>OZ018391.1:79210396-79705169 GCA_963969525.1 Ontholestes murinus | reverse complement strand
AAATCATCATCAGTGTTGTACCTAAAATTAATGAATATATGTAGGGTGGGTGGGTGGCCTCGGACCCACCCTCCAATCGGTAAAACATACGCCAGGGTTTTATTGTTTAATCAATTAATTATAACAAAAAAATGTTGACTATATTTAACTATGTCATATGTACGCATAATTTGTTAACTTTTAATTCTGTATTAATTTATTAATATTTTTGTTTGTATGCTTTTGAATGTAAAAAAAGAGGTATATGAATTTCACGTAGGTGTGAGGAAAAGCCGTTGAATATTTAAAAAAGTGCTTATTCGGGAAAGGCTTATGAATGTAGGAAGTGGATCCTTTGTGTGCCCTGCTTTCCTTTTTTCGTCGACTAATGACCACCCACCACTAAGACAGGAGGCGGCGCGGTGCTTTCTGTATATCCTTCCTCGCGATGGGGGGTGTGAGTGGATCTCCGAGGACGTGTCTGCCTAAATATTGCACACGTAAAGCGGAATTGTTCGCTGGGAGGAGAAAAAAAAAATAAGAGGAGACAAGGAGAGAAAAAAAAGTGTGGAAAGCCCGGATTGCGCCCGGATTGAAGGACTCTGTGCTGATGACTGTGATTGTGCAGGGCTTTGATCTGCTCTCTTCAGCAGCATCCTGCAGCGCCATTACTCCTCCTTTCATTTGCCTCTTTTGTTGGCCGCACTTATCGCGATTGTGGGAGACTTTACGATTTTTTTCGCTCAGGAAGGAAACTGAAACGGTTTGATCATACCAGACCAACAATTTCGAATCGATACCACATAAATGTACATCTTAAATCAAATAATTTTTATCACATTTTTGTTTCTTCGTGCAATTAAATTTACTTACGTATCCGTAGGTGTCGTACGTACGAATAGTTTCCAGTTGAGTAATTGAGTTAGATACGGTCAATCAAATTACGGTCATGTTTTTGTATTTATGTCGGCGTGTGCACTTGCACATTACACCGGACTTATCGGCGCGACAGCGAAACCAACGGTCCGGATTATATTTCCAGATTCTAATCACCGCGGGGTGTCAATAATAAACACAATTATAATATTTATATCTGGAATGCCTACGTACTGCACACACACAAAAGATATCGCAACACATGTTCAGCCTTGTACACCTAGTAGCGGATGAAATGAAATTGAAAGAAAAAAATCACACGTTTATATAATGCAATATGTTAATTTTATTCTTCTTAACTCTAATAATAACAATAATTATAATAAATTTATACGATTAATTATAAAGTGAGAAAAGAATGTATTTTAACAATCTAAACATTTGAAAAGAAAAGCATGGTAAGTGTTTTAGTTTAGTCGAAATTTTTCGACTTGTAAGCTATTGATAACGATACATCCATTATCAATAGCTTACAAGTCGAAACATTTCGTACCCGAAATGTAATTTTAGTGAAAATTAATTGTGAAGAAAGTGTTAGTGTTTTAATCAAATTCTAAAAATTCAATCGTTTATTAAGGTATCAGAAAATCTCATGAGCACCTTTTTATGGTGGCTGTAAGCTAACCAAATCCCACCTATTGATTCACACGTAGTTTTAAGTTCATATGTTGTAATGTGAATATGTGAATAAATATTATTATTATTATTATTATTCATTAATTTCCTTTTTCATAATTCATTAATTAAATATCAAATCAACCTTTAATTTAATCATCACTGTCCCGAAAAAATATGCGGTGGAGGTTTTTTAAAGAAATAAATTAAACGACTTATCTATAATAGCATCTAATATTGAGACATAACTACACCTACGAATTTTTTCCTCTCCTTCACGAAAAGAAAAAAATCGAATAAATTGATTTATAACCGACAATTTGCATACGTAATGCAATTTTCGAAAGCCAATGAGAAAAAGGTTGGGGAAATTCGAAAGAGAGAGAACCTTGAGGTGTTGTTGGTGTGTGTGTGTGTGTGTGCATTTCCACAATCTCTGCGGAAAATCTTTAATTAACTCGCGGTTTCTGTAAAACGGGCGTGAACGGGAGACGGCTGGACACTTGTCGCCGCTTGATTTATTCGTCCCTAAGACATTAATTATGACAAATGTCGAAGGTTCCGCGGCTACTTCGTTACACAATGCCGTAATTTTATGTATTCTCGGCTCGGGAATTAATGCACGACATGAGCGCATTTGCATCGCCGTCGCGAATCGCGAAAATTGCAAATCATCGGTAATGGGCGGTTTTAAATTCCCGTACGAATTTCAAACTGATGTCTCTATACGAACCGTGTAATTCAATACGATTCTTTAAAGATATCCTGGTACACCTTAATACTTAAACCTGTTATTACTCTTACTTGAATATCTGCATTACTTATAGTATTATATTTTTTCGTATCACTAATTTAAATAAAATTTTATTTTCTTTTTTTTTGTTAGGTTGATTAAAATTCACGTGTAGTGTCCGTACGTGTACGTCGAATATTTTCGGAATTCCGACACGAGCGTTTCGAAAAGTGGACCCTCGAGGGAATGCACTTTCCATTAAAGCCACAATCTGTGACATAAATACGTCGTTCGTATCGATTTAGATTAACCGGCTTTAAGTCCGGTATCGTTTTCGAAAGGAAGCATCTGCGATAGCACCAAACCATTACCATTCTTTTGTCCCAACGCATCGTCGTATTTTTTTTAAGCAGGTGGAATTCAAACTGTACAATTATTACTATTTTTTTTTTTGTCGTCGATGTGGGAGCAGTTACTTAAGCAACGACGTGAATAATTAACGAGGGAGGGGAATAAATATAAAAGCGCGAAAATAGAAGAAAAAAAAACACGTATAATTAATCGAATTTGCATAGACATAAAAATGCGCTTGTAAAATTTAATTGCGCACATGTTTACGTTCGCATTTTTTCTTTGTTCGCTTTGTACTGGCTCGAATTGTGCATTGTATCCATTATTTCCCTTCCTTTAAATAATGCTAAAGTATTCAATTCCAATGTCTCATTGTGGCCGGCTCGTAAAGGTTCACAATCGATAATTCATGTTCTAATTGAATCGCTCGTTTCATTTCTTAATCGTTGCGTTTCTACCTGTAATAACATGTATTTAAAACTCAATTGTTAAAATTAAATGAATTACTCTGTGACAGAATATTAAGGGGTTGAATTTAAATTAAAGCTTAAAAGTTATGCAAGTTTAATTTTTGATATTCATATCATAAATTATTATATTGATGTCTTATAACAATATTATAAATTAAAATTAATTGTACCCGTTAAAATTAACTTTCTTTCAAATTTATTTTTATCTTCTACTTGTAGATTTCAAACAGCAAGTGATAATTATCAATACAATTTACTCTAGTTATCTTCACGTAACTCAAGAAATATATTTCTACAGCTAACGACTACATCTAAGAAATAAAAATAAATAGTAAATTAAAGTTAATTCAGTAGCTCAAAATATAAATATCAATTTATTATTTTGAGCTGTGAATTTTCTACGTCCACTTATTAAACGTCTTATTAAAACTAATAAAACACGATTTGATTTCCTTTCTTCACTAATTAGGGAAGAAATCGTGTTTTATTAGTGATTATTACTTCACATAACTCAAAACAAATAGTGAATGTCTTATTAAAACTTGTAATCTGTTATTATGACAAAATGTTGTTTTATATTTATATTATAATTATAACAACATTACAAAGGCCGTGGAGGCAGTATGGAGTAGGAGGAGGCGAAAAGAGCGCGAGAGAAAGAGAATGGAAAAAAAAGTAAACGGAATGATGTATCAGTCAGCGGTGTAATTCATCATCCGTAATTATCCGTTTTCGCAGGGGGATAATTCATCATTATGCTAATGCAAGAGTTAAGCCTAGGAGCGACGAAATGTAATAACTTAATATATAATTATTGACAACTCGAATCAACACATTGGAAAAAAGTTTACACTCCATAAAGAACGTTCCAATCAAAGCAAAAGATACAGACTGAAATAAATTATTACACTAACATAAAAATATACTTCAAGTATTTAACAAATTAGAGGGTATGATAGAAGACGGAAAAAATTTACGTTATTAATTAAAAGAACGTTTATAATAAGGTTTATCTTCAGTTAAATTTACACGAATGTATCACTGGTTGAAATGTGGATTAAAGAACAACCAACCGCTTACTTTTACTTCATCTACTATCACGACTTTAATTACTTTAATCTACAGCACTATCAACATGAAGAGAAGTCGTTTAATATCATTCAAGATCATTCAAGATCTTTCGATAATACTTGAAACTTGTTAAAAATTATTCAAGACTATTCCAGATAGTACAAGATCATTTAAGAGCATTCGAGATCATTTAAGATTACTCGAGATCATTCTAGATCATTCAAGATCTTAATGTAGTTACATGAGTATGTGAAGGTTAAATATCACTTAATTAAAAACACAGTTATATTCCTTTCTTCACAAAAAGTCACTTTTTAAAATTAATTATTAAAATTATTCATTGCTATTTGAGATCGTTCAAAATCATTCAAAATTATTATTATAGATCGTTCAAGATTATTCGAGATCGATTAAAATCATTCAAGATTCTTCAAGATCGTACGAGATCGTTCATTAACATTAAAAATAGGTCAAGATCGTTCAAGATCATTCAGGAGAATTTACGATCATTTATGGTTACTTAAAATCACTCGAGATCGATCTAAATCATTCGAACATGAAGAGAGGTCGTTTAAGATCATTCAAAATCGTTCAAGATCTTTCGATAATATTTGAAACTTGTTAAAGATCATTCAAGACTATTCAAGACTATTCCAGATCGTCCACGATCATTCAAGAGCAATCGAAATCGCCCAAGATCATTCAAAAGCATTCGAAATCGTTTAAGATTACTCGAGATCATTCTAGATCAATCAATATCGCTCCAGATTATTATTTAGAAAATATTCTAAATTATTAAAATTATTCATGGCTATTGGAAATTATTATTATGTATATTATTATTATAGATCGTTTAAGATTATTCGAGATCAATTAAAATCATTCAAGATCGTTCATTACCATCCAAAATCGGTCAAGATCATTCAAGATTTAAGGTTATCAGTCGAGATCGTGCTAGATCATTCGAGATCATTCAAAATTCGTTCAAGATTTTGCGGAATTATTCGAAATCGATCAGGAACATTCAAAATCGTTCCAGATCATTAAGGATATTTCGAAATAACTCAAGATGTTTCAAGATTGTGCAAGATCATTCGAGAACATTTGAGATTATACAAGTTCGTTCGAGATCAATCGAAAAATTGTTGAAGATTTTTCAAGACTATTTGAGATCGTTCAAGACCATTCAAGATTATATGAGATCGATCAAGATCATTCAAGAACATTCGAGATAGTTCAAGATCATTATAAATAATTAATTATTTGTTTTTATTTATTTATTTATTTAATATATACGGGAAACCCCTTTTATACAATATAACACATATTTTGGCGTGTTAAAACTAATTTAAAAAAGTAAAAAATTTAATTTTTGAAATTAAAATAAAATAAGATTAATTTAAGATTATTTAGTATCATTTAGGATCGTTCAGGTTTATTTAAAATCATTCGAGCTCATTCAGGGTCATTCTAGATCGTTCAAAATCATTAAAGATCGTTAAGATCAGTTAAGATGATTCGGAATCATTGGAAGATTGTTTAAGATTATTCGAAATCTTTTAAGATTATTCGAGATCGTTCGAAATTATTCAAGAGTATTCGAGATCGTTGAAGATCGTCAAGATCATTTTAGATAGTACATCATTCTAAATCAATTAAAACTATTTAAGATTATTCATTCATTCGTGATTCTTCAAGATCATTCGAGATTATTCAAGATCATTCAATAGATTGTTCAAGATCGTTCTTCAAGATCATTCAAAATCGTTTAAGATCACTTACTCAAAATCATTTATAATGATATTAAAATCATTTCAGATCTTTCTATATCATTCGAGATCATTTAAAATCGTTCAGGATCAGTCGAAATCGTTTCAAGATCATTCAAGATTATTTGAGATCGTTTAGGATTATTCGGGATCGTTTAAGATCATTCAAGTTTATTGAAGATCTTCAAGATCGTTCGAAAATATTAGAAATTGTTAAAGATTATTTAAGACTATTCGAGATAGTTTAAAATCATTCAAGATTTTCCAAAATCGTTCAATCGAGCATTTGAGATCGTTCGAGATCATTTGTTTATTTATTTATTTATATACATACATAGAAATAATACAAAGAACAAAATAGTTGCGTTGGTATTAAAGATCATTTGAGATCATTCTAAACCACTTAAGATTATTTCGAGATCTCGAATGATCATGCAAGATCTTTTAAGATTGTTTAAAATTATTTAAAACCTTTCGAGCTCATTCAAGATCATTCGAGATCATTAGAGATCGTTTAAAATCATTGGAAATCGTCTAGATTATTTAAGCTCGAAATAATTTAAGACTATTCGAAATTATTCGAAATTGTTTTAAATTATTTGAGATCAGTTAAGATTGATTAAGATCATTTGAAATTATTCGAGATCGTTCAATATCATTCAAGAGCATTTGAGATCGTCCAAGATCATTCAAGATAGTTTAAGATTATTCAACATCACTCAAAACTGTTCAAAATTTTTGAACATCATTCGAAATTATTCGAAATCGTTCAAGATCATTCAATCTTATTCGAGACCGTTTTAGATTATCAAATATCGATCAAAATCGGTAAAGATCGTTCAAAATCGTTCGTATTCATTTAAAAATATTCGAGATTTTTAAAATTATTAATGGCTATTTGAGATCGTCGAAGATCATTCAAGATTGTTCAAGATTATTCAAAATTATTCGAGATCGTTTTAGATTAATCAAAATCGAGTTTATGATCTTTCGAGATCATTCAAGAATGTTTAAGATAATTCAAAATCATTTAAACTTATTAAAGATTATTTAACATAATTGGAAATTGTTTAAGATCATTTGAAATCCTTCAAAATGATTCAAGATCATTTATTCGAGATCGTACAAGGTCATTTACAATCGCTAAAGATTATCACTCGAGATCGTTCTAGATCATTCGGGCGCATTCAAAATCGTTTAAGATCCTCCTAAATTATTAGCAATCGTTCATTATCAAGATTATTTGAGAACGTGAAGGTTATTCGGAATCATCATCAAGATCGTTCGAGATCGTTCAAGAGCATTCGAAAATATTTGAAATTTTCAAAGATTATTCAAGACTATCCGTGAACTTGCAAGATAATTACAGATCGTTCAAGATCATTCAAGATTATTCACAATCGTTTAAGATTATTTAAAATCATTTAAAATCGTTCTAGATTATTCGAAATCGTTCAAGGTCATTCAAAAATGTTTAAGTATGCACGAGATCGAAAAAGATTATTCGAGATTATTCGAGAACGTTTAAACTCATTCATTGGAGATTGTTCAAGATCAAACATTATTATTATTATTATTATTATTAAACACTATTTAGATCACTCGATATCATTTAAGATTGTTCAAAATTATTTGAGATCGTTCAAGATCAGTTAGGATCACTAGGATCATTCTAAATCGTGCGAAATCATTCAAGATAGTTCAAGACCATTCAGGATTATTTAAAATCGTTTAAGATAATTCTAGATCATTTAAGATCATTTAGGATCTTTTAAGATTATTTAAAATCATTCTAGATCATTCTGGATCATTCAAGATCGTCCAATATGCATGATAGATACAGATTAAATCAATTCAAATTTAATAAGACAAGATCATTCAAGATTATTCGAGATCGTTCAAAATCAGTTAAGATCATTTGAGATCATTCAAGATTACTAGAGATTATTCGAGATCATTTCATCATTTAATAGCATTCGAGATCGTTTAAGATTATTGAAGATAATTCTAAATTATTCTAAATCATTTAAGATTATTCAAGATCCTTCAACATCAATCTTGAATGATGTTCAAGATCATTCATAATCATTGAAAATCGTTTAAGATCGTTTAAAATTATTCGAAATCGTACCAGATCATTTAAGATTATTTGAAATCGTTCAAGATTATTCAAGATCGTTCAAAAGCATTTAAGATCATTTGTGATTATTCAAAATCATTCGAAAATATTCGAAATTGTTAAAGATTATTCAAGAATATTTGAGACCAAGAAATCATTAGAGGTCATTCAAGATTATTTGAAAAATAATACAAGATCGTTCAAGATTATTCAAAAACATTCAAGATCGTTCAAGGTCGTTCATGATCATTTAAAATCGTCATCATTCGAGATCGTTCAAGATTATTAAAGAGAGATTGTTCAAGATCATTCAAAATAATTCTAAATAATTTAAGTTTATTCGAGATTATTGAAGATTGTTCAAGTTATTTCAAATCAGTTAAGATCAGTTATAATCGTTCAAAGATTATTGAAGATCCTTTGAGATTATTTGCGATAATTCAAGATCATTCGAGATAGGTCAAAATCACTCAAGACTGTTCAAGATCCTTCCAGATCACTCAAGATCATTTACGATCGTATAAGGTTATTATACACTATACAGTTTTACTTCCGCTGCTATCACAAATTCAACTTCTCAAACCATAGCACTGTCAACATGGAGAGGGATCGTTAAAGATTATTCAAGATCGTTCAAGAGCATTCGAGATCGTTCAAGATTATTTAAGACTATTTGAGTTCGTTCAAAAGCATTATAGATCGTTTGAGTTCACTCAATATCTTTCGAGATCGTTTAAGATCATTAGGGATCGTATAAGATCATTTAAGATCGTTTAAAATCGTTCAAGAAAATTCAAGATTATTTATGATCGTTCAGGATTTCTTGAAATCGTTCAAGAACAATCAAGAGCATTCAAGGTCTTTAAGATATTTCGAGGTCGATTTAGAGATTCATCAAAATAGTTAAAGATCGTTTAAGACCATTCAAGATCATTTACGATCGTTTAAGATTGTTTAAAATCATTAGAGATCATTCTAGAATATTCAAAATCGTTTAAGATCGTTCAGAATTATTCAAGATCGTTCGAGATTATTTCAGATCGTTCAAATTCATTCAAGGGCATTCGAGATCGTTTATGATCATACCAGATTATTCGAGATCATTCAAAATTCTTCAAGGGCCTTGATGATTGTTCAAAAACATTCGAGATCATTTAAGATTATTAGAGATTATTTGACATTGTTTAAAATTAATTTTAATCGTTCAAGATCAGTTAGGATTTTTCGAGATCATTCGAAATCGTTCAAGAGTCGGTCAAGATCGTTCAAGAGCATTCAAAATCATTCTAAATAATTTAAGATTATTGAAGATTGTTCAACATCATTCGAGATTCTTAAAGAACACTGAAAATCGTTTGAGGACGTTCATGATAATTTAAGATCATTCGAGATCATTCAAAATAATTCAAGATTATTCGAGATCATTCGAGATAGTAAAAGATTTCTCAAGACTGTTGAAGATCGTTCATGATTCAAGATAAATTAAGATTATTTGTGATCCTTTAGGATTATTTGAAATTGTTCAAGATCATTCTAAATCGTTAAAGAACATTCAAGATCGTTCAAAATTATTTGAATTATTTCAAGATCTTTCAAGAGCATTGGGGATCGTTCAAGTTTATTCATTATTAAGATAATTAGAGATCATGCAAGATCATTTGTGTTTATACGAGATTGTTCAAGATCGTTCAAGAGCAATAGAGATCGTTCAAGATCATTTAAGATTATTCGAGAAATTTCAATATCATTCGAGATCGTACAATATCAGTTAAGATCATTCGAGATCATTAGATTATTCGAGATTGTTTGCGAACGTTTGAGATCGTTCAAGATTCATTCTAAATCATTTAATATTATTCAAGATCATTCAAAATCATTCGGGATTGTTCAAAATCATTGGAGGTCATACAAAATCATTCAAGATCGTTCGAATTTATTCTAAATAGTTCCAACATTTTTTAAGATTATTTAAGTTCATTCAAAATTATTCGAGATCGTTCAAGAGCATTCAAGAATATACGAAATTATGAAAGATTATTAAAGACCTTTTGAGATCGTTCAACATAATTTGAGATTGTTCAAAATCATTTACGATCGTGTAAGATTATTTAAAATCATTCGAGACCGTTCTAGATCATTTGAGATTATTCAAAATCGTTCAAGATCGTTGGAAATTGTTCGAAATGGTATATGGTAAAATCAACCGATGTTTCCAACGACCTGGAATGATCTTAAATAATTTCAATCGATCACGAATGGTTTTGAATAATCTTCAACATTATTAGACTTGTCCAAGATTATTCGAGATTATTCAAAATCATTCGTGATCGTTTGAAATTATTTAAGATCATTCCAGGTCGTTTGAGACATGATTTAGAATAATCTCAAATGTTCTAGAACGATCTTGAATGATTTTAAAGATTATTTGAAATTATTCGAAATGGTTCAAGATCGTTAAAGATCATTGGAGGCCGTTCAAGGTCATTAAAGATTATTCGAAAACGTTTAATATGATTCGAGATCGTTCAATATCAGTAAAGATTATTCAATATTATTAGAGATTATTTGAGATTGTTCGCGAACGTTCGAGGTCGTTCAAGATTATTTATGATAATTATTCTAAATCATTTAAAATCATTCGAAATTGTTCAAGATCATTGGAGATCGTTCAAAATCATGCATGATCGTTCCATTTTATTCGAAATTGTTCAAGATCCTTTAAGATCGTTTAAGATTATTCAAAATCGTACAAAATATTTCAAGATCGTTCAAGAGCATTCAAAAATATTCGAAATTGTGAAAAATCATTCAAAACCTTTCGAGATCGTTCAACATAATTTGAGATCAATTAAAATCATTAAAAATTATTCAAGATCGTTTGAAATTATTCGAAATCGTTTAAGATAATTCACTATTATTTAAGATCGTTTAAGATAATTCGAGTTGTCGAATGACCTCGAATGATTTCGAACGATATTGAACGATCTTAAAAGACCTCGTTTGATCATAAATGATCTCGAATGATCACAAATGATTTTCAACGATCTCTAATGATCTTCAACGCCATTAGAAATTGTTCAAGATCATTCGAGATTGTTAAAAATCATTTGAGATCATCTAAAATCATACGAGGTCGTTTAAAATCATTCGAGATTGTTTAACTACTTTAGCCATGTTAATGTGTACATAGTTTTAGTTTTAATTTTAGTTCTAGTTTTAGTTTAATTTTGGTCTTCTTACTAAAATATTACTGTTTTGTAGTTAACATTGTAAATTGGGGTTCGTGGTTAAATATCTTATTATTGCATTCATATATATATATATAAACCTCCCTTCACGTCCCTCATAATCTCATAGCTGTCTGTGCCGGTCCCCGTAGTCGTCGGTTTCTTATTAAAATCAATCCTTGTTTGGGGGGGCAACGATGGAGGCGGTTGAAGCGTTGAGGGGGGTGGTTGGGAGGCGGTTGGCATGTCAGAGGCCCGTCAAATCAGCTCTTGGGCGTCCGCGGCGCGCTTATATTTACATTAAGCTTGTATTGCGAGATTGAGTTTTGAAACAAAGCGAATTTTAATATTCGCCAGGATCCTATGCACAACGGAGGAATCTCTCGTCCTCGCCACTCCACATGCCTCTCACCCCCCTCCCCACCCCCCTCCTACCTGCGTCGCTCACTCACAACAATTCGAATTTATGAAATATGAAAACCCCGCCCGAGACACCCCCGGGGGAAAAGTTATTATATAAAAATCATACCCACATCCAACTACACAATTCCGAGGGAAAATTACGCTGAAATTAAAACCAGGCAAAAAAATGTACATGCATGGAAACAATTACGAATAAAGTTGGAAGATTCTTCAGACATTCAAAAATTTCATTTAATATTAATATTAACTATTATAAACTGTTGTGTTGTAGTTTTCTATTTATTGGATGATTAAATAATAAAGGAGTCGAGGAACGGATTGATAAAGAAATAACTGTGTTTAGTGGTAATTAGGGGCTGTCTGTTGTGTCATTTAAGGCGGCAAGATAATTACCCACCGTTTTATCGATTCCGTATCCATTTTTCAGTGCCCACCTTACCTTTCGAACATCACCTTAGGGCAACGGTTAATTATTCACTCTACGGTCGTAACTTTAAGATCCAGGAAGTTGTGGGGTGGTGTAGTGATTATAATTTTTTTCGATAAAGTGATACATAATCTATAATAACTGTCTAGATTTAGTAATAAGGATAAAATTCAAGAAAATTACCTTAGGCAATTTGAAATGATTGTAAAAACATAAGCACTGGTAATTAATTAATTTTCGAAACTTCATAAACTACTGAACCAAAAAATCAAAAACCAAAAAATCGATTAAAACTATTCATCTTCATCAGGGATTTATTTAACAAACATTTGAGTTATTTATCATTTTCCATTTGCACGTTAATCGACATGCTGGTTTGAACGAGAAAAAGATAGATATAGTGAGAGAGAGAGAGATGGAGACATGGCAGTTCCGTGTAGAGAGTTTCTAGGATTTTGTTTTGTAAAATGGTTTGTTGGCGGCTGTAAAAGGAAACCCATCGCGTTTTCTAAAACAATGTTTTTCCTGCAAATTCGCCACGCAACAACGGATGGCTCTTGAGAAATGCCGAGACCACATTCTTGCAACGATTTCCCATCTGTGTGCTATTAGAAAAACCGCGTTACTCCATTAACAACTCCCTGTTTTTTTTTCCTGGCTTTACTTACGACACATTATTTGAATTTAAATCGCCTGCCTGGGAAATCGCCGTTGTTAATTAATGACACAAAAGATTTTAATAGTTAAAAATAACGTTTCCATTTTCTACCGTGAATATAACGTAAATCATTAATTACAAAGTAACAAACTGACAGTTTACGATTAGCTGAAAACATAAATAATTACAGTACAATTTAATTGCAATCCTTATTACTGTCGTGCCCATAATTGCCACCGTCGTACGCAAAAATCCCATTTCCCATTACCAATAACCATATATACATACGCAATAATAATAATATCGAACGTTTCCTTATTGGTTTCGAAAATCACCGTTTTCTACTAAACTGTGAGAACTCGAAACGGGAATAGCGAAATAGAAGTAGAAGTAAAAAATTGAAAAGGGGGAGATTCGTTTTGATCGTTAAAATATTTTAAACAAACTCGACGCCGGCCGTAAATAGAGAAAGTAATCAATTTACATTCGGAACGGTCATATTTTAATTAATTTTATGACCCGCATACAGTTTTCATATGTTGGACACGAGAATTAAGCCGTGTGATGAATTCATTCGCCTCGTCGTTGTTTAAATTAGACGGATTATAAATGCACACGTAATTAACTTTAAAAAAAAAAATAGTGTTGAGACCATCATAGTTTTTTTCCTATATTTTTTTCGAAAACTACAATCATATCAAAGTCGTTAAACGTAAATAATTATAACATTATTGTAAATTTTAATAGATTTATTTAAACAAATTTTTCAAATAATTTTTGATGATGTTTTACTGACTAAAGGGTGGGATAGAGGCCACCCACCCACCCTACATATACATATAAATTTCAATTACTGATCGCCTCGCGGTTTGCAGTAAAATTAATTACAAAACTTTTTGAATAAAAAAGAAATTAAAACGGTAAAATTTTTGAGTGAGTAAATTAATAAAAAAATTGATTCATGATGGGTGGGCAGACTTTAAATTAGATAAGAGTATCTGTAGAAAATCATTTATATTTAAACTTAAGTTTTGTTTTTGTTTTTGTTTTATTTTTTATTACGTAAAGGGTTTGATTGTTTTTAGCAGCAAAATCATCAACGATTAACAATTGAAGTTAATATGTATATGTAGGGTGGGTGGGTGGCCTCTATCACACCCTCTAATTAGAAAAACATACGCGAGGGTTTTAATTAAAAATTGAAAAATATTAACACAAAATAATTACAATTTTTAGAGATTTGTACATACAAATATTTCAAATAATTTTTGATGATGTTTTATTATTAGAGATTATTCAAGATCATTCACGAACGTTCAAAATCATACACACGCATTTGAGATCGTTCAAGACCAATCAAGATTATTCAAGAGCATTTGAAATCGTTGAAGATCATTCAAGGTTATTCGAGATCGTTCAATTAAAGATTATTTGAGATTATTCGATTATTCGAAATCATTCAAAGTTGTTCCAGGTCATTTAAGATCATTAGAAATAGAACAATAGAGCAGAGCATTCGAGAGCATTTGTGATCGTTCAACATCATTAGAGATCAATCAAAATTATTCGAGAACATTCAGGATTATTCGTGATCATTCAAGATCAATCGAGAGATCGATTCGAGATTCAGGTTCAGGGTTATTTAAGATTGTTCAAGGTCATTCGAGATCGTTCAAGATCAATCAACATCATTAAAGATCATTCAGGATTAATCGTCGAAGAATATTCAAGATAATTCGAGGTTATTCAAGATCATCCAAAAACATTTGAGATCGTTCAAAATAATTCAAGACCGTTCAAGATCATTCAAAATCATTTAAGATTATTTATAATTATTCAACATTATTCGAGATTTTTCATGATCCTCTAAGATCATTCAACTTTATTCGATATAATTCAAGATCACTCAAGACTGTTCAAGGTCTTTTAGGATAATTTAAAATCATTTACGATCGTATCAGATTCTTTATTCTTTAATGTCTTCGCTTTTCCTGCTAAAAAATTAAGAAAAAGTCTTTAAATATTATATTATACAGTTTTACTTCCTCTACTATCGCGACTTCAAATTTATTTAAACCACAGCACTGTCAACAGGTAGAGAGATCGTTCAAGATTATTTAACATTAATTAAAGTTAATTAAAATCATTCGAGATCTTTCAAGATCGTTTAAGATAATTCGAAATCATTTAAAATCACTTTAAATTATTCAAGATCATTATTTAACATCATTAGAAATTATTTAAGATCATTCGGGATCTTTCGAGATCGTTCAAAATTAGTCAAGATCGTTTGAGATAATTCAAGATCATTCGAGACTGTTCAAGAATGTTTAAAATCCTTAAAGATCTTTAAAGATATTTAAAATTATCAACGATCATTCAAAATTATCAGAGATCATTCAAAATTATTTAAGACCATATGAAATTATTCGAAATCGTTCCAGAGCATTTAAGATTATTCGAGATCGTTCAAGATCATTAGAGATCTATCAAAATTAGTAGTTCAGATCATTCAAGATAATTTACGATCATTTAATATTAATATTGTTGGTTCGAGTTTACATGAAGTGTTTTGTAAATAAAAATAACACACAGTTTTTTTAAAGATTAATTTTGTTATGTTGTGGTTGAATTTCTGGAACTTGTTTTGGATAAATTTTGGGAACACTTTTTTCTTTTTGCACTCACTAAGAAAATATATGTCTGCACTTATGGTTTTAATTTTGGTTTTTAGTGAAGTAAGGAATAAACTGTGTGTTATTTTCATTTAATATTATTTAAAATCATTTGAGATCATTCAAAATTGTTTAAGATCGTTTAGAATTATTCAAAATCGTTTAAAATCATTGAATATTACAATACAATACAATTTATTTATTATGCTGGTTGCTACATTTAATGCAGATACATTCGTCATATAAAAAAAAAAATATTATAGAAATAAAACATAATACAAAACAAAGTACAAGTTAAAATTATACATAGTGATTTGTTCAAGAGCATTCGAGATCATGTAAGATCATTCAAGATTATTCGAGATCATTAAAGATCATTTAGGATCGTTTAGGATCATTTAAGATTATTTAATAGCATTCGAGCACGTTCAAGATTATTATTCGATATCTTTCAAAATCATTGGAGATAGTTCAAGATCATTTAGAATTATTTGAGATTGTTTAAAATCATTTTTAGATCGTTCAAGATCAGTTAGGATTATTTGAGTTCATTCAAAATCGTTCGAGATCATTTAATATTGTTCATCATTCAAAATCATTCGAGATTCTTCAAGATAACACGAAATCATTCGAGGTCGTTCATGATCATTTAAGAAAAAAATGACACGAAAGGGGCAAAACGAAGCATGTTTATTTATAAATTAAAAAGAACTCCGAAAATAGCAAAAGGGTATCACCTGCCTACGGAAGAAGGTGGGTTTAAGTGAAATCGATTAAGATCATTCAAAATCGTTTATCATTCAAGATTATTCAAGATCGTTCTAGAGCATTCGAGTCCGCTCTAGAGCAGTCAAGATCATTTAAGATCATTCAAGATTATTCTAGATCGTTCTAGAACATTTGAGTCCACTCTATAATAATATAATAATAATAATAATAATAATACTTTTATTAGTGCCAGACACAAATATGTTTACACAAGTCAAAAAAAAATCATTTAAGATCATTCAAGATTATTCAAGATCGTTCTAGAACATTTAAGTCCACTCTAGAGCAGTCAAGATCATTTAAGATTATTCAAGATCGTTCTAGAACATTTGAGTCCGCTCTAGAGCAGTCAAGATCATTTAAAATCATTCAAGATTATTCAAGATCGTTCTAGAACATTTGAGTCCGCTCTAGAGCAGTTAAGATCGATTAGGATCATTCAAGATTATTCGAGATCATTCAACATATTCAAATGCCTTCGAGATCGTTCAAGATCATTCGAGATCATTCTAAATCATTATAAGTTTAAGATTATGATTATTCAACATCATTCTGAATCATTTAGGTTTAATTTATGATTATTCCAACAACATTCAAGATTTTTCCAGATCACTCGAAATCACTCGAGGTCGTTCATGATCAGTTAAAATCATTCAAGATCCCTCAAGACTGTTCAAAATTGTTTGAGATCATTTCAGATCATACAAGATCTTTAACGATCCTATAAGATTATTATATACTATACAGTTCTACTTCCTCTACTATTACTACTTCTTCATTCCATATTATTCGAGATCGTTCAAACGCATTGGGAATATTAGAAAGATTATCCAAGACTATTCTAGATCGTTCAAGATAATTCGACAGCATTTTAGATCATTTTCATTTTCATTTTCATTATTCGAGATCATTTCAACTCGTTCGAGATCATTTGAAATTATTCAAAATCGTTCAAGATTATTTGAGATCGTTCAGTATTAATTTAAATCGTTCAAGAACATTTGAGATCTTTAAAATATTTCGAGATTGATTTAGAGATCATTCAAAATTGTTTAAGATCGTTCAGAATTATTCGAAATCGGTTTTCGATCATTCAAGATCGTTCAAGATCATTCGAGATTATTTTAGATCATTCAAACTCATCCAAGAGCTTTCGAGATCGTTTAGGATCTTTCAAGATTGTTCGAGATCATTAAAAAACATTTGAGAGCCTTCAGGCTCATTCAAGATCATGTAAGATTATTAGAGATTATTCAAGATTGTTTAATATCATATTTTGATCGTTCAAGATCAATAGAGGTCAGTGAGGATCGTTCAAGAGCATTCAAAATGATTCTAAATAATTTAAGATTATTGAAAATTGTCCAACATCATTCGAGATTCTCGATCATTCAAGATCATTCAAGAGCATTCGAGATCGTTCAAGATCATACGAGATTATTTCAAATCATTCAAACTCATCCAAGAGCTTTCGAGATCATTAAAAAACATTCAAGAGCCTTCAGGCTCATTCAAGATTATTAGAGATTATTCAAGATTGTTTAATATCGTATTTTGATCGTTCAAGATCATTCGAGGTCAGTGGAGATCGTTCAAGAGCATTCAAAATGATTCTAAATAATTTAAGATTATTGAAGATTATCCAACATCATTCGAGATTCTCGATCATTCAAGATCGTTCAAGAGCATTCGAGATCATTCGAGATTATTTCAGATCATTCACACTCATCCAAGAGCTTTCGAGATCATTAAAAAACATTCAAGAGCCTTCAGGCTCATTCAAGATTATTAGAGATTATTCAAAATTGTTTAATATCGTATTTTGATCGTTCAAGATCATTCGATGTCAGTGGAGATCGTTCAAGAGCATTCGAAATCATTCTAAATAATTTAAGATTATTGAAAATTGTCCAACATCATTCGAGATACTCGATCATTCAAGATCATTCAAGAGCATTTGAGATCGTTCAAGATCATACGAGATTATTTCAGATCATTCAGACATCCAATAGCTTTCGAGATCATTAAAAAACATTCAAGAGCCTTCAGGCTCGTTCAAGATCATTTAAGATTATTAGAGATTATTTAAGATGGTTCAATATCATATTTTGATCGTTCAAGATTATTCGAGGTCAGTGAGGATCGTTCAAGAGCATTCAAAATCATTCTAAATAATTTAAGATGATTGAAGATTGTCCAACATCATTCGAGATTCTTAAAGATCACTGAAAATCATTTGAGGACATTCATGATCATTTAAAATCATTCGAGATCATCAAGATCCTTTGAGATTAATCGAAATAATTCGAAATCGTTCGAGATAAAGATTACTCAATGCTATTTAAGATCGTTCGTCATTCAAGTTCATTTACGATCATTTGAGATCGTTCTAGATAATTAAAAAACGGCCAAGATCATTCAAGAGCATTCGAGGTCTTTAAGATATTTCGAGATTGATTTAGAGATTCATCAAAATCGGTATAGATCGTTTAAAATCGTTCGAGATCGTTCAGAATTATTCGAAATCGTTTGTATTAGAGATTATTCAAGATGGTTCAATATCATTTTTTGATCGTTCAAGATTATTCGAAGTCAGTGGAATCATTCTAAATAATTTAAGATTATTGAAGATTGTCCAACATCATTCGAGATTCTTGAAGATCACTGAAAATCATTTGAGGACATTCATGATGATTTAAAATCATTCGAGATCATCAAGATCCTTCAAGATTAATCGGAATAATTCGAGATCATTCGAGATAAAGATTACTCAAGACTCTTTAAGATCATTTACGATCATTTAAGATTATGTAACATCATTCAAGATCGTTCTAGATAATTAAAAAACGGTCAAGATGATTCAAGATAATTCGAGATCGTTCAAGATTATTTAAGATTATTTGAGTTCGTTTAAAATCATTCAAGAACATTTGAGATCGTTCAAGATCATTCAAGATTAGTTAAGATTGTAATTAAAGTATTATCACTTTCTTCGCAAATTGTTTTTATTCACTAGATGTACATTTCGAAACACGAAGTGTTCTTTATCAATAGTTAAAATGACATTGAAAAAAATACATTAAATACAAAAGTCAAAAAACTTAATTTTTTTTAAATTAATCATAATAATTAAGTCGCCCATTTTTTTGACTTTTGTATTTAATGTGTTTTTTTTTCAATGTCATTTTAACTATTGATAAAGAACAATTCGTGTTTCGAAATTTCACATCTAGTGAATAAAAACAATTTGTGTAGAAAGTGCTAATACTTTAATTACAATTTACTACAATAATCTTCGCGTAACTTAAAAAAATATATTTCTATTAGTTTGATTGATTATTTAAGATCATTTAAGAACATTCAAAATCGCATTCGAGATTATTCAAGAGCATTCAAGATCGTTCGAGATCATTCAAAATCATTCCATATCATTTATTCAAGTACTTCAAAATCGCTCAAAGATTATTTGACTTTGTTTACGATCATTCAAGTGCATTGGCGATTGTTTAAAATCATCCAGGATTATTCAAGATTGTTCAATATCAGTTAAGATTATTCATGATTATTAGAGATTACTCGAGATCATTTAAGGTCATTCAGGAGCATTCGAGATCGTTAAAGATATTTCGAGGTTAGTCAAGATCGCTCAAGAGCATTCAAAATTATTTTAAATAATTTAAAATTGTCCAACATCATTCGAGATTCTTGAAGATCACTGATCATTCGAGATTACTCAAGACTCTTTAAGATCGTTCATCATTCAAGATCATTATGTAACATCAATCGAGATCGTTCTAGATAATTAAAAAACGGTCAAGATCATTCAAGAAAATTCGAGATCGTTCAAGATTATTCGAGTTCGTTCAAGATCATTCAAGAACATTCAAGATTAGTTAAGATCATTCAAGATTATTTGAGATCATTTAAGAATATTCAAAATCGCATTCGAGATTGTTCACGAGCATTCAAGATCGTTCGAGATTATTCAAAATCATTCCATATCATTTATTCAATATTTTTTGAAGTTCTTTAAAATCGCTCAAAGATTATTTGAGTTTGTTTACGATCATTCAAGAGCATTGGAGATCGTTTAAAATCATCCAGGATTATTCAAGATCGTTCAATATCATATAAGATCATTCAAGATTATTAGAGATCATTCAAGATCATTCAGGAGCATTCGAGATCGTTAAAGATATTTCGCGGTCAGTCAAGATCGTTCAGGAGCATTCAAAATCATTCTAAATAATTTAAGATTGTTAAAAATTAATCATTCGAGATTCTTTAAGACTTTCAATGTTCTCAAATGATTTTCAAATCATTTCATATAATTCGAGATCATTTGAGTTTGTTCAAGATTACTCAAGACTGTTTAGGATCGTTCATCTTTCAAGATCATTCAAGATCATGATAATTTAAGATTGTTTGACATCATTCGATATCGATAGATCATTTGAGATTTTTCAAAATCGTTCAAGATTATTTAAAATTATTCGAACTCGTTCAAGATCATTTAAGATCAAAATCATCAACGATTAGCAATTAAAGTTATCATGTATATGTAGGGTGGGTGGGTGGCCTCTATCCCACCCTCCAATCAGTAAACCATAAGCGAGGGTTTTAATTAATAGCTGCAAAATATAAAAAATACCTAAAAAATTGGTGATGTGGTCATTATAATACTTTCATTACATTTTCCTCGAAAATTATGAGGTTTATATATTTCATATAGGGGAAGTAAAAATATTATATATAAAAGCATTTGTGAAATTCTATATAGCAAGAAAAAAAAACGAGTCGATTGCATAATTGCATTATTTTTATCGCGCTTTGTAATCGCCGTATTAAAAATAGCGGTGATCTCACGGACACAATCGTGCACATAAAATGTTAATTGCGATAATAAAAAAACAAGAACGATGAAAGCAAAGAGAGGACATTTTTTTTTCGTCGACGATGATTAATCAGCGGGCAAAAAAATTTGATAATGCGAATGCAGAATTTTCTGTTCGTTTCAGATGCGATTGCGGCTTATTTGATAATGCGATTTTAATGCGAAATTTTCCATAAGTTTGTTCATTACTTTTCTTGGTAATTCGTTGCAATATAAATTGTAATTCGAATAACTTCGATGATGAGGAATATTTCCTTTAAATACGTGATTATTAACGATTGCGAGACGAAAAATCAATTGATTTTTACAAAAAAAAATTAAAGAATAGTTGTGGCCTCGTACCAAATACATTATTTTCAATTATAAGAATATTTTTTACCTTAAGAAGCAAACAGTTGTAGTGAAGTTAAATAAAGTATTTGAAAATCAAACACTTATTATTAATTGAATATAAAATTGATTTTTAACTAAGTTTATTAAATATTTACCTAATAATTACCATATTTTTATCATTGTATAAACTTTATCAAACATATGATGAATTAAATTCTGACTTAACCCTTGGTGAAACATTTCTTATGTTAATTAGAAGTTTAATTAAACCACCCTAGCACAGCTATTTATCAATTAATTTCATCTCTTCATCTTGAATCATAGGACTAATAGTGACATTCACTGACGAAGGCTGATGGGATGAAAGACAATTGGTCAAAAATTGGACAAAAGGCCAATGAAGAAGAATGAAGAATACGAGACACTATAAAATTTGTTATATCATCTTATTGTAAGATTAGCTTCAATAAAGATGCTTATCTCTTTCGCTCTATAAATAAAATAATTTTAACATCATACCAAAAAAACAGAGTTCACTCTTGTAGATGATCTTCCACTCAAAACACCCAATCTCTTCTCCACTGATTCGAAATATAACTTCTAGCATTTATATACTTTTTTCTCTGGGGGCCATCTTCTTTTCAGTTCCGAATCCACGGCAACCTAGGTGGCTTATTTATATACTTATATTTTTTATTACCATCATGATATTACTTGTCAACAAATTCTTCTCTAAGAAGTTTCCTTGTCCATATTCCAATTCTCTTCTAAAACTCATTTTATTTTACATCTACACGAAAGTAACTACTTCTGCACGTATCAATGAACATTTTTTTCCCCCTTTATATACTTTATTTATTATTCTTCCGTTGGCCGTGCAACGTGTACCCGTGTAGGCATGCACACTTGTCACTTGCCTTGTTGCATATGCAAGCGTTATTAACAAGCCTTTGCCTGTTGCAACAAGAACACTGCAATTGAATCTTAAATAGTCGCATGCGTTGCATTTACAAAACATCATTTCCACGCAAGTTTTAAACCCGGCGCATACTAATACGAAAGAATTACCCAACAACATCCCATTTATCACTTTATCCCTTGGAAACGTTCTTGTGTAAATTAAGGTCGCAGGAAGGAGGGTTAGATACATAATTAATAAATTGAAACAACCTGTGGCGTTATCATCGGGGAGCACGGGGGAATCACCCCCTCGACGTTTGTAGGAAGAAAAAGGAGAAGGAAGAGAAGAACAGATGGACAGGTAAGAGCGGTAATTGATTTTTATCGTTTGTAGTGTTGGCGTGATTCGAATTTCATTGTGCGAGTCGACGGAAGGAGGAAGGAATGCCAATTAAATTCATTCGGAGCTCCGCTTTTTTTTTCTCTCTCTCCCCTCTGCCCTCCCCACTGGCGTCGTTATGGCCGGTAATGATGATAGTTGTAATTTTTCTAAGTATTCGTTTACTGTAATGACGGATTATTCGCTCTCTGTGATAAAAGAAAGGAAAAGCAAGGCAGAAAAAAATGAATGAGCAAACATGTTAAGTGCCGTGTGTTTTGTTTTTATTTCTCGTAAATTGAATCGTCCACTAAACGCGTTTCCGCTAAATCCTTATACTTAACCGGAGAAACCAACTGAACCTATAATGAAACTGTCTGCTACATACGAACCACTAATTTCCTCTTGTGCTCAACATTCACGTTCATTCTACCATTACCTTTATGCCACCCCTACATGTCAACCGATGGGATTTTATTTTCATACGAATTGAAGAGTATTAAATAATGAGATTGAAACTACATATATGCATAAACATTAAATCCTTTCCGAACCACAATTTGACCATAAGGTAAATTAGTTTTACTTGGTTTTACATGTTTCACAATTTATTTTTATTTAGCTTCCTTGATTAGTTAGGGAAATTATGTTTCACCAAGTGATGGATCAAGGAAAAGTTCGTAGTTTAAATTTTTCTGTCCTAATTGTTATAACACTAATAACCTTTCTTCACAATTTTATTTGAATAACCAAATGTACATTTCGGACACAAAGTGACCATTTTACAAACTGGAGGATTAGCAGTGCTAATCCATTGATAATGGTCACTTTGTGTCCGAAATGTACATTTGGTTATTCAAATAAAATTGTGAAGAAAGGTTATTAGTGCTTCATTTATCAAATTAACGTAACTCAAGCAACCAATCATTTTGATATTAAGAATAAGGAAAAATGTTTTCTTTATTCTTAACTATATTATATTTAGTCTCTTCACCTAACTCAAAAAAATACCAACAGAAATTAATTTTTTGTTTGTTTTCAAATTGATGGAGAATATTTTATTTAGTGTAACGTAAACATACATTTTAAAGTAGATGGGTGGGCTCTAATCTACTCTTCAAACCGTATGAAGCATTAAATAAATCCTCTTAACTGTAAATATTTAATAATAAATGTTTTGTACCATTAATTATGAAAGTTTGGCTTTTGTGTAATTAATTTTTAAAGAAAACACTCATTTATGGTAGAAGAATTAGATTAGAGGGTGGGTTAGAGGCACAGTATTGCATACGTAAGTCTTTTCAACTGTAAATATTTAATAATAATAAAAATATATGTTTTCTTAATAATTCCATTTTCTGAAAACCCTCGTTTATGATTTAAAAAATTAAAGGGTGTGAAGTGTTAAATAAATAATCTAAATTTATAACACACACATAATTATAAATGTTTTCTGCGATTAGTTAAAAAAATTCAATAAATCTCATTGATTTTCTTTAAATAAAATATGTATCACAAAGTGAAAGCCTCTACAATCAAATATTTCATTGATTTTCGCCAGTAAATTTGCAATCGTTTTTAAGAAATTTATATAATGTCAGTAATAAAAATTCAAGTGGATGTGCAGGGTGGGTGGGTGGCCTCTATCCTACCCTCCAGTTTGTAAAACATAAACAAGAGTTTTAATGAATGTACATTTATTTCAAACAGTTACGCACTTCAGTCCATTCTTAAAAGACTACAGAATTATTATTTTGAATAATTTTCTCATTCATCTCTTAGTGAAACATTATGAAATAATAGGTAGATATTTGATAAATACTTCGTTTGTTTCACTGATCAGTCTAAATAAACCAAGGGTTTATCAAGACTACATAAATTAAAATAGAACAGATTTTTTAAGAAACCATAATTGAAAACAATTTTTTTTAAATCTATTCTTACAATTTCCTAAATAAAGAATCTAAAGCAGAAATGTACATGTTTAAGAGATAATTATCAAAACCTTAGAGTATAGTGTTAACAAGTATTGAAATTAAAGCAGAAAATGGATATAAAAAAATGAATTATTAAAATCTAAAATTCCTGGCTAATAAACCAATTTCTGACAACTATTAGAAATTAAACAGTAAAGAAAGATTTCAATTAAATAAGTACGAACGTTTTGCAAGTCTTTTTCTGACAATTCGTTGTCTATATTTTGATAATTGGAGGGTAGGATAGTGGCCACCCACCCACCCTACATATACAATAAAAAATAAACTTAAAACACTCGTTTGAATTTTTAAAATGATTTCAACAGTGCTTTTGAAGTAATTTTTTGGAAATTAAATTGGCAAAAATAATTAAAAGTTTAAATATATATGTAGAATGGATGGGAAGCCTCTATCCCACCCTCCAATTATTAAAATATACACGAAGATTTTAATTAATGTAAATTTAAATTTTAAAGTTATGTACATTATTATTTGTAAAAATACGACGTGTGTGTAATGATTTTTCTTCAAAAATCGTTGACTATATTTCACTTATTAGATGGTGGGATAGTGGCCACCCATCTACTTTACATTTAAATAAAAATTTTAGTTAAAATATTGGTTTAAATTTATAAAATAATGTCAGCAGATAAATTTTATTATTTCTCGATAAACTTAAATTAAATTTAAATATGCATCCATTGAAACCCTAGTGTATATTTAAATAATTGGAAAGTGGGATAGAGGCCACCCACCCACCCTACATATACATAATAATTCAAATTAAAACACTGATTTATTACAAAAGAATTTTACCAAGAAATTTTTAATTGTTTTCAGGAAACTAAAATAGTTAAAGTAATTAAAATTCTTATGTATTTGTAGGGTGGGTGGGTGGTCTCTATCCCACCTTCCAATCCTTAAAATATTCTCAAGGGTTTTAATCAATGTATAATTAAATTTAAACACTTGGGTATCTAATTTGTTATATTAATACGACCAGTTAACAATTTCTTTTTTATGAAACCGTCAGTAATATTTTTTAATTATTGGAGGGTGGTTTAGTAGCTAACCGCACACCCTACATGTACTTTAAAATTTCAATTGAAACAACGATTTAAAGTTATAGAATAAATTCAGCAGTGAGTTTATAATAATTTTTAAGCAACTAATTAAGTAAAAGTAGTTAAAATTTATATGTATATGGCCACTATCCCACCCTCTAATCATTAAAATATACAATAGGGTTTTGATTATTAGAGGGTAGGATAGTGACCACCCACCCACCCTACCTATTCATAGAAATTTAAGTTAAAACACTGATTAATTTCAAAACAATTTCATCCAGAAGTTTGTAATAGTTTTCAGGAAACTAAAAGAGTAAAAGTAATTGAGATTTCTATGTATATGTAGGGTGGGTGGGTGGTCTCTAACCCACCCTTCAATCCTTAAAATATTCACGAGGGTTTTGATAAATGTATATTTAAATTTAAACAGTTGAGTACTTAATTTTTCGTATTAATATGATCTGTTCGCAATTTTTTTTTTCTGTGAAATCATCAGCAATATTTTTATAATTTAAGGGTTGTATAGTTGTTAGCCGCTCACCCTACATGTTCTTTAAAATTTCCATTGATAAAATGATTTCAATTAATGGAATAAATTCAGCAGTAAGTTTATAATAATTTCCAGGCAACTGATTAAGTAAAAATAGTTAAAATTTATATGTATATGTAAGGTGGGTGGGTGACCACGATAGCACCCACCAATTACTACAACATAAACGAGGATTTTAATTAATGTACCTTTGTTTTAAACAAAAAAACCTATGAAAATTCGATAAAAATGATAATTTTGCATTTTATCCCGAGAAATCGTTGGCCGTGTTTTGATTATTGGAGGGGAGGAAAGTGACCACCCACCCACCCTACATATACATAAAAATTTAAGCTAAAAAGTTTAATTATAAAAAAAAATATTTTCACAGGAAAATTGTAATAAATTTCAGGAAAATAAAGAGTAAAAGCCATTGAGATTTATATATATGCAGGGTGGGTGGCTACTATTCCACCCTCTAGGTACTGAAACATAAACGAGAATTTTAATTAATTTACCTTTGTTTTAAACAGTTATTAATTTTGTATATTGCAATAATACGACAATTTTGCATTTTTTTATTTTTCGAGAGAAATTGTTGGTGCTTTGATTATTGGAGGATGGGATAGTGGCCACCCACCCACCCTACATATACATACTAATTTAAATTAAAACACTGATTTATTACAAAAAACATTCATCAAGAAATTTGTAATCGTTTTCACGAAACTAAAATAGTAGAAGTAATTAAAATTTTTATGTATATCTAGGGTGGGTGGGTGGCCCATATCCCACCCTCCAAACAGTAAAATATACACGAGGGTTTTAATGAATGTTTATTTAACTTTAAACACTCGTGCATTTAATTTGTTGTACTAATACGACCAATTCGTATTTTTTTCTAAAAAAACGTCAGCAATATTTTCATGATTTATGGGTTGTTTAGTATCTAGCCGCCCACCCTACATGTATTTTAAAATTTCTATTGAAACAATGATTTAAAGTAATGGAATAAATTCAGCAATGAGATTATAATAATTTTCAGGAAACTAAACAAGTAATAGTAGTTGAGATTTATATGTATATGTAGGGAGGGTGGGTGTACACTATCCTACCCCCCAGCTATTAAAACATAAACGATAATTTTATTTAATTTAAGCTTTATTTTAAACAGTAATAAATTATATGAATTTGATAAACATGACAATTTTGCAATTTTTTTCCGAGAAATCGTTGGCTGTGTTTTGATGATTGGAGGGTGGGATAGTGACCACCCACCCACCCTACATATACATAACTTAAGTTAAAACACTGACTTATTACAAAAGAATTTCATCAAGAAGTTTGTAATAGTTTTCATTAAACTAAAAGAGTAAAAGTAATTAAGATTTTTATGTATTTGTAGGGTGGGTGGGTGGCCTCTATCTCACCCTCCAGTTTCTAAAACACAAACGAGAGTTTTAATGATTGTACATTTATTTTAAACAGTTACGCACTTTAGCTAATTCTTAAGAAGTCTAGAAATTAAAGTAAAAAATAATGTTTTAAGAAATAATCGAAATTCAAAATCTTTAAAACCCATCTTTGCTATGCTCTGAATTTAATGCATACAAAAAATCAAGAAAAAACAAATAAGAATTATCAAAATTTTAGAGTATAGTGTTGCCAATGACTGAATTTAAAGCAGAAAAGATCATTTTTAAAAATGAATCATCAAAATCCAAAATTCCTGGTTAATAAACTTATTTCTGATAACTATTAGAACATAAACAGTAAAGAAAGTTTTTAATTATATAAGTGTGAACTATTTGCAAGTCATTTTCTGACAATTCGTTGTTTATATTTTGTTAATTGGAGGGTAGGATAGGGGCCACCCACCCACCCTACATATACAAAAAAATATAAGTTAAAACACTCGTTTGATTTTTTAAATAATTTTAATAGTTCATTAGAAGTATTTTTTTGGAAATTAAATTGGCAAAAATAATTAAAGTTTAAATATATATGTACGATGGATGGGAAGCCTCTATCCCACCCTTTAATTATTAAAATATACACGAAGATTTTAATGAATGTAAATTTACCTTTTAAAGTTACGTACTTTATTATTTGTACAAATACGACAATTTTTGTACAAATACGACAATTTTTTTCCCGAGAAATCGTTGGCTCTATTTTGATCATTGAATGGTGGGATAGAGGCCACCCACCCACCCTACATATACATAAACATTCAAGTTAAAACACTGATTTATTACCAAAAAATTTTATTAAGAAATTGGTAATAGATTTCAGGGAACTAAAAGAGTAAAAGTAATTAAGATTTATATGTATATGTAGGGTAGGTGGGTGACCTCTTTTGATTATATTTTACTTATTGGAGGGTGGGATAGTGGCCACCCATCTATTTTACATTTACATAAAAATTTTAGTTAATATATTTGTTTAAATTGATAAAATAATTCAGGATAATATTTTTATTACTTCTCAGGAAATTAATATAAATTTAAATGTAGATTTATTAAAACCCTATTATATTTTAATGATTGGAGGGTGGGATAGAGGCGACCCACCCACCCTGCATATAAATTATAATTTAAATTAAAACACTGATTTATTACAAAAGAATTTCACCAAGAAATTTGCAAATGTTTTCAGGAAACTAAAAGAGTAAAAGTAATTCAGATTTCTATATATATGTAGGGTGGGTGGGTGGCCTCTATCCCACCTTCCAATCCTTTAAATATTCACGAGGGTTTTAATGGAAGTACATTTGAATTTAAAAATTCAAGTATATAATTTGTTATATTAATACGACCAATTTGTATTTTTTTCTATAAAATCACCAGTAATATTTTTATGATTGTAGAGTGATATAGTGGTTAGCCGCCCACCCTACATGTACTTTAAAATTTCTATTGAAATAATTATTTAAATTAATCGAATAATTCAACAGTGAGTTTATAATAATTTTTAGGCAACTAATTAAGTAAAAATAGATACAATTTGTATATATATGTAGGGTGGGTGGGTGGCCAGTATCCCACCTTCCAGTTACTAAAACATAAATGAGAATTTTAATGAATGTACCTTTATTTTAAACAGTTTTTTAACTTTTTGTATTGTACAAATGTGACAATTTTGCATTTTTTCCAAATAATCGTTGGTTGTATTTTAATTATTAGAGGGTGGGATAGTGGAAACCCACCCACCCTACGCTTATATACAATCAATGTTAAAATACTGACTTATTACAAAACAATTTCACCAAAAAATTTGTAATAGTTTTCAGGAAAGTAAGAGACTAAAAGTAATTAAGATTTTTATGTATATGTAGGGTGGAAGCCACCCTCTATCCCACCCTCCAATTTCTAAAACACAAACGAGAGTTTTAATGATTGTACGTTTATTTTAAACAGTTACGCACTTTAGATCTATTACAAATTTCTTAATAAAATTCTTTGGTAATAAATCAGTGTTTTAACTAAAATTTTTATGTATATGTAGGGTGGATGGGTAGCCTGTATTTCACCCTCCAATCATTAGAATACAGACGAGGGTTTTAATGAATGTATATTTAAATTTAGATACTCGAGAACTTAATATGTTGTATTAATAGTACAAGTTGGCATTTTCTTTTCTAAGAAATCGTCAGCAATATTTTCATGATTGGAGGGTGGTTTAGTGTCTAGTTGTCCACCTTATATGTATTTTAAAATTTTAATTGAAAACTATCCCACCCTACAGCTACTAAAACATAAACGAAAATTTTAATTAATGTACCTTTATTGTAAACAGTTATTAATTTTGTATATTGCAATAATACGACAATTTTGCATTTTTTTTCGCGAGAAATCATTGTTGTTTTGATTATTGGAGGATGGGATAGTGGCCACCCACCCACCCTACATATCCATACTACTTTAAATTAAAACACTGATTTATTACAAAAAAATCATCAAGAAATTTATAATCGTTTTCAGGAAATTAGAAGAGTAGAAGTAATTAAGATTTTTATGTATGTGTAGGGTGGGTGGGTGGCTTCTATTCCACCCTCCGATCAATAAAATATGCACGAGGGTTTTAATGAATTTTATTTAAATTTAGTAACGAACAGAATGAGAGACTAAGAATAGAGGTAGAAACTATTAGTAAGGAATTGGGCTTAATAAAAGCGGAAATGAAGAGAAAGGAGGAAGAGTGGAAAGAAGAGAAAGAAATCTTGTACAATAAGATCCAAGAGTTAGAAGACAAGGAGGAAAGGAGAGAGCAAGAGAAGAGGCGTAACAATATCGTCATAAAAAACGCTGGAATAAAAGGAGAGAGTGTGGGTAGAAAAGTCATGGAATTATTGAAAGAAAAGTTGGAGGTGGAAGTGGATGTTGTAGACGCCTTCGAACTGAAAACTGGATTAATATTGGCGAAGATAAAAGACATGAAGGACAAAATAAAAATAATGACAAACAAGTGGAGACTCAAAGGATCGGATATTTATGTGGATAATGACTTGACGGTGAATGAAAGAAATATACAAAGTTGTTTGAGGAGAGTTGCCAGGGAAGAGAAAGATAAAGGGCACGTGGTTAAGATAGGATATAGAAAGCTCGATATAAACAACAGAAAGGTGTCGTGGGAGGAAATAAGTAAGCGGGTTACAGGGATAAACGCAAAAAACTCAACCTTAAATTAAAAGATAGAAGAAAAGGAGTGGAGGGGAGTTTTGCAATGGTGGGTTTTTGGAACGTGGCCGGATTGAAGTCTAAGTGTAAGGGGGAGAGGTGGCAAATGGAGTTTGAGAAGTGGGTGGGGGGGAAGGATGTGGTGGGGTTAGTCGAGACGTGGGTAAGGATAGAGGAGTGGGAAAGTGTAAAAAGGGCGCTACCAGGGGGGTTTAGATGGTCAATTAAAGGGGCAGAAAAGAGTACAGGAAAAGGAAGGGCGAAAGGTGGGATAGTTGTGGGGACAAGGGATGAGTTAAAAGCGGGGGATATAGAATTTAGTGAGGAGGTAGAAGGCATGGTATGGGTGAGTTGCTATCACGGGCCTTGGAAACTGGAAATAGGAGTAGTATATGTGAACAAGAACTGGGTTGAAGTGCGGAAGCAGTTAGACAGGAAAGCCAGCGAAGGGAAGAGATGTGTGGTGGGAGGAGACTTTAACGCGAGAATGGGAGAGATGGGGGGAGGGGTAAATGATGACGGGGAACTAATAGAACGAACATCTCAAGACAAAGTAATCAATAGTGAGGGAAGGAGGATGGGAGATTGGATATTGGAGGAGGGATGGGATGTGTTAAATGGGTGTATAGAAGGCGATTGGGATGGGAAAAAAACCTATATTGGTCAACAGGGATCGTCAGTGATAGACTATGTGCTAATAAAAGGGATACATAGGGGAATAGTGAGAAGATTGGAGGTGGAAGATGTGCTAGGGTCGGATCATTTACCAATATCGGTAGAAATATGGATGGGGAGAAAAAAAGAACAGCAGCAGGGGATAGACTGGTCGAAATTGGCAGACGGAGCAAAGGAAATGGAAAAAATGGGTAAACGATTGGAGAAGATCAAGTGGAGTGAGGTAGAGAATATGGAAGAGATGGAGGAGGTTATAGCAGGATGCGGAAGAAAAATAAAAAGGAGCAGCGGAGGGGGGTGCACATGGTTCGACGAAGAGTGTCGGGAGGCGAAAAGAGTAATAAGGAGGGCAGTAAATGAATGGAGGAGTGGAAGAGGGGAGGAGAAGGGGGTGAGGGAGGCAAGAATGAAATATACGAAGGTATGCGAGGAAAAGAAGGCGCAGGCTATCAAAAAAATTGCAGAGGATATGAGATCGTGCCAGAGCGAAAGGGAGATGTGGAGCATATTGAGGAGAGGAGAAGTACGGGGACAGATGGAGGTGTCTCTACAAGACTGGAAAAATAAATGTTTAGAGAACTGCGGGGTACCGGTGGGGGTGGGGAGACGAGAGTGGAGAACAGTAGAGGAGGAGTTCACAGAGGAGGAAGTGGAAAAGGGTTTTCAAGAGGTGAAAGGAGGAAAGGCAGCTGGGCTTGATGGACTGAAAGCCGAAATGTGGAAGCGGATTGGAGCTGAGGGAAAAAGAAGATTTGGGCAGCTGCTGAATCAGATATGGAGGGGAGAAAAGAAGATTCCGGAAACATGGCGTGTGGGGGTAATGTGCCCGATACACAAAAGTGGAGATAAAAAGGACGCCAGTAATTATAGAGGTATAACCATTATGTGTATCGGGTACAAGATTGCCATGACTATAGTTAAGAATCGGCTAGAAGAGGAAGTGGAAGAAAAGGGTTTGTTGCCGGAATCGCAAGGAGGGTTTCGAAAAGGGAGGGGAACGAGAGATCAAATCTTTACGCTAGCGAGAATAGTTGAGAGAGTGTTAGAGGAAAAGAAAAGTGTGTATGCGGTATTTCTGGATTTGAAAGCAGCGTATGATTCAGTACCGAGAGAAAGGTTGATAGAGTGCTTGGAGAGGAGAGGTGTGAGCAAGGTAACAGTGGAATGGGTGAGAGGAATGTATGAAGAAACATGGGGGAGAGCAAAGGTAGATGGAAGGGTATCGGAAAAGTTTAGAGTATGGATGGGGGTGAGACAGGGATGTCCGCTTAGCCCGTTGCTCTTTAATTTATATATGAGTGAACTAGAAGAGGTCCTGAGAAACGGGCAAGCGGGCGGGATTGTAATAGGGAAAATGAAGGTGTGGATGTTGGCGTATGCGGATGATGTGGTGTTGCTGGCGAAGGATTGGGGAGAAATGAATGAGATGTTGCAAAGGGTTGAAAGGTATATGGATAAGCGAGGTTTGTGTGTGAATGTAGGAAAAACGAAGTGGATGAAATTTAGGAATAGAGGAAGAGAAGGAAGAATGAAAGAATTAACATGGAAGGGAGAAGTGATTGAGAGAGTGAAAGAGTTTAAATATTTGGGTTTTGTGTTTAGGTGGTGTGGGGGGTACAGGGAGCACGCCAGATGGGTCCAAATGAAGGCGAGGAAAGCGTGGTATGTGGTGAAGGAGAAGTGGGGACAGTGGCTGAAGGGTAATTTTCAGATGGCGTGCAAACTGTGGGATGGATGTGTGAAACCAATCCTAATGTATGGGGTGGAGGCATGGGGTATGAAAGCGTATGAATGTATCGAGAGAGAGCAGGGGACATTCCTGAAGCAGATGTGGGCGGTGGAAAGATCAACGCCCAGCTACATTCTGCTTCAGGAAACGAACAGAACGAGTATGCATGGAGACGCAATGGAAAGAGTGTCTAGGTACGAGATGAAAGTGATAGGATTGGGGGGAGAAAGGCTGGTGAAAGAAGTATGGAGAACGTGTGTGGGAGTAGGAGAGAGTGGTTGGAGAATAGAGAGGAGAAAAATGTATGAAAGAGCAGGAGTATCTGAAAGTTTGGTAAATGAGTGGTTGGAAAAAGGGGTGAATGTGGCAGCGTGGATGAAGGTAAAATGGGAAGAAGTGGAAAAACAGGAGCGACAAGGGTTTATTGAGAGGAGTGGATACAACCCTCTTTATAAAAGGTGGCAGGTACATGGGAAAATACCTGGGTACCTAGCAAATGGTACACTAAACAGAGGGCAGAAAGTAGCAATGGCTAGGGCTAGGTGTGGCTCGGAGGAGAGAGGAAGAAAGATATGGATGGGTGAAGAGTATGGTAGATGTGTGCTGTGTGGGAGTGGGAGAGATACATGGAGTCATTTAGCGGAGGAGTGTAAGGAGATTCGGGAGGAATGGATGAATGGGAGTAGACGGATAGAGGAGTGGATGCGAGAGGACGGGGCTGGCGTAAAGATTGTGATGACATTAGGGTGGGAGAGGGAGAAGAGGAGAAGGATGTAATGAAAGAGTTAATAGGGATCATATATTTAGTTGTAAATTGTTATTATTTGTATATATAGATAAGTGTATGAATGCCAATAAAGGTCTTTTTTTTTTTTTTTTTTTTTTTTTATTTAAATTTAAACACTCGTGTATTTAATTTCTTGTACTAATACGACAATGGCATTTTTTTTTGTTAAAATATTAGCAATATATTCATGATTTAAGGGTTGTTTAGTATTTAGCTGTCCACCCTACATGTATGTTAAAATGTTTATTGAAACAATGATTTAATGGAATAAATACAGCAATAAGTTTATAATAATATTTAGGCAACTGATTAAGTAAAAGTAGTTAAAATTTATATGTTTATGTAGGGTGGGTGGAAGACCACTATCCCACCCTCCAATTACTAAAACATAAACGAGAATTTTAATGAATGTACCTTTATTTTAAACAGTTATTACTTGTGTGTATTTGATAAATACGATAATTTTGCATTTTTCCCGAGAAATCGTTGGCTGTGTTTTGAATATTGGAGGGTGGGATAGTGGCCACCCACCCACTCTACATATATATTGAAACTTAAGCTAAAACATTATGATTCAGTTCATAATCATCGACAGTAACTCTACTATTTGTATTTTTGGAATATAACGCAGTAGATGGAAAAAGAAATAAAAACATATGTTGGGTGGGTAGGCATCTACTAACTCACCCTCCAATCCTAACATCATATGCCAGAAACAAACGAAAAATCTGTAGACAAAGTTATAGTCATAAAATAAGTTTGTGATATAAATTCAATTAATATCAACAGTAACTTTACTATCGATGTTTTTAAAAATTAATACAGTAACAGTAGTGGATGTAAATAAGCATATGTAGGGTGGGTGGGTGGCCACTATCCCAACCTCTAATCCCAACAACATACGCCAGAGATTTATTGAAGAAAGAATTTGTTTAAAAGCAAATTTATAATTGTAATTTGTAACTTTTTATACAAGCCCTATGATCAAAACTTTTGTTTGTGATATAATAATTGGAGGGTGGGATAGTGGCCACCCACCCACCCTACATATTCAATAAAACTTAAGCCAAAACATTACGTTTAAGTTCATAAACATCGACAGTAACATTACTATTGATGTTTTCGGAATATAAGGCTGTAATGGTGATTAAAAAAAAGAACAGATGTAGGGTGGGTGGGTGGCCACTTACCCACCCCCCAACTCCAATATCATACGCCGGAGATTTATCAGAAAAATCAGATATTGTTTATAATAAAAATTTTCACTAAATTACTTTTTATAATTATTAATTTTATTTTATTAATCTTTATGATTTTTCCATCATTACCCTAAGGAGATTATTATTCTATTTATTCATTATAAATTTAATTTTTTTTAAAGATAATATTAAATTTATTATTACCACAATGTGTACACACAATTTACTCATTTTAAGACGTGACAGATGCAGAGTGTAAAAGACCATACACAAAACAGCAGCAGCAACTGCAGCAGTAGTACAGCAGCAGCAGCAGCCAGGGATCCAAAGGTCAAAGACCCGTCTGATGCGCGCCACAAGGATTTCTCATTTTTCAGGCGTTCAGGCGTCAACTCTTTTCGTTCGTGCCCGTTATTATTATTTTCTATTTTTTATTATTATTATTTTTTCATTATTTTCTTTTCTCCTCTCTTTTCCCTTTCGGTCTGAAACGAAAGCGCTCGTACTTCAGTCACGTCCATAATGCGGTCCTTATCCATTCATTCCTTATCGCCGTTTTATTAATAAACGGGCCTTGTTTTATTTCATTTTATACGTCGGACCAACGTTCAGATTAGGCACTCAATGGTCGCCATTGTTCGACGAGGACACTTGTTTCTCTTTACAGCGTTACAAAATTTTAACGGACGAAAAATTTACACTGAATACTTCACTACTTACAAACTTCTTTTATTATCACTTCGTTACATTTATTTCTAAACCCCAATTACAATCAATAAAACATGCGTAATTGGTGCAAGTGCTTTAGAACTATTTTGAGTAAAACTCAAGTCAAGGGTTGTTTATAGATTTATAGATTATATTATAAATTGAAATTAGGATTAAAGATTTACTCACCCATCCCTACTAATTAGGGTAATTTAAAAACATATTGACTGAATTTTACTATTCATTGTGGATTTATAGATTAGGTTAACAGGTTAATTCTCTTCATTAAACGATTGAAATTAGTTGATGGTTTATGAAATGATTTATTTACGTATTTGAATTGTCAGTATGTTAGTGGATGTTTTGGATTGGATCGTTCGTTTGTGTGGATTTAATCTCGCATTAGAATTTATGAAATTTATGTAGACACTCGAAGTGGTATACAAATGGTGGGCCGTTCCTCATCTCCATCTAGATCGTTTGAAGGATGGAAGCCACCGCCAGCGTTCGCATCGTCGTCGTCGTCGGCGTCTTTTGACTCGCATCTCACAATAGAACAATGCAATATTCCATCGGAATATATTAGAGTCGAAATCCTCCTTGAATATACAATTACTCCGAACGGAAAATCATTATTCAATACGAAAATACTACACACGCTCCCGACGACTGCTGAGGCTACACGTTTACGCATCTTTATATAAAGCGGCGCTTGTGCCGGGATTTATTGTCCGCAGGATGGAAATCTCCAATCTCTTCACTCTTCACTCTTCTGCGCTTCGCCACGCGGGACAATTCAATGGGGGGATTGTCGGTTTTAATTATACGCGAGAGACGCCACATTCTTTCTCCACTACTTCGTTCCTCACTATTTGTTGGAAAAAATTATCATCATTCATGAAAAACAAATTTTATAAATTAGAAATTTCTTCGGTGCTAACGTAAAGAATTAATGAAACGCATCACCGAAAGGATTAAGGCGTTACGAACAACAATGGTCTGATCTTATGAACACCAACGCCGAAATGCACTTCCGGTCCCGATCTCGACCATCTGGACACAGCACAATGAATCACTAGAGTCATGAAGATATGCACCACTTTGGACAACATTCCTATTCCGCTGAATCACCACCAAGCATTCATTTTTACACCTAATTCCTCTTCAATTTAATGTGAAAAACAATTAATATGTACGTACCGTTGTTGGTGATTTTTGGTTTTCCAAGTAGGAAGTCTCGTCTCGTCTGGTGCGTCGTAAATTTTAATAAGGGGTAACCGCTTTACGGTCTTTATGGAGTCGGAACAGTAGTTGGCTTTGTTGGAAATTATGACAGACAATATGTAAATGTGCCGTTTTATTAGCCGACATAAAAATATTAAATGATTGCCGGTCGTAAAAGACGATTTTACGTCCACTGCATAAGGAGTTCCTGTTGAGGATTTTCTTTATCATTCAATGACGTTTATTTTTCCTTCGGGGTTATTAACACTATTTTCGAATAATTTTCCGCAAATACAAAACGTTCATCTTTAATTTATAATAAAAATTAGATCTAAACACCTTAATATTAAACCTAATTAATGTTTAAACACTTTAATGAATTTTGATCAAAAAACTTTGCAATAATTTTTCCACAAAAAGACAATTTTCAAATCCAAATTACCAATTTTTTAAATCTCAATTTTTCCTTATCTATCTATCTATATATCTCTAGATATTTCCTTTGTTCTCTTTCTATCTTAAGGAACGAAAGAGATATCTAGAAAAAAATTGGAGAGTGAGCAATTTAGAGAGAATATTAAAGACATATCAAAATGAATTTAGAGAAATAAGATCAATCAAGGTTTTAAGAGAGAGAAAGATACATTAAAACAGAATGCTTATAGTTAAAGAAAAAATACCTGAAAAATAACTCATATGAAGCTTTTCATTTTTTGACACATTTTAATAATTCAAAATTAAAACAAATATGTAACTTTTTGGCATCCCTCCTTTAAAACCATTTATTACTATAATTTCAACCTCTATTGCACCCTTCTATCACTTAGATTTTAGCAAGGGTGTATTTATATTAACTGGATTAAATAGAGCCAGCCCACCCATCCTATCGAAACATGATGAATTACCAACAATTTTGTTGCCCTGGAAATAATAGAAAGTTTATTTCAAAATAAATTGTACTTTAATTTTAATTATATAATATAAATATTAATACACCGAACCCTCGCTAATGTTTTACTGATTGAAAGGTGGGATAGAGGCCACCCACCCACCCTACATATGCATTTGCTTTAAACCACAATCCGACGTTTTGTCTACAAAAAAGAAAACTAGAAGAGTGAAATGTTACAAAATTTTAAATAACTATTTCCGTATAAATTAAAGCATATATGTAGGGTGGATGGGTGGCCTATAACTCACCCTCCAATCACTTAAATTTTAGGAAGGGTGTATTTATGAATCATTAAATTAAAACACTTGAAACAATTTATTTCTTAATTTACTTTCAACTATTAATTTCTACAAAATTCAACCCTTTATATTAACTGGATTAAATAGAGCCCACCCATCTTATCTAAACATTATAAATTACCATGCTTAGAATCACTTTTGTTTCCTTGGAAAAAATAGAAAAATTACTCTTAATTTCAAAATAAATTTTACTTTAATTTTATTTATATTATATAGTTCTTAATACACCAAACCCTCGCTGATGTTTTACTGATTGGAGGGTGGAATAGAGGCCACCCACCCACCCTGCATATACATTTGCTTTAATCCATAATCCGACGTTTTATCTTCAAGAAAAATATAACTAGAAGAGTAAAATGTTGTTTTAAAAATGTAAACTATAACGAGAATAAACTACAAATCTAAAGGTTTGGAGATAATAATTAAGAATAATCTGGAGATCTAGAGAAAAGAGGGAAAGAAATTCCGAAAACGTAAAAAATATAATCTTTAGAAACAGTGATTTTGAGAAGTCGAAAACGATCGGGTAGGAAAATTATACAGAGAAAAATCTATAGATCTGGAGATATGTAAAGAAACTCAAAGAGAGAGAAAGGTTAAGAAAGAATAAATAATTTAAAGAGATATATAGAGATTATAATCTGAAGAAAAGATTTGGAACAGTTTGATTTGGATTTAGATAATAAAAACTATAAAAGTTTATTGACTTATTTATTTATTACATAATTCTACTCCTTTATAACAAAATATCTCAAAGAGATAGCAAAACAGAAATCTAGTATGAAATACAAAGGGGAAATATTCTAGAAGAAAATCAAATCTTTGGAGAAAGGTATATCTAAAGAACGAAAGAAAATATTAGAGAGAAACTTTGAAATTGAGAAAGATAGAAATGTTAAAAGGAATTTAGATACAAAGAGATTAATAGAGAGAACAATCCAAAGTTATGGAACAGAAGGTCTAGAGATTAAGAAAAATGTATAATGAAAAAATTAGAGATATTGAAAAATAATTGGAGAAGTATGATTTTGATCATAGAAAATATTAAGGAAGGTCTAGAGAGTGAAACCTACTGAAAGAAATTTGTAGAAAAAACAATTTAGAAAAATTGATTTGGTCATCTAAAGGGCAATTTAGGTAATGAAATGGATCTAAAGATCTAGAAGAGAAAGCCAGAGATGAAGAAATGGATAAGCAGATAATATGATCCAGAGAGTAAAACGAAAATCTAGTAAGAAAACAGTTTGAAGATTCATTTCCTAAACAAACACATGATATTACTTTCAGTATATTAGAACTACATCATTTGTAAGTAAATTTTGAGATTTTCGGGTATATTCTATTGAAGGTAATAGTTTTGGAATATTTCAAAATAACTTTTGCAAATTTAATTATTTTCCATTGTGAGTTTTCTGGCTTTGTTGTTTTCTTTCTAAAACAGATACATAGTATTAATTTCAGTATATTGAAACTACATTAGTTGTAAGTATATTTTGAAATTTTGGAGTATATTAAGCGGGTGATTGTAGTTTAGGAATTTTTTGAAACACAAGTTGCAAATTTTATTATTTTCTATTCTAATTTGTAAGTTGCTGTTGTTTTGTTTTTCAAACAAATACATAGTATTACTTTTGATATGTTAAAACTACATTATTTTTAAGTAAATTTTGATATTATTGGGTATATTCTATAGATGGTGACAATTTTGGAATATTTTGAAACAAAAATTGCACTTTTTTAAATTTTCGATATTGATGTTTCTGTAAATATTGTTTCGTCTCCAAAAGAGACACATAATATTAATTTTGGTTTATTAAAACTACACCATTAATAAGTAGATTTTGATATTATAGAGTATCTTTAAAAAGTGGTGATGGTTTTGGAATTTTTTAAAACGCAACTTGTAAATTTGATATTTTTCGATTCTGAGAGAGACAAACATCTTCATTTATTATTAAATACAATCGTTATGAACAATATAATTGTAATTGATTTTTAATAAGGCTATCGACCCATGGTCTTTCTGCCATTCGATTCTGATTTTTAGGACGTTGTTGTTTTGTTTTTAAAATAGGTACTTATTATTAATTTTAGTATAATAAAACTATATTATTTGTAAGTAGAATTTAAGATTTTGAAGTCCATTCTGTTTGTAATAATGGTTTTGGAATTTATTGAAGCACAAATTGCACATTTCAATACTTTCGGTTTTTATTTTTCAGGCCGTGTTGTTTTATTCCTCAAAGAGATACATAGGCTTACTTATATAATATTAAAACTATATTATTTAGAAGTATATTATGAATTTTGTTTAGTAGATTCTATGAGTAGTAATTGATTGAAAATTTTTTTGAAGTATACCTTGCAAATTTTATTATTTTCAATTCTGAATTTTCTAGCTTATTGTTTTCTTTCTAAAACAAATACTTAGTATTACTTTCAGTATATTAAAACTATATTATTTGTAAGTTTATTTTGAGATTGTCAAGTATTTTAAGCAATTGGTTGTCGTTTTGGAATTTTTTGAAACGCAAGCTGCAAATTTTATTATTTTCAATTCTAAGTTTTAGGACGTTGTTGTTTTGTTTTTAAAATAGATACCTAGTAATAATTTGAGTATATTAAAACTGCATTACTTATAAGTAAATATAGAGATTTTGGATTATATCATATTAATGGTAAATGTTTTGGAACTTTTTTAAACACAACCTGCAAATTTTAAGACGTTATTGTTTTGTTTTTGAAATGGGTACCTTGTATTACTTCCAGTATATTAAAACTACATCATTTATAAGTCTATTTTGAGATTTTGGAGTGCATTATATCATTGGTAACAGTTTTAGAATTTTTTTAAACACAAGCTACAATTTTTATTATTAGTGATATTAATTTTTAAGACGTTGTTGTTTCGTACTTAAAATATATACTTAATATTACTTTTAGTATATTAAAGCTACATCATTTGTAAGTAGATTATGAGATTTTGGATTGTATTCTGTCAATTGTAACAGTTTTAGAATTTTTTGAAACACAAGCTGAAAAATTTATTATTTTCAATTCTAATGTTTAAGGTGTTGTTGTTTGGTTTTTCGAATAGATACATAGTATTACTTTTAGCATATTAAATCTACATCATTTATAAGTAGATTCTGCGAGTTTTGAATAAATTCTCTCAATAATAACATTTTTGGTATTTTTTAAACACAAGCTGCAAATTTTATTATTTTTAGTTCTGATTTTTATGACGTTGTTGCTTTGTTTCTAAAATAAGTACCTGGTATTACTCTCAGTATATTAAAACTATATCATCTATAAATAGATTTTGAGATTTTACATTACATACAAGCAATGGTGAGAGTTTTGGAATTTTTTGAAACGTAAGATGCAAATTTTATTATTTTCAATTCAATTGTTTAAGGTATTGTTGTTTGGGTTTTCGAAAAGATACATACTATTACCTTTAGTAAATTAAAACTGCACCATTCATAAGTAAATTTTGAGATTTTGGATTATATTCTATCAATAATAAAGGTTTTGGGATATATTTAAACACAAGCTGAAAATTTTATTATATTCGATTATAATATTTAAGACGTTGTTGTTTTGTTTTTAAAATTGATACCTAGTATTACTTTAAGTATATTAAGACTACATTCTCTATAAATAGATTTTGAGATTTTGGATTATATTTTATTAATTATTAAGTATTTAGGACCACTTTTAAACACAAGCTGCAAATTTTATTATTTTCAGTTTTAATTTTTAAGACGTTATTGTTTTGTTTTTAAAATGGATACCTGATATTACTTTTAGTATATTAAAACTACATCATTTCTAAGTCTATTATGAGATTTTGGAGTATATTCTATCATTAGTAACAGTTTTAGAATTTTTTTAAATACAAGATGCAAATTTTATTATTGTTGGTTCTAATTTTTAAGACGTTTTTGTTTTGTTTTTAAAATAGATACCTAGTATTACTTTTAGTATATTAAAACTACATCATTTCTAAATAGATGCTAAGATTTTGGATTATATTCTGTCAATGGTAAGAGTTTTGGAATTTTTTGAAACACAAGCTGCAAATTTTATTATTTTCGAATCTAATTTTTAGGACATTGTTGTTTTGTTTTTAAAATAGATATATAGTATTACTATTAGTATATTAAAACTACATAATTTGTGAATAGATTTTGAGATTTTGCATTATATTCTATTAATGATAAGAGTTTTGGAATTTTTTGAAGCACAATCTGCAAATTTTATTATTTTTAATTCTAAGTTTTAGGACGTTGTTGTTTTGTTTTTAAAGTAGATACCTAGTAATACTTTGAGTATATTAAAACTACATCATTTGTAAGTAGATTTTGAGATTTTGGATTACATGCTAGAAATGGTGAGAGTTCTGGAATTTTTTGAAACATAAGCTGCACATTTTAGTATTTTCGATTCTAATTTTTAGGACGTTGTTATTTTGTTTTTAAACTAGGTATCTAGAATTACTTTTAGTATATTAGAATTACATTATTTTTAAGTATATCTTAAGATTTTGGATTATATTTAATCAATTTTAAGAGAGTTGGAATGTTTTGAAACACAATCTGAAAATTTTATTATTTTCGATTCAATTTTTAGGACGTTGTTGTTTTGTTTTTAGAAGAGGTACCTAGTATTACTTTCAGTATATTAAAGCTTCATCATTTATAAGCAGATTTTGAGATTTTGCATTACATACTAGCAATGGTGAGAGATTTGGATTTTTTTGAAACGAAAGCTGCAAATTTTATTATTTTTAATTATAATTTTTAGGACGTTGTTGTTTTGTTTTTAAAATAGGTACCTAGTATTACTTAAAGTATATTAACACTACATCATTTGTAAATAGATTTTGATATTTTGGATTATATTTTGTCAATGGTAACAGTTTTGGAACTTTTTTAAACAAAAGCTGCAAATTTTATTATTTTCAATTCTAATTTTTAGGACGTTGTTGTTTTGTTTTTAAAATAGGTATCTAGTATTACTTTTCGTATATTAAAGCTATATTATTTTTAAGTATATTTTAAGATTTTGGATTATATTCAATCAATTTTAAGAGTGTTGGAATGTTTTTAAACACAATCTGAAAATTTTATTATTTTCGATTTTCATTTTTAGGACGTTGTTGTTTTGTTTTTAAAATAGATGCCAAGTATTATTTTTAATATAATAAAACTACATTACCTGTAAGTAGATTTTGAGATTTTAGATTAAATTCTATCAACAGGAAGAGGTTTGGAATTTTTTAAAGCACAAGCTGCAAATTTTAATATTTTTTATTCTAATTTTTAGGACGTTGTTGTTTTGTTTCTAAAATAGGAACCTGTGATTACTTTAGGTATAGTCAAACTACATTATTTATAAATATATTTTGACATTTTGGATTATATACTAGCAATGGTGAGAGCTTTGGAATTTTTTGAAATGCAAGCTGCAAATTTTACTATTTTAAATTCTAACATATAGGACGTTGTTGTTTTGTTTTTAAAACAGATACCTAGTATTACTTCAAATATATTCAAACTACATTATTTATAAGTAGATTTTAAGATTTTGGATTATATTCTATCAATGGTAAGAGTTTTAGAATTTTTTGAAACACAAGCTGCCAATTTTATTATTTTCGATACAGATTTTTAGGACACTGTTGTTTTGTTTTTAAAATAGGTAACTAGTATTACTTAAAGTATATTAAAACTACATCATTTATAAGTAGATTTTGTGAATTTGGATTATATTCTATCAATGGTAAAAGTTTTGGAATTTTTTGAAACACAAGCTGTAAATTTTATTATTTTCAGTTCTAAGTTTTAGGAAGTTGTTGTTTTGTTTTTAAAATAGATACCTAGTAATAACTTGAGTATATTAAAACTGCATTACTTATAAGTAAATTTAGAGATTTTGGATTGTATCATATCAATGGTAAGTGTTTTGGAACTTTTTTTAAACACAAGCTGCAAATTTTATTATTTTCAGTTCTGATTTTTAAAACGTTATTGTTTTGTTTTTAAAATGGGTACCTAGTATTACTTCTAGTATATTAAAAAAACATCATTTATAAGTCTATTTGGAGATTTTGGAGTACATTCTATCATTGATAAGAGTTTTAGAATTTTTTTAAACACAAGCTGCAAATTTATTATTTTTAATTCCAATTTTTAGAATGTTGTTGTTTTGTTTTTAAAATAGATACCTAGTATGACTTTTAGTATATTAAAACTATATCATCTATAAGTAGATTTTGAGATTTTACATTACATACTAGCAATGGTGAGAGTTTTGGAAATTTTTTAAACACAAGCTGCAAATTTAATTACTTTCGAATTTAATTTTTAGAACGTTGTTGCTTCGTTTTTAAAATAGATATCTAGTATTACGTTTGATATATTAAAACTACATCATTTATAAGTAGAGTTTGAGATTTTGGATTAGATTCTATTAATGGTAATAGTTTTGGAATTTTTTGAAGCACAATCTGAAAATTATATTATTTTCCATTCTTATTTTTAGAACGTTGTTGTTTTGTTTTTAAAATAGATGCCAAGTATTATTTTTAATATAATAAAACTACATTACCTGTAAGTAGATTTTGAGATTTTAGATTAAATTCTATCAACAGGAAGAGGTTTGGAATTTTTTAAAGCACAAGCTGCACATTTTAATATTTTTTATTCTAATTTTTAGGAAGTTGTTGTTTTGTTTCTAAAATAGGAACCTGTGATTACTTTAGGTATAGTCAAACTACATTATTTATAAATATATTTTGACATTTTGGATTATATACTAGCAATGGTGAGAGCTTTGGAATTTTTTGAAATGCAAGCTGCAAATTTTACTATTTTAAATTCTAACATATAGGACGTTGTTGTTTTGTTTTTAAAACAGATACCTAGTATTACTTCAAATATATTCAAACTACATTATTTATAAGTAGATTTTAAGATTTTGGATTATATTCTATCAATGGTAAGAGTTTTAGAATTTTTTGAAACACAAGCTGCCAATTTTATTATTTTCGATACAGATTTTTAGGACGCTGTTGTTTTGTTTTTAAAATAGGTAACTAGTATTACTTAAAGTATATTAAAACTACATCATTTATAAGTAGATTTTGTGAATTTGGATTATATTCTATCAATGGTAAAAGTTTTGGAATTTTTTGAAACACAAGCTGCAAATTTTATTATTTTCAATTCTAAGTTTTAGGACGTTGCTGTTTTGTTTTTAAAATACGTACCTAGCAATACTTTGAGTATATTAAAATTACATCATTTGTAAGTAAATTTTGAGATTTTGCATTACATACTAGCAATGGAAAGAGTTTTGGAATTTTTTGAATCTCAAGCTGCACATTTTAGTATTTTCGATTCTGATTTTTTGTTGTTTTGTTTTTAAAATAGATACCTAGTATTACTTTTACTATATTAAAACTACACTATTGATAAGTAGATTTTTGGATTTTGAACTATTTTCTGTTAGTGGTAACAGGTTTGGATTATTTTAAAACGCAAGCTGCAAATTTTATTATTTTCGATTTTTATTTTTAAGACGCTGTTGTTTTCTTTTTAAAAAAGATACTTAGTATTACTATTAGTATATTAAAACTACATAATTTGTAAGTAGATTTTGAGATTTTGGATCATAGTCTTTCAATAGGAAGAGTTTTGGAATTGTTTAAAGCACAAGCTGCAAACTTTATTATTTTTTATTCAAATTTTTAGGACGTTGTTGTTTTGTTTTTAAAATAAGTACTTAGTATTGATTCAAGTACAATAAAACTACATCATTTCTAAATAGGTTTTGAGATTCTGAATTATATTCCATCAATGGTAAGAGTTTTAGAATTTTTTGAAATACAAGCTGCACATTTTATTATTTTCAGTTCTGATTTTAGGACGTTCTTGTTTTGTTTTTAAAGTAGGTACTTATGATTACTTCAAGTATATTAAACCTACATCATTTATAAGTAGATTTTGAGATTTTGGATTATATTCTGTCAATTGTAACAATTTTGGAATTTTTTAAAACGCAAGCTGCAAATTTTATTATTTCCGGTTCTGATATTTAGGACGTTGTTGTTTTGTTTTTTAAATAGATACCTAATATTACGTTTAATATATTAAAACTACATCATTTATGAGTAAATTTTTAGATTTTGGATTAGATTCTGTCAATGGTAAGAGTTTTGGAATTTTTTTAAACGCAAGCTGCAAATTTTATTATTTTCAATTTTAATTTTTAGGACATTGCTGTTTTGCTTTTAAAATAGATGCCTAGTATTACTTTTAGTATATTAAAACTACATTATTGATAAGTAGATTTTGAGATTTTGGATTATATTCAATCAATTTTATGAGTGTTGGAATGTTTTGGAACACAAGCTGCAAATTTTATTATTTTCAATTCTAATGTTTAAGGTGTTGTTATTTGGTTTTTCGAATAGGTACATAGTATTACTTTTAGTATATTAAAACTATATCATTTGTAAGTAGATTTTGATATTTTTGGTTGTATTCTATCAATGGTAAGAGTTTTAGAATTTTTTGAAACGCAAGCTACAAATTTTATTATTTTTAATTCTAATTTTTAAGGTGTTGTTGTTTGTTTTTTCGAATAGATAAATAGTTTTACTTTGAGTATACTAAAACTACATCATTTATAAGTATATTTTGAGGTTTTGGATTATATTCTTCCAATGGTAAACATTTTAGAATTTTTTGAAACGCAAACTGCAAATTTTATTATTTTCAATTCTAATGTTTAAGGTGTTGTTGTTTGGTTTTTCGAATAGATATATAGTTTTACTTTTAGTATACTAAAACTACATCATTTATTTAGTAGATTTTGAGATTTAAGATTACATACTAGCAATGGTAAAAGTTTTGGAATTTTTTGAAACGCAAACTGCAAATTTTATTATTTTTGATTTCAATTTTTAAGACCTGTTTGTTTTGTTTTTAAAATAGATAGTTAATATTACTTTTAGTATATTAAAACTACATCATGAATAAGTAGATTTTGAGATTTTGGATTACATTCTATCAATGGTGAGAGTTTTGGAATTTTTTGAAACACAAGCTGCACATTTTAGTATTTTCGATTTTAATTTTTAGAACGTTGTTGTTATGTTTTTAAAATAGATACCTAGTAATACTTTGAGTATATTAAAGCTACATCATTTATAAGTAGTTTTTGAGATTTTGGATTATATTCAATCAATTTTAAGAGAGTTGGAATGTTTTGAAGCACAATCTGAAAATTTTATTATTTTCGATTCTGATTTTTAGGACGTTGTTGTTTTGTTTTTAAAATAGGTTCCTAGTATTACTTAAAGTATATTAAAACTACATCATATATAAGTAGATTTTAAGATTTTGAACTATATTTTGTCGGTGGTAACAGTTTTGGAATTTTTTGAAGTACAAGCTGCACATTTTATTATTTTCAATTCCAATTTTTAGGACGTTGTTAATAATAATAATAATAATAATAATAATAATAATTCATTTATTAACGGACTATACCCTTTTATACAATGGCTAAATAAAATAAAAAATAAAAAATTGTTGTTCTGTTTCTAAAATTGGTATCTAGTATTACTTCAAGTATATTAAAACTACATCATTTATAAGAAAATTTTGTGATTTTGGATTAAATTCTATCAATGGTAATAGTTTTAAAATTATTTGAAACACAGATTGCACAATTTTTATTATTTTCAATTCTAGTTTTCGAAGCTTTATTGCTGTGTTTTCTCAACAGGTATATACTATAACTTTTAATATGTTAAAACTACATTAATTTTAAGATTTTTGAGTATTAAATTATTCAAATGAAAGATGTCCATTATTGATTAATTGAAATTCGTATAAGCAATTAGGTTAATTAAGACGGTGAGTAATACAAATAGAAATATCTCGTTTTCGGAATAAACGAGGCCCCAAGGAGGACGTTGTAATTAATGAATGTTACCGCGGGCAGTTATCAACTCTGTCATGCGAACGCGCACCGATGATGATGATGATGATAACTGTGCGTGATGGACGTCATTCCATCCAACCACCCTCACGTAAATACGCTCGCCTTTGTCTGTAAACATTCGAAAAAGGGTACATGTGGCGGGAAAAGAAAATAAAATGCACATGGTGAAAATTAGTGGTAGAAACTACACACGTGGTGGGCAATGAAAATAAACACGAAGATGAAGAAGAAAAAAAATCCACCCTCACATTTTTAACACGTGTTGTTTAATGTTTATTGGTTTATTTAGTAATTAGAATATATTTAAATCCGAACGGTTGTGTCAAAAATCACTTTGGCTTAATGGGAACGAGTCGATCAATTTAACATATAAATGGGCCAACGGGGTGATTCCCATCCTGTTGAAATAGCCTGTCGAATGTCCGACTCTCCACTAATTTTAATTTAAATGGGACGATTAACTTTCGGGAGGAGGAGACTGAAGAATTTTAATCGGACCGTTCGGACCTGAGTTATTCCGACGTCTATATCTTTACCACTTGTGGAAAACATATCGTTTTTCTCTCTCTCTACATATATATACGTTTATTAATTACGGCTGCTTTAGCTTCGAGTAATTATTTCAATTTGCTCTGGCGTAATTAAGGCGAGAGGCAATTAAGCGTGATATTAAATCAATTTAGCAATCGATACACTAATTCCGAGATAGATGGATTTATTTGATGTTGGTGGGAACTACTAAACAATAGGTATTAATAATTGTAGAGATGATTTATTAAATAATTAACCACCGTCAAACAATTTTATTTCATTTCATCATTTACACTTTTTATGAAGGTAAGAGTGGAGAGTTAAATACTCCAAATACTATCTCTAATTGCGCTGTGTTGATGATATCCAAAATAGATCAAAATCTGTGGTTGTTGTTGATATAGAAGAATAAATAATGTTTCGAAGTTTTTTTTAAATTGTATGGTGTTCTTAATGGAAATAGAAATAAAATTCTCATCATATGCGAAGTATCAATTTTCTAGGTGGTAAAATAGCTATTCTCGCCACCTATAAATAAGCCCGAGGAGATGGAGAGTGCATTCCGTAAAAGAGGTAGTAGCGTAAATACTATGATTAACCGGAAAATTTACAACTAACAATCTTCGACGGTCTCGTTTTTCGTTTTGCCTCCTTTTTCGTTCCGATCGAATCAATTTGAAAAATATGGAGATTGCGTTCCGGATGGGGAAAAAATGCAAATTCCCTCCGCATTACCACTAATCCCTATAATCCAGCGGCGTAGTTTATTGGTCATTTAGTGCCCGGCCGTAATTTACTCCACCAATTTATAACAAATTGTCGATGCGTATGTGGATTTTTGCGGTAGCCTACCTACCTGACGTAACCAGATAATTGGAAACCTACGACCTTCTTCTCATCCTCGTTCTTCACATCACCGATTGACATGTAACTGCGGATATACAATGTAATAATAATGAATAGCCCGTGGGTGAGTTCGAGTAGAGATTACAGTGCTGCCAATATACACGTTTCTGTATTAGTGTTGGTGTTGGTGTGTGTGTGTGGAATGAAATATAATATATACATTCCAGTTGAACACGTGTGTCGGTACCTCACCCATTGCTACAGGCGTGTTCGTGTGTCTCGTAACAATGATGCCAACAATGTATCCATTTACACGGACGTAAAAAATTGCCTTTTTAATTAGTTTCTATGCGCGACCAACTAACTATACATCAACTTTTCTGTCTTGGCTTATAAACTTTCACAATCTGTTCTCTGTTCTCTCTACGCATCCACCCTTTTATTCCTTTATTTTTCTGGTAAATTAAATAGCCTGCATACTTTCTAAATAAGTTTTGCACCGAAGCGCTCGAAGCCCATAATTCAACAGTTGATCAGAGGCGACCGCTGAGAAGAGAAATCCGAGAGTTCGAGGAATCCTGCGTTCTCACCTTACGCCGACTGTTCCGTTCGTTCGTTCGTTCCTTCGTGTGTGTGTAATTTATAGAATCGTTATGCCGCAATTACATATTAATACGGACAGGGGCACTTGTAAAAATCACACAACCGGAGAAATCCATTCGAGACCACCGTGCGAGAGATAACATCTCTGTGGGGGTAATTACATAAGCAAACAAGACCTAAGGCGCGTAATTTAGAAGAAAACGAAAAACGTGTTTGTACTTTTTAATCGACGCAAAAATTTACATCAATATTATTCTTGATCTTCAACTGTTTACAATTTAATACCGCAATTCCAATGATATAAACATCAAGTCCCCAAAAGCAAAAATGGTGATGTGGCCATCATAGTACTTTCCCTATATTTTACTCGAAAACTATGAGGTTTACGCAAAAAGGCTATTCTTAATGATTTGTTCACTTTTGAATTCTTTACAATTATTTGTAATACAAGTTTCATGTAACTCTAATAGTTATATTAGCAATGGGCAAAAAATTTCAAAATTTTCAATTTTTTTTTATTTTTCTCGAAAGCTATGAATTTTATGAAAAATATATTCAGACTTTCATTCTCTTTAACTTTTGTTAGAAAATATTTGTAATATTTTTCATATTAAAAAAAATCAGAAAAAAAACAAAAAAACACCCACTTCCGGTTTATGAATGTTTACCAAAAGCTTTCAGATTTTGATTAAAAAAAACCTTAAGTTTGAAGTTTCATCTCAAACAGATAATTCATTTTTCAGATACACACACATAGACACAATTTTTTTTCTAGAAATATAGAGAAAGTAATAACACTGTTGTCTCCTCTCTTCACACTTTATATCTATAGAACTTTCCACCATTTTTATTTCTTAGATTTCCAAAGTTTCCTAATAATTGTTTCTAGAGATTCCCGGAATTTTCTTAAAAGTTTGGATGATAACTTACTAGAATTTTGTTCAAAAGTTATAAAATTTTACGGTAATCTTTCTTTCTTTTTGGAAAAATTTTCTTTTCATTTATTTCAGATTTTTCTCTTTCGTGTTTTTCAGAATCTTATCTTCTAGATTCTTTGAATTTTCTTAAAAAGTTTTTAAGTTTTGGCAATAATTATTCTTATTCCAAACTTATCTCCTTTTTTCTAATGGATTTTTTGGATTTCCTAGAAGTTTCTTTTGCTAATTACGAGAATTATTGTAAGGATTATGGAATATTCACAAGTAATACCATAAGTGATGGCAATTTACTCGAATAAATTTTCTTTTTTTAGAAATTTCCAGATATTTTGAATTAATTTGAATTATTATTGAAAGAGTTTTAGGTTTTGACAATAATTATTCTTTTTTGAAATTTTTTAGCTCTTCTTCTTATAGATTTTATGTATTTTCTAGAAATTTCTTTGCTAACTACGAAATTTTTGCAAAGAATGTGGAATTTTCTTTTAGAGACAATTTTTTGCTATATTTTATTGGAATTTTTTTTAGTTTTATTTTATTAGCATATTCCAAAATTTCTCATTTAAATTAGAAGAATTGTTTTTGAAGTTCTAGAATTTCAGATTTCTAGCTACGAATTTGCTAGAAATTTATATTCCCAATTGAAACATTTTTTTAGAAATTTTCTTTTAGGCTCAGAGAATTTTTGATTTATTTTATCAGAACATTTCATAATTTCATTTCTAAATTACGAAAACACTATCTCTAGAATTTTCTAACATTCTCCTTCGAATTTCAAAAATTTTCTAACAATTTTTAAAGATTTCTGCAATTTTCTTTATTTTTTTTTTCAAAAATCTTTCATTTCTCTCTTTCCTGCCTCTGTCTCCTCTAAATTGGAAGAATCTTTTTGGAGGGTGCCTAGAATCTTCCATTAAATTTATTTTATATATCTGGAATTTTCTTGAAATTTTTTTTAAGGTTTTTCAGAATTTTCTTATCCAGATTCCTTAAATTTTCTTAGAATTGATTTGGCAACGACGTTTCTTCATAATTTCTTACAGATTTTTTATAATGATAATAACATTATTCAAAACAGAAACAATACAGAATGCAAAATGTTATTATAGAATTTTATAAGAAATTTCTTTTCCTAATTAGTAAAATGTTAATAATTCTGGAATTTTCGTGTATTTATTTCTTTAGACTTACATTCTTTCACTATTTCTTAATTCATTTCATCCGAATTTTATATCTTTATATATACAATAATCTTTATTTGGACAATACAAAATACATAATAACAATACAAATGAACACAATACAAATAGATGATGTTAGTCCGTCTAGCTATAGACCTGAGGTCTTTCAGCCTTATAGCTTTATTATTCTTTTTGTCTAAATATGTCGTCTTTTATTTTTAATATTGTCTCGCATAGTTTAAGAATTTTCCAGTAAATTTTCTTCGAAATTTCTAAAATTTTACAATAATTCTTAAAACATTCTGAAATTTTAAAAAAAATTTTCTTCGAAGGATATAAATTTTCCAACATTTTCTCTTCCAGACTCATATAATAGTTTCAGCGCCTTATTGAACTGTAATATCTGATGAAATACAATAAAAATGTATTTCATCAGAATATACCAGAATTTTCTCCTCCAAATTAAGAGAAATTTCTTGAAAGGTTATGAAATTTTCTATTCAATTTATTTTAGATTTCTGGAATTTTCTAGACATTTCTTTTCCAAAATTCTTGAATTTGTGGAATTTTAATATTCTAGAATTTACTACCTTTTTTTGAGATTTTTGAAACTGGTAAGATTTTCTTAAACTATCCTAGAATTTTCCACGTTTTATTTAATTCTTCAGTTTTTATAGCATTTTTGTCGGATTTTTAGAATTCGTCAAAAAAAGACTAGATCTCTGAAATTTCGAAAATTTCTCTTCTAAATGGCAAAGAATTTTTTAGGGACAGCATTTCTTCTAGACTCCTAGAATTATTTAGCATTTCTTACGCCAATTTGTAACATTTTTTCAAAAGTTCTAGAATAATTGGCTTTTTGGGTATTGGGTAAATATCGATAAATAAGTAAATAATTAACCACTTTCTTTCATATTGCCAAAATGTTTTTTAAGGATAGCATTTTCCAGAATATTTTTTCATATTTTAAAATTTTAACATTCTCTTCCAAATTGTTTTTTCATGTATTTCCTCAGCTTTTGTTTCTTCCTTTTTTTAGAATAATTCATAAAGGTTATGAATAGTTTTAAAATGATTGAATATTCTTAAATTTTCTTGTCAAGAATTCTGGAATTTTTCAGTTAGAATTTTGCAGCACCTCAGATTTTCTTAATATAGTTTTTTTTTAAATTTCATTAGTATATTTCAGAAACATGAGCAAAATTTATTTTATGGTTTTTGAAATTTCCAGTAATTTTTCAAACTATTTAGGTTTTGCAGCAATTTTTCATGTTTCTTATTCTAGTTATAAATATTTTAATTTTTGATTTTTTCAGACTTTTGACAAAAGTCTAAGACTTGCAGCTTTTTCCAAAATTTTTCTTCAATTTAGTTAGAGAGTGTTAAGATTTGGTAAACATTTTTCTTTCTAATTTCTTTAGTGAATAATGAAGATTTTCCAGTCAATTCTGTTTTAGATTTTTAGAAGTTTTCCTTTCAAAATATGTCTGACGAGTGTAAAAACTTAAATGTTTATAACACAATAAAGAATCTATTCTATTTTAAAGTTATTTGAAGATTGTAGAATTTTCTAGCAATGTTTTTCTTATTTAAATATTGTTCAACACTTTTCCTAGAATTTCAAAAAATTACCAAATTGCGATATTTTTTGTATAAGTATTCTACACTTTTTCATCTATTTTTTTTCTTCCTTCCAGGTTTCTATAATCTGATGGACTTTTGCTTTAATTTACTACAATATTTCAGATTTTTTGAGGGTTCTAACAATTTATTCCAAATTTTAGGACTTTTCCAAAAATGCAATCAAATTCTGCATTGAGTAGCGTAAAAGATAATTCAGAGTGAATTACCTTAATGTAAGTTGAGAGTACATTTCTTCTTAAAGTCTTCGAGTGACAGCCTCATCAATTAAATCTCTCTTCAAAATATTTGGAATTTGTAGAATTCTTTGTTTAATTTTATCAGTATATACCATATAGAGAGAGAGTTCTAGAATTTTACAACAATTCTTTCCAATAATAGAGAAAATCTACTCAGACCAATCAACTCATCTTTTTGAGACCATCTTAATAATCTATAAAATGGTGATGTGGCCATCATAGTATTTTCCCTATATTTTTCTCGAAAACTATGAGGTTTGCGCAAAAAGGATATTCTTAGTTTATTTGTTTACTTTTATTAATTCCATGTAGCTCCAATAGTTTAGTTGTAATAGATCAATAGATCAATTTCCGATCTATGCACACTTCACGGTTTATTAACTTCAAATATTAATACTTCTTCCTTATTGCCTACTATTAGTTTATTTCCCTCAAATTTTTCAACCACTTTAAGGAGTAAGATTTTATTTTTTATAAACAAGTATAACACGAACTTTTCGTATAATAACACTATTAGTCGTATGCTTAGATTGTCAAATGATCTAAATATTCATTCCTGGTTCAATTTATTTAATGGTACAGGTCACCAATTTAGAAGGACAATAAATATTATTTAACTTTCACTCTAATTTAATGATGTCCATTTTATTTTAGTTGAGCTTATTTTAAATTATTATGTAACCTTATATAGTTTAAGTTAATTTAAGTATGTATTACGTTGTGTATTATTGTATGTAAATAAATAAATAAATAAATTGGAAAAAAATGTCAAAATTTTCAATTTTTTTTTTCTCGAAAATTAAGAATTTTATGAAAAGTATGTTTTAACAAAACTTCTCCAGTTTCTCATTCCCTTTAACTTTTGTTTGAAAAATTTTGTAACATTTTCCATCCTAAAAAAAATATCAGAATAAAACAAAAAAACGCCTCGAGTAAACACCCACTTCCGGTTTATGAATGTTCTCCAAAAGCTTTTCAGTTCCAGTTTTTAACGATAAAACCTTAAGTTTAAAGTTTCATCTCAATCGGATAGTTCATTTTTGATATACAGCGCCCACAGACATATTTTCCTGCACAAAAACAATACATCCCCTATATATACTATATAGGGAAAGTAAAAATAGCACACTTATCTGTATCTAACGTAAATACTGTTTTTTTTATAGATGGATAAATCAACTTTCTAAATATTGCTAGTCTTAAATGCTACTAGAACTATATCGAAAGTAGTCTCTGACCATCAAAGAGGTTGTAACTGTTACCCTTAACATTTCCGAAAAAACTGTACATACTTATGATAGCATCATCATTAATCGTAAATTACACCTAATGATTTGAATTTTTAATGTTTACCAAAAGAATAAAGAGCAGAAGAAGGTTATGTTAATGATTTGTAATCCAAATACAATCGAAATTCCGAAAACAAGATATTCTATTTGTACTGATTGAATTCATCAGCTACCTGAAAGATGACTAAAAATTATAGGCGAACTTATTTGAATGTATCTATTAAAACATTGTTGTTTCAGTTGTTTCAAAATTAATTTGTTTTGTAGTCTTAATAAGACTCATTGTTGTAGATTCACGAAATGTTTTCGAATTTTTAAATTATTATTAAAACATTATTTTCGATTTTCATTTTTTATTGATGTAATATTTCCATCAATGTTTTGAATCCTAATACAATCAATATTAATGCCGTTGATGATCCATCTTTTTTATTTCGCTTCTATTTCGGTCGCGTTGAATTATTGATGGCGGAGCGTCGGTTTGAATTTCGATTTTTCCATTTTCCATGATTTACGTCCACCGGATCGGTCGGATGGCAAATTGTTGAATAAATGGATCGTCCGCGGATAAGGACAGGACCGCATTTTAATTCAGATTCTGTGGCATTTTTTTCCCTCGGCGAACGCTCGCTAGCCATACCGCATTTCTACTTCTTCTTCTTCTTCTTCTTCACCGTCGTCTTCTTCTCCTCTTCGGGATGATAAATATTTTATAAACGTAGCCACTCGGTTATTTCGTACCGCACGACACGGTGAATTATTCAGGCGTCACTCTCCGTTTTGGGTCGAAAATTTCAAGACGATGATTGTTGATTTTTTTTCTTTTACCTTTCACTTCCTCCGGTTGGCTGTAAACTGAAAATAAAAACGTGATAAATCTGCAATCCTGCAATTATAGCGCTCATAAAACCAGTCTTTCGGTATGCTGCAATTGTGGGCCGTCGGAAAAATCCTCCAAGGTCCCTTCGTACCATATGGCTTAGACCGCACGTTTGTCAAACTGCACTCAAACACACTCACACATACCCATTCGAGCATTCTCTGACACAATTCACTCTGCGTTTACTACATTCACTTCCACTGCTAAAAACACGTCCACAATTATCCATTTCCACCTCAAAAAACCTTGCAAAATCCAACAATACATACCTGCATTCCTTGCAGAAAACCAACCACTTCGACCACACAACCGCGAAACGTTTCATTAAATACCACACAATGATAATCACTTATTTTACAGACATCTTTATTTCAAAATCAATTGCGTAGTCCTCCAGTTAAATTCTTTATTAAAGGGACAACTGTTCGATCCTTCACATTGAAAAATGTATGAGGGCCAGAAATAAAATTTAAAAAAGGTACAGACGAAGAAAAGAAAAAAAAAAGTTATACTTAGCGTATGAATATTGGATGACCTGGCTGTCCTCCGGATGATGATTTTTAAGCGCGCGTAAATAAGTTATGGTTTCGATCAATAACTGACACGCGAGAATTACGATCGGATCGGTTTTTCCCAATGCATATTCCCGTTTATTAATAATCGTTTGGTGCCCGCGAGGAATGCAATTAATCGGACCGAAATAATGGATCTAAAGAGACGCGATTTATCAAATCGCCACGATCATTACTCTTCGTCTACAAATTTTTTCTCCTAGCCTTTCAGAAAAGCAAAGAATTCGAACGTTGAAAACTTAATACGAAGTAGGTTAAGAAATAATAACACTTTGCTAGTGGTAACTTAATAGTTTTTTTTTCAGATAATCGTGACCTATGATGATCAAAAATAAATGATTTGTTTATTTTTTATTTTTTGGATAAATGATTATTTATAGCTTCCACACAATCCTGACTTTTAAACAGCTTTAGATTAACACAAGTAACTCAACAAATAATAATCATTCAATAAGTCTCTTCTAACTAAAAAAAATATATTTTTTAAAGTTTCACTTTATTCATTTAATATCCTTTAAAAGTGATACATTATTCTAACCCTTCTTTAACTTTTGAAGCCTTTTATGTGAAACGATTTGTCTTTTTCATTTGAGCCAAATTTCTTTCCCTGATGCATCTTTTTCATGTCTGCAAAAAGCCAGTAGTCCCTAGGGGCCAAATCTAAAAAGTACGATGGGTGAGAAAGCAATTCAAAGCGTAATTCAACCAATTTAACCATTGTTTTCATTGATTTGTGACACGGTAAAACAGCACTTTCTTCTTTTGCATCTGGGGCCGTTTATTCTTGATTTATGCACTCAATCGATCCAAAAATACCATGTATCTGGATCTGGATCTGAATTGAGTTTGCCAAGGGTGATCAAATTATTGACCAGAGCACTTAGGCCTCACTAAGCCCGTTGTGCCCCCCTGACTGTTCTATCACCGCTTTAGACACCCAAGGTGGCGAGCAAAGGACAGCACAACGCTTGGAGGGTTATTCCTAATATTGGCCATGTTGGGCCAGAGCTCCCCATGTAATACCATGTAATATTAACTATCGATAGTTCTGCTTTTCTCAAGATAGTCGATGAACAAATATTCATGCGCTTCCCAAAATACGATGCCATAATCTTGCCAGCCGACTTTTGAGTTGTTGTTCACTTAAGACGACTTTCACCGGCTGTTGTCCACTCAACTAACCATATCTTTGATTCAGGCGTATAGTAGTGAATCCATACTTCATCTATTGTCACATACCGATGCAAGAAACCCTTTTTATTTTGCTTAAATAGCTTCAAACAGCGCTCTGAATCTTCGATGAACTGTTTCTGGTTCGGTATGAGCAAACACGGCACCCACTTTGAAAACAAATTGGTCATGCCTAAATTTTCATATAAAATTGCAAAGACACTACTTTCCACAAGGTGTCAGCTGTTACGGTCTTTTAAAACTCTTTTGTAAACATCTTTTTTATTTTCTAGAATAACTGCCGATTTTGGGCAATTTTGAACAACCTGGTTTAAATTCAGCATACCAGTTAATAATGGTTGATATCCCTGGTGAGGAGTCCTCAAAATGCTTATCAAGTCACTGTTTATCACCAACAGTATAAAAACAGTGTTTAATCAACACACAACATTCCATTCTATCCATTGTCTTAACAATTACAAAACCGTGGTAACTAAAATGACTGTAACTTCTAAACTAACGGTCAGAATCACAAAAATTTTTGACACGTACTGTTTGAAGACTACAAACAATCACAAGAGTCTGTCAACAATGTTTCCACATATGTGTCAGAGCGGGGACGTACTAAACCAACGCAAATAATTATAGAGTAGTTAATTCAGTTACACATTAGTAATCATGACTTTTGTAAAATGAAAAACTGCGTCGATCAAAAATATATATACATCTCCATTTGTAAATGTAAGTATACATTCTATAAATAAAGATGATGTGTACCTTCTGCGTTTAATTTCCTTATTGAATAAAAATTGATTAGCTCTTTTTACCTTCTCAAACAATAGTGTTACGCTGTAAAGGGAGATAAGAAAGAAACATCTAAAAAATACAGATCAAAATTAGTGAGATTTAGTGATAAGGATAATCCAAATAATCAAATGATATTTGCATTATCTCTATCTTTAAATCTTCCAACTCCGTTCTTCCTCAGTTCTTTATTTCGGTCTCCTAATTTTTGTAGATGTTTCTTACTAAATTCTATTTCTTACAATAACCTCACCCACTGATCAGCGTTTAGTTTCCAAGGAAACAAACAGTGAAATCGTTAATTAAATTAACAGAAATCACCAGTGTTACGTAAAATAAATAGATAAATGTCTTCAATCACTAAAACAACCCCTATGTTTTAGTGATTGGTTCTGTTCAATTAATTAATTATTACGAAAGAAAATTGATAAAAAAATTTACATGCATAATTTCATTTGTAGTAGATATTTTTGTAGACCCTTGAAACAATTGTATTAGCTAGGGGGTGGATTAAAAGACACCCATCCATTCTAAACACACATTATCCCATTCCCACCCTAAATATACCATTTCATTCAAGCTAAGACATTGCATTATATATTTTAACAGCATTAAAAAAAGAGGGCCTGTTACCAAGTAAACATTAAAAAAACAGAGGCTTGAAGGTCACATGTAAATATTTAAGTTAGGTAGGTGGATTTTAACCCACCCTCCAATTAATAATATATTTTTTAAAACAAGGAAAAGATACAGAATTAATAAACTGATTTTATTAAATTTTTAATTCACATCTTCAGGCGTAAGTTTTGAAATTGGAGGGTGGGATAGTGGCCACCCACCCACTCTACATATGCATATTAACCCCACCCACTGATTAGCGTTGAATTTTCAGGAAAACAAACTGTGAAAGAGTTGAGTGAAATTAGCAAAAATCATCATCAGTGTTGTACCGAAAATTAATAGATATATGTAGGGTGGGTGGGTGGCCTCGGACCTACCCTCCAATCAGTACGCGGTGGTTTTGCAGTTTAATTAATTAATTTCTACCAAAAAATTAGATAAAATTATGAAAGTTATGGAATTAAATTACGAATTCACTTCTTTTGGTGTAAGTTTTGGAATTGGAGGGTGGGATAGTGGCCACCCACCCACCCTACATATGCATATTAACATCACCCACTGATCAGCGTTTAGTTTCCAGGAAAACAAACAGTGAAACAGTTAATTAAATTAGCAAAAATCATCTGCAGTGTTTTACTTTAAATAAATATATATATGTAGGGTGGGTGGGTGGCCTCAGTCACACCCTTGAATCATTAAAATACCCGCGAGGGTTTTGCAGTTTTTTAATTAATAACTACCAAAAAAATCGTTAAAAAATTTGTCACATTCATAATTTCTTTAGTAATGATTTTTTCTGTAAATCGTCGAATAAAATATATTGGTTGAAGGGTGAATTAAAAGCAACCCACACATCCTACATACACTATTCCATTCTCAACTTACATATACCATTTTATTCAAACAAAAACAATGCTTGTATCTTTTAACAACCTCAGCAGAAATAGAGGATTTTACTGGGTGATACTAAAAACACGATGGCTTTAAGACCAAATGTTTATATTTAAGGTGCGTGGGTGGACTCTGACCCACCCTCCAATTAAAAATATTTAGGTAAAACACCAAGAAAACGAAAATTGTGAAACTGATTAAATTAAATTTCAAATTCACTTCTTCTGGTGTGTGTTTTAGAATTGGAAGGTAGGATAGTGGCCACCCACCCACCCTACATAAGCATATTTACCTCACCCACTGATTAGCCTTTAGTTTCAAAGAAAACAAATAGTGAAAGCGTTGATTATCCAAAACCATCAGCAGTATTTCACCTAAGATGAATAGATATATGTAGGGTGGGTGGGTGGCCTCAAATACACCCTCCAATCACTAAAACATGCTAGAGGGTTTTAATTAATTAATTATTACGAAAGAAAATCGATTAAAAAAATTAAGTGCATAATTTCATTTCTAGTGGTAATTTTTGTAAACCCTTGAGACAATTCTATTAGTTGGAGGGTGGATTTAAAGACCATCATCCACTTTACATATAATATTCCCACCCTAAATATACTATTTCATTCAAGCTAAAATATTGCATTATATTTTTCAACATAATTTAAAAAAATTGTGTTTGTTACCAAGTAAAAGTAAATAAAAACAGAGACTTAAAAGCTAAATGATATGTGGGTGGATTCTAACCCATCCTCCAATTAATAATATTTAAGCAAAAACATGAAAAAGGTACAGATTTAGGTAACTGATTTTATTAAATTTATAATTCACATCTTCTCACGTAAATTTTGGAATTGGAGGCTGGAATAGTGGCCACCCACCCACCCTACATATGCATATTAACCCCACCTACTCATCAGCGTTTAATTTCAAGAAAACAAACTGTGAAAGCGTCGATTTAAAGTAGCAAAAACCATCAACAGTGTTGCACCTAAAATTAATAGATATATGTAGGGTGGGTGGGTGGTCTCGGACCTACCCTTCAATCACTAAAACCTACGCGATGGTGTTGAAGTTTAATTAATTAATTACTAATATTTGCCTTATCACATGTAGAAACAAAATGGTAACGCTTAAAATTTCAATTGAAGATTATAAAATTGATTTCGAGGGTTTGAAGAATTGTAAAAACCTAATCTATCGTTGGATTATCTTCAAAATTTTAAAACATGACACGAATATACGTATCTTTGATTCTTCCATAAAATAATTGCCATTTCACATGTAGAAATAAAATGACGACGCTTAAAATTCGAATTGAAGTTTATAAGATTGCTTTCTAGGGTAGAGAAAATTGTAAAAAAAATAATCAATACTTGCATTAGCTTCAAAATTTCTAAATGTGCCAAGAATATACGTATTCTTAAAAATCTCATAAAACAATTGCTATCTTATATGTAGAAATAAAATGGCGATGCTTAGAGTTCGAATTGACGATTATAAAATTGCTTTCGAGAATTTAAAAAATTGTAAAAAATTAATCAACCATTGAATTAGCTTCGAAATTTCAAAATACGTCCAAAATATACTTATCTTTATTAATTTTATAAAATAATTGCTATATCATTTGTAGAAACGAAATAGTGACTTTTAAAATTTAGTTTAGTTTAGTTTAGTTTAGTTTAGTTTAGTTTAGTTTAGTTTAGTTTAGTTTAGTTTAGTTTAGTTTTACTTTACAAGATCTATTTAAAAAAAAATAACACAAAAATACATACATAAATATAATTAATCACTTTGAAATTTCGAGCATAGTTCTTGAAAGCGGAGTTCACAGTTTTTAGTGTTCTTCCACTCGACCCTTTACACTTACAAGGTGTTGATGATGCCTATTAGCCACTAAGGCAATATTTTGGCCATTTCTGGCACATATTGGTCTATTTTTTGAAGACCTCTATAATTTCATGGGCTTGTGTCAGTGTAACATTTCAATTCAAATTGAAGATTATTAAATTGATTTCGAGAGTTTGAAAAATTTTAAAAAATTAATCAACGTTGAATTAGCTTCAAATTTTCAAAATATGTACAGAATATACGTATCTTTAACACTTCCATAAAATAATTGCTATATCATATGTAGGAACAAAATGGCGTCGCTTAAAATTCAAATTGGGATTATAAAATTGTTTCTAGAAAATTGAATAAAACACGATAACTTTGTTTGTATAACTTGAAAACTTTTTTATTGTGACTAGTTTCGACAAATTTCGTTTGTCATTATCAAACGCATAGTGATAATGGCAAGCTAAACTTGTCGAAACTAGTCACAATAAAAAAGTTTTCAAGTTATACAAACAAAGTCATCGTGTTTTATTCAATTTACAAAAATGTATAACAAAGTAGAAGCCTCCAACATATATAACATAGTTTCTAGAAAATTTAAAAACTATAACAATTGAAAATAAATTAACCAACATAGTATAAAATAATAGTGCTTTGTAGGGTGGTACTTAAAAATTTAATGGTAATCAAAAATTTGATCATTAAAAATTCATTTCTTCGAGGAAAATATTTCTAGAAAATTTATCAGGAAAACAAATTGTGAAATTGTTGATTGAAACTAGCAAAAATCATCAGCAGTATTGTACCTAAAATTAATGGATATATGTAGGGTGGGTGGGTGGCCTCGGACCTACTTTCCAGCTAGTAAAACCTACGCGACGGATTTGCAGTTTAATTAATTAATAACTACCAAAAAATTGATACACATTTTGTCAGATGCATAAATTCATTAGTAATGTTTTGTTCTTAACGTTAATTAAAATTTATTAATTAGAGAGTGAAATAGAGTTTTTTACTAAATAATACTAAAAAAATAGCTTGAACACCAAATGTATATATTTAAGGTACGTGAGTAGACTTAAACCCACCCTCCAAATAATAATATTTAGGCTAAACACGAAAAAAAATTAAAATTATGAAATTTATTAATTTAAATTCCTAATTCACTTCTTCTGGCGTAAGTTTTAAAATTGGAGGGTGGGATAGTGTGCAACCCACCCACTCTACATGTATATATTAACTACACCCACTGATCAGCGCTTAGTTTCAACGAAAACAAATAGTGAAAGTGTTGATTATCGTAAATCATCAGCAGTGTTGTATCTAAAATAATAGATATATGTAAGGTGTGTGTGTGTCCTTGAATTCACCCTACAATCACTAAAACATGCGAGAGGGTTTTTCTGTTCAATTAATTAATTATTACAGTAAATATTGGTAAAAAAAACTTTAGATGCAAAATTTCATTTGTAGTGGATATTTTTGTAAACCTTTGAAACAATTGGTAATTGGTAATTTTTGTAAACCCTTGAGACAATTGTATTAATTGGGGGTGAATTAAAAGACACTTATCTACTCTACATACCCTATTTCATTCCCACCCTAAATATACAATTTGATTCAAGCTAAAACATTGCGATATATTTTTAACACCATTAAAAAAATTGTGCTTGTTACCAAGTAAGAATTAAAAAACAAAGGCTTGAAGGTTAAATGTAAATATTTAAATTACGTGGGTGGATTCTAACCCACACTTCAATTAATAATATCTAGACAAAAACATGAAAAATGTACAGAATTAGGAAACTCATTTAATTAAATTTTTAATTCACATCTTCTCGCGTAAGTTTTGAAATTGAAGGGTGGGATAGTGGCCACCCACCCACCCTACATATACGTATTAACCCCACCCACAAATCAGCGTTTAATTTTCAGGAAAACACAGTGTGAAAGCGTTGATTTATATTAGCAAAAATCATCATCAGTGTTGTACCTAAAATAAATAGATATATGTAGGGTGGGTGGGTGGCCTCGGACCTACCCTCCAATCAGTAAAACCTATGCGACGGTTTTACAGTTTAATTATTTAATTACTACCAAAAAAATAGATACAATCTTTGTCAGATACATAACTTCATTTGTGATGTTTTATTTTTAACGTTGATTAAAATGTATTAATAAGTGAGTTTGTAACTAAGTGATACTAAAAAAATGGCTTGAACGACAAATGTATATATTTAAGGTGCTTGTGTGTACTCTAACCCACACTCCAATTAATAATATTTAGATTAAACACGAAAATGAAAATGAAAATTGTGAAACTGATTAAATTAAATTTCTAATTCATTTCTTCTGGCGTAAGTTTTGGAATTGAAGGGTGAGATAGTGGGCACCCACCCACCCTACATATACATATTAACCCCACCCACTGATCAGCGTTTAGTTTCCAGGAAAATAAACGGTAAAACAGTTAATTAAATTAGCAAAAATCATCAGCAGTGTTTTACCTGAAATAAATATATAAGTTATAGTTTTGGTGTTGGCAAACGCGTTTTTAAAAAGGTTGATTTTTATTATTATACAACGTTACTACACGAATGGATACAGATTTAATGGATGCGACTAACTCTAAGTAACTACTATTATGAATGCTGGATTACGAATGCTGCCTTATGATCTAATTACTCTTATTTATAACATAATTCTACATACTAAGCATAATAAAATGTGTGGGCGTAATAAGTGCGCATTAAGAAACAATATAGATATTATAAGAATAAATCTATTGTTAATTAATAATAAAAGTCCTTGTGTAGCCGCCAGGTTACTTATATATATATATATATATATATATATATATATATATATATATATATATATATGTAGGGTGGGTGGGTGGCCTCAGACACACCCTTAAATCATTAAAACATCCGCGAGGGTTTTGCAATTTATTTAATTAATAACTACCAAAAAAATCGTTAAAACTTTTGTCACATTCATAATTTCTTTAATAATGATTTTTTCTATAAATCGTCGAATAAAATATACTAGTTCAAGGGTGAATTATAAACTACCCACACATACTATTCCATTCTCACTCTACATATACAATTTTACAAATTAAACACAATAATTACTTTGTTTTGTATAACAGTTATTTATTTAAACGGTGACCAATGGTTTCAATACATTCACGTATCATTTTCAAACCGAAAGTGTATTGAAACCATTGGTCACCGTTTAAATAAATAACTGTTATACAAAACAAAGTAATTATTGTGTTTAATTTGTGATTAAAATGTATAACGAAGTAGAAGCTTCCATAGTCAATGATATACAATTTTATTCAAGCTATAACATTGCATTATATTTTTTAACAGCATTAAAAGAAATAGAGTTTGTAACCAAGTAAAAGTAAAAAAAAAGAGGCTTGAAATCTAAATGTGAATATTTAAGTTACGTGGGTGGATTCCAAACTACCCTCCAATTAATAATATTTAGCCAAAAACATGAAAAAGACACAGAATTAGGAAACTGATTTTATAAAATTTTTAATTCACATCTTCTCGCGTAAGTTTTGAAATTGGAGGGTAAAATAGTGGCCACCCACCCACCCTACATATACATATTAACCCCACCCACATACCAGCGTTTAATTTTCAGGAAAACACACTGTGAAAGCGTTGATTTATATTAGCAAAAATCATCATCAGTGTTGTACCTAAAATAAATAGATATATGTAGGGTGGGTAGGTGGCCTCGGACCTACCCTCCAATCAGTAAAACCTACGCGGTGGTTTTACAGTTTAATTAATTATTATTATTATTATTATTATAAAATTGTGAAACTGATTAAATTAAATTTCTAATTCATTTCTTCTGGCGTAAGTTTTGGAATTGAAGGGTGGAAAAGTGGCCACCCACCCACCCTACTTATACATATTAACATCACCCACTGATCAGCGTTTAGTTTCCAAGAAAACAAACAGTGAAACAGTTAATTAAATTAGCAATAATCATCAGCAGTGTTTTACCTTAAATAAATATATATGTAGGGTGGGTGGGTGTCCTCAGACACACCCTTAAATCATTAAAATACCCGCGAGGGTTTTGCAGTTTATTTAATTAATAACTACCAAAAAAAATCGTTAAAAATTTTGTCACATTCATAATTTCTTTAGTAATGATTTTTTCTGTAAATCGTCAAATAAAATATATTGGTTCAAGGGTGAATTAAAAGCAAGCCACACATTCTACATACACTATTCCATTCTCAGCCTACATATACCATTTTATTTAAACAAAAACAATGCTTGTATCTTTTAACAACCTCAGCAGAAATAGAGGATTTGACTGGGTGATACTAAAAACGCGATGGCTTTAAGACCAAATATTTATATTTAAGGTGCGTGGGTGGACCCTGATCCACCCTCCAATTAATAATATTTAGGTAAAACGAAAAAAAATTATGGAACTTATAATTTGGTTGTTGAAGTGTTTAATTTAACAACCAAATTAATACAAAAATGTTTCACCATTGGTTAAGTGAGGAACTAATTCATCATATAGGAACTTATGAAATTAAATTTCATATTCACGTATGACAATGTGAAAATAACATAAAAACAATTGCTGGCGTCTTTAAACTTTATATATCTATTAAAAAAAACTTTATAAAACTCTAATTTTACTAATTTTTAACCTCTTTAATTGCAATTTCTTTGGATAATCTCTTGTGATAATAGCCTTAGTTTTAGAAAATAGAAAATTATTATAAAAACAATTGTCAACGATTTGAAATTTTCTAGATCGACCAAAAATATACTCAAAATATCAATTTTGATAATTCTTGAATCTTCTCGGCGTTAATTTTGATAAGATTAGAATTCCTCTAGTTGGAGTTTTTGGGATAATCGCCTGTGATTACAGTTTTACTTGTGAAGAAATTTCTGAAAAGCTTTAATGACGTGAATGAAGTATAGAAACAATTGCCACCAATTTAAAATTTTTTAAATCAACCAAAAACTTAATTAGAATTACAATTTTGGTAACATTAAAATTCTTCAAGTTATAGTTTTTGGGATAATCGCTTGTCATTATAGCTTTATTTGTGAAAAAAAATTCTAAATTTTTGTAATACGTGCTGGAAGTATAAAAACAATTGCTATTAACTTGAAATTTTCTTAACAAACCATAAACGTACTCAAAATTTTGATTTTAGTATCATTAGAATCCCTCCTGTTACAGTTTTTGGGATAATCTTGTGATTACTTGTGAAAAAAAATTCTAAAAACTTTGTAGGTGTGTTTGAACGATGAAAACAATTGCCATCGACTTGAAACTTTCTATCAAAAGCACGGTCAAAATTTCAATTTTAGTAATATTAAAATCACTTTATTAACAGTTTTTGGGATAATCGCTTGTGATTACAGCCTTGTTTGTGAAAAAAATTCAAAAATTCTTTAAAGACCTTAAGGAAATATAAAAACAAATGCCGTCGACTTGGAACTTTCTAAATCAACCAAAAACACACTCAAAATTTCAATTTTGGTAACATTAATGTCACAACATGTATTATATTGTATAAATGGGTTTCCCGTTTATAATAAATAAATAAATAAATAAATAAATAAATTACAATCTTTCAGGTTACTGTTTTTGAAATAAGCGTTTTTGATTACAGCCGTATGTGTGAAAAATATTGTCAAAAATTTGAAGACGTGAAATGAAGTATAAAAACAATTGACTTCGACTTGAAACTTTCAAATTTTACAAAAAAACTACACAAAACTATAAATTTAGTAATTTTTGTACAATAATTGATATAATCCACTATAATTAATAATAATAATAATTTATTTAACTTGAAATTTCCCTTGATACAACATATTTTACAATAGTAAATTAATAATCAATTACAAAAAGTTATACAAATAACATACATAAATATTACAGTATACCTTTATATATATATATATATATACACAGGAATAAACAAGACAACACAGCAAAAAAACATATATCAGCATTAACCATATAAATACATAATATAAAGTGATGACTAACTTTTGAAAAATAATTGTGCCTACATTTTTTTCATGTTAAATAGGTGTCCTATAATAAATGGGGTGTCCTGATCACGAATCTGTGCTTTGTTTTTTTTTTTTAGCACGTCAAGTTTTCAGGAAAAGTGTGTTTGAAATTTTTCATAGAAACTGCCAAAAATATTGAAAAAATATTTATTGAAACTATATTTAATAGAAAATTACACTGCAAAATTGAAAAACAATGCAGTATAATCTACGTTAGACAATCGTTGTTTTTTTTTTAAATAAAATCGTTCTCGTTTTCTCTCAAAACTGCGTTTTGTAGTTTTTTTTGTGGATTTTTGTGAGCGAGTCCCTCTTCAAAACATTTTCAATTGCTTGTCCAGCAGTAATCAGCCGTCATTCTAATATCCCATCTTCCTTGGTAACGTCTCTACATCTCCTTTATGTCTTGATGGAACCTCTCTTCTTCTTCCTCGCTGACAGCTTCAAGATTTTCGGGAAAAGAGTCAACGTGGGAATTCAGAAAATGAAGTTTGACGCTCATATTGCGTCCCAGTTTTTTTTTTAATATAATTTTCGACCATGTTGGCTACAATTTCTTTGCACTTTGGAGACTTGTTATTTATGACATTTACGAAAGAACTTCATGCTTCAGATTTAGAATTTAAATTACTTGAAGTTAAAAATTTCAAAATTCAACTATTTTACCGTTAGTTTTTTTTTTTAGATATTGTAATAATCATTACGTTAAAAACTATAATAATAAACGCAATATTGTCTTAACCTTATCAACTTAATTATTACTTATCGTACTCTTGACCTACCTCAACAAGCAATGCGATGACCTCTCTCGTACTCTTGACCCGCCCGAACGAATTATACGTTGAGGTAGGTCAAGAGTACGCTGGAGTTTGAAGGCTAGGTTAACGTATAGTTTATTGTCGTAGGTTAAGAGTACGCTAGATAAATAAACTGAAAAAAAAAAGTTTAAACTATTTGAATTTTTACTAAAAGCAATTGAAAATGTTTTGAAAATTTTTGAAAACAAACTGAAAAACAATTAAATTTCGAATTATAGATTTTTATTTGATTTAAATATATTTGAAAACTGTGACGTTTGCGCAAAACATTTTTAATAATTAGCTCAATTTTGGATTCTTTACATTTAGTTGTTAAGCAAATTTCATATTAATGAATGTTTATTAAAAGCTATGCTATGCTGTGATGGTCACACCACCATTTTTGCATGCGCCATCTTGTTAAAACAAGTAATAAACGGTATAGATGTGGAGAGGATGATCCACATCTATATGAGTGAAAATAATTGATTAGCACTCTCCTTTGTTTATGTTATGCACTGGATTAATGGATTAAATTATTGATTATATTACTATTTACAAGTAAAATAAATACGTTCGTATTAGCTTGAGTTGTTAATAGACAATGCTGGCGGTTTTAATGTAAAATACGCGCCTCTTCCACCTCTGAGGCATCTCGTTAACTCTCTTCTCCAGTTGGACATATGCATACAAAGTTTCGAAACAGTGATTTTCTAACCAATAAAAGCCGTTTTGATTAAAAACGTTTAACGAATTTTTACTTTCTCACATTTTTAGCTTTTATAAAAATTGATGTCTACTTTATAAGGATTAGAATTTTAAATAAAATTCGTATTAATGTTTCAATGATTACATTATCTAAAGTATGTCGTCGGTCCTTTCCAGATAAAAACAATTCCGCCGTTAATACGTATGATTACGGCTAATTTACACTAATGGCGATAATAAATATAATATTACAACTTGTCACTCTTCATCATTTGAAAACACATGCCGCGGAAAATTAAGCCTGACGTCACCCACTGAATTAATGTACGTGCAGTATATTATATGTATATGTGTGTGTGTGTGTGTGTGTATATTCGAGGCAAAAATTGATAATACCCACGGGCATTAATGATGTCAACTTTGTGTGTTTGCCTCTGTCCGCGTACACAAGTTATTGTTGAATTTAATTCGCTAATGTGCGGGGAGTGTACTCCCCGGGGCCTTTCGGGCGTAGGACATGCGACGGCCCTCGGGGGGCTACCCCACCCTACCCCCCGGGCAGGTATATATGGGCACGCGGGTATACGCGTTACCGCCGGCCCCCGGGGCGCACCACCGACTCTGCAAATCGAATCGACGGAATTCGATATCGAGGCGAAAATAACGCACGTGCCGGAAGTTTTCGATTACGCGTTCATTTTTTTTTTCGCCTTTAATATTAGTTAATTATACCTATAACCGAAGATTAAATGTGTTGTGTGGTGTTACAAAAAGCTTGGGTGATTATAAACAAAACACTTTCGAATATTTCGCTCAAATTCTTTCATACATTCTTTCAACAGTCAAGTGATTTTATTGAAATTTTTTTAAACAGAAATAAAAGACTAAAGATAGAAACAAAGAAGATTAATGATAAAAGACGGAAGATAGTAAACAGAAAATTGAAAACTGGAGACAAATAACTGAAAATGTATCATTTGACATTGGATAATAGATGATAGATAGTTATCTATAATTGCAGGAGGTTGGAGATATAAAAGTGAATATATAGACAAATAGTGAAGGGAAGAAAGTAAATAACAACAAGCTGAAGGTATAAAGCAGAAGACAGAAGACCGAAGGCAGAAGACAGAAGGTAGAAGGCAGAAGGCAGAAGGCAGAAGGCAGAAGGCAGAAAAAAGAAGGCAGAAGACAGAAGGCAAAAGGCAGAAGACAGAAAATAGAAGAGAGAAGAGAGAAGACAGAAGACAGAAGACAGAAGACAGAAGACAGAAGACAGAAGACAGAAGACAGAAGACAGAAGACAGAAGACAGAAGACAGAAGACAGAAGACAGAAGACAGAAGACAGAAGACAGAAGACAGAAGACAGAAGACAGAAGACAGAAGACAGAAGACAGAAGACAGAAGACAGAAGACAGAAGACAGAAGACAGAAGACAGAAGACAGAAGGCATAAGCCAGAAGACAGAAGACAGAAGATAGCAGGCAGAAGGTAGAAGACAGAAGACAGAAGACAAAAGACAAAAACGAACTATGAAGTATGGAGTGCAAATATGATTCTATTAGTTTTATATTTTGAACATCAAAACCGAATGGATCCAACTTTCGCAATAATCTCTCATGGAATTTAAAAAAAATAATTTTGCTTTAATAATATTCAAAAATTACATTTAGAATTTTATGGTGAACAATAAAAGGGTGAAGAATTGTCAGAGTTTTTATAGATTATAATGTTTCTTAACATATTCAAGATTTTTAGTTTATATTCGTTTATTTCACTAAAATTTTATCGTATGTTTTTTAAAAGCCTCTAAAATTTTAAGATTCTAAAGTGTTTTCAGTTTTTCTAATAAAACTTTTTAACATTTTAACATTTTCAAAAAATTTTTCAAGACTTCAAAAGTTTGTGAAATCCAAGAATTTTGTCAATGTTTTAAATATTTTAACAGCTTGAAGAGACATTTTTTTTTTAATTTCAAATTGTTTTAATGATTTACAAAAATTCAAGATTTAACATGATAAATATTTATAGATGTTAATTTTATTTTTAAGATTCTCAAAATTATTAAAGTTTTCAAGATTTTTGTTCAACATTTCTAAAACTTCATAACAGACTTTCACGATATTGAAGAGTTTTGCTAGAAGTTTTATAACTGATGAGAGTATATTTTCAAATTCAAACATTTTCAAAATATGTTCAACTTTATAGAAAAGATAGAAAGACAAATTAGAGGAGGAAACAGGACGACAGTTCACAGATTATAAATAACAGATTTCACTTGACAGTTAAGGTTAAGTTAATTGATAACATATTTAAGCATTCAATATTTTCAAATTCTAAGATGCTGATAATTCTGAAGGATAATTTGTTTTTTTTTCAATCAAAATCAATTTTAGGATTTTCAAAGATGTTTAAGACTTTTTAGGACTTTAAAAGTTGAAAATATTTTCTAATTTTAAGAGCTATAAAAGAAATTTTATAACGAGTTTTAAAAATTATGAGGCATTTAAGAATGGTTTTTTTTTTCAAATTAAAAGCATTTAAAGAATTTTCAAACATTGATTTTTTTTAGTTTTATGACGAAGACTTAAGATTTGTAAAAAAAAAATAAGATTTTCCAAATTTTCATTAAGTTTTTCAACATATTTAGGATTTCTCTTTTTTAATTTATAAAATTTTCATTAATTTAAAATAAAATCTAGATTTTTATTTCTTATAATTTTCAATAAAATTAAACTGTAGGCAAGTTTTCTTTCTTCTGATGTTTCTAAAATTTTCAACATTTTTATGATGATCAAAGATGTTAAATATTTTTAAGCCTTAACGTTGTTCAATATTTTTAATTTTTTAAGGCTTAAAAAGGTTCAAAATAATCAGATATTCTCATTTTTAAATTCTTAAAAAAAAATGAGAATATCTTTGGCTTTAAGAGAACATTTAAGATTATTTTTAAAATTAACAAATTTAATTGTTTTCAAATGTTATAAATATAAAACGTAAGAATTTTTATTTTTTAAATAATAATAATAATCACAACTATATTAGATTTTCAAGCATTTAAAAAAATCAAAATTTATAGTGAAGACTAAAGATTTGTAGGATTTTTAAATACTTTCAACATTGTTAGCATTTTGAAATATGTTCAATATTTTTAAAATTAAAGCTATTCAAGTTTTTAGTTTTTTTTTTTTAATATTAAACTATTCATACATTATCTCTTCAAAAGAAGGTTTTTTAAAATTTTATAAATTAAATTTGTTTATGATTTTCGAAAATTGCAAAACATTTAGCATGTTTCTTTTTATCAAAATCATTTGTTGAATTTTCAAACATTAAAAATTTTCAAGATTTATGATGAAAACTAAAAATTTTCTATATTATAGTTTTTAAGTCTTTCAACATTTTTAAAATTCTGAGGGTTTAATTCATTTAAAAAAATCTTAAATTTTCGAAAATTTAAAGATTTTTATGTTTTTTAATTTTCCTAGAACTTTTTTAAATTAATATTTAAAAATATTTTCAATTATTTTAAATCTATAAAGGTTTAAAATAGCCCAAAATTACTTTGAAGATTTTCTAAAACTATTATTATTAAAAACGATTTCCTAAAATGTCGAGACTTTTAAGAATTTATGTTTTTTTTTAAGAATAACATTATTAGGTTTTTCAAGCATGAAAAATTTATGATTAAAATAGAAGATTTTCAAAATTTTCAAGTAAGTATTAAGTTTTTCATTTTTTTAAAATATTTTAAATTTCTGTTTTATATTTCCAAAATTTTAAGGGATTCTTATAATTTTAAAAAATTTTGAGATGTTTACTTTTACTAATTTTCTATTAACTTTCAATATTTTTAGGATTTTAAAAGATGTTCACTACTTTTAAGGCTTTTATGGCTTTAAGACTCTAAAGGTTTGAAATAATCAAGAATATTTTCAATCTTTTAATAATTTAATTAAAAGAACTTCAGGAACTTTATCAAATGATAAATAAAACTTACTTTGTTAATATATTAATATATTAATAAAGTAAGTTTTATTTATCATTTGATAAAGTTCCTGATTCAATATGTATCACAAAGTTATGGCTTCAAGCATCCAACATAAAAGAACTTCAAAATTTAAATAAATTAGTTTTTAACTAATTTTCAAAAAACGACATCTAAAATGTTCAACATTTTTAGGACTCTCAAGCATTGAAGATTTTCAAATTCTAAGATGATGAAGAGATTTGTTTTTTAATCAAAATAATTTATAGAATTTTTTACATATTAAAATTTTTCCAAATCTATGATGAAAACTGAAGATTAGTAAGATTTTTTAATATTTTCAAAATTATAATGTTTTAAGTGCTTCAACACATTTAAGATTATTGTTATATACTTCTAAAATTTTTATTAAATATTTAAAATGTTTGACCTTTTTAAAATTTAAAGTTTTAGATTTCTACAATTTTCAAAATTAAAACGATTTTTAATTTTTTAAACTTTTTAAAATTTTCAAGATTAAAAAAATTAATAATAAGTCTTTAATAAGACTCCTTCATTGTAGATTTTACGAAAATATTTTCGTGTTTTTTCTATTTATTATTAAAAAAATTGTTCAATGTTTCTGAAATATAAAATTTTTAAGATTTTATTTTTTTTAAGACATTAAGTTAAGAGTAAAGTATTCAAGTATTTTCTCATTTTTTTTAAGAATTCTAAGGGCTTTCCGAAACAAATTTCATTAAGTTAAAATTTAAAGATTTTTAAAAATTATTTTTCTTAACAAAAAAAACATTAATAGGATTATCAAGCATTAAAAATTATCTAAATTTTTGATTAAAACTAAATGTCAAGATTTAAAAAATTTATATTACAAGTTGTTTTAATTTTTCAATATGTTTAAGATTGTTGTTTTATATTTCTAAAAAATTTCATTGAATTTTAAGATTTTTAAATATTAAAAATTCTTGTGATTTTCAAAAATTTACAGATTTTTAGGCTTTCTTACGTACTCCTGAAACTTTCAATATTCAAGATTATTAATTTGTTAGGGCTTTTAAATATTCAAGAAATTTCTATTTTTTTTATTTTAGACTTTTTAGATTTTCTAAATTTTGAAAAATTTTAATGATTTTCGAAAATTATAATACCCAAGTTTTCTTTCAATCAACCAATCAACTATCAAGTACATTTTCAAGATTTTTGAGATCTAAGATGCTGAAAAATGCGGAAAACTTTTTGTTTTCGTTCAATTTTTCCAAGTATTCTTTTTACACATTCCTAAATTTTTTATTTTACAGAAAGAAATACCTTCACCCTAGTGTTGCTTTGATAGCCTTGCTATTTTGTAACACGCAAATTACTTTTGTATCATTCAATGTCTGTCGAGGTATTAGCCAGAAAAGTAGTTTCAAAAGTGGTTTTTCGTAATTTCTTTAATTTTGGAGAAACAAATGCAACTATTAAAATTTTTAAATTTTTCTTTGAAAGATTCTTGAAATTTCAGAAATTTCTCCTCCACACTTTTAGTTTTAAATGCAACTTCCTTTCCAAAGAATTTTTAAGTTTAGCAAAGATTTTATTCAAGAGTTTCAAAATTTTTCAGATTGCCATTATTTATATTTATTTATAGAAATTTCTTCGTGGCTTTTGTAGAATATTTTGTTCAACTTTTTCAATAATTTTCTCAGATGATCCATACTTTTTTTTACATTGAGGTTTCTAGAAATTTTCACAAGATTTCATTTTAGATTTATAAAACATTTTTTTGTGGATTCTAGAAGTGTACAGTAATTTCTTTTTCTTACCTAATAAATAAATAGATATTTCCAGGTTTATTAGCAAAGATTTTATTCGAGCGTTCTAGATTTTTCAGAAAGTTCTTTCAAGATTTTGTTTAACTTTACAAATTATTAGGAAATTTCTAGAACTTACTTAGAGACTTCTGGAAGTTTCAGGAATTTCTCCTCCATATTTTCAGTTTTTTGCATCTTCCTTTCCAAAGAATTTTGATGGAGGATTCTAGAATTTTTCACAAGTTTTCCTTGTAGATTTCTAGAACTATTTTGGAAGATTCTAAAAGTTTACAGTAATTTTTTATTCATATTTCCAGAATTTTTAGCAAAGGTCTTATACGGGAGTTTTTTAGAAAGTTCGTTTCAATATTTATAGAATTTTCTTTGAGGCTGTTTCCAGTAATTTCTCTTCCAGATTTTAATATTGCAAAGATTTCCTTCAGGGCTAAAATAATCATTTCCAGAACTTTAGACTTTTTTTGAGAATTTCCAGTAACTTTTATTCAGATTTGAGGTTATAGATTTTTCTAGAAAATCTAGACTGTTTTCAGTCATTTCTCCAGATATCAAGATTGTTTTTTTCAAGCTGTCTTTAAATTGCGAAGTTTTTTGAATTAAAAACCTTTTTTTTCTAGAAATGTATATTTTTTGTAGAATTCAGAAATTTTCCAGTAAATTGTGAAGATTTAAATTAAGGCTTTTTTAGAAAATTTGTTTTTTAAAATCTAGACTCTTTTTCGAGAGTTCAGGAAATTTCTAGTAATTTTTTCTCCACATTTCAAGATTTTTTCAACTTGTCTTCTAAATCGCAAAGATTTTCAATGAGGCTCTAAAATTTTTAGAATTTTCTACTAGAAATCTAAATTATTTTCTCGAGGGTTCAGGCAATCATTTCTAGCAATTTATTCTCTAGAGTTCAAGAGTTTTTTTGAAGTCGTCTTTTAAATTGCAAAGATTTTCTACAAGGCATTAGGATATACTAATTTTTTTTTTTCTAAAAGTTTAAGAGTTTAGAAAATGGCCAATAATTTCATCCAAACTTTTCTTATAAATTGTGAAGATTTTTTCATTTTTTAATTCGTCTTCTTTTCGAGAATTCAGGTAAATTTGAGCAATTGCTTCTCTAAAATTCAACATTTTGTTTCAACAAGAAAACTTTGATTAAATTGTCAAAATGACATGTTCTATAATAGACATGTCGAATAAGTTCTTTATACATTCTAATGCCCTCGAAAAAAATTTATGGAAATTAAAAAAAATATCCTTACAAATTTCAATGACCCTCTTAAATTTTCAAGAAAGTTTGGGAGCAATTTCTGAAAATATAGAAAATAATAATACTAATTCCACAAACCAGAAAAAAATTTAAGAAAATTTGGAAGAGATATAACCAAAACAATAGAGAAGACCTACTGAAATTATGAAAATTTGTTCTTGTAGGTTAAGCTTCTAAAGCATTTTGCCCTAGAAGTTATTTTATTTTTTAATGCAGCAGTATGTTTTTTGAAATTGATCTTTTGATCTATGGTTATGTCCAGGTATTTAACGGAAACTGAAGAAGGGATCATAGTTTGGGAAATAAAGACTTTATGGGGTGGATTATTGGTGCGATGATAAGGAATTATAACAGAACTACTGTTGATTATTCCCATGCGATTAAGAAATTAGAAATAAGTCAAGACATCGCAGAAAGACCAATGGTCGATAGCCCAAACGGACAGACTAACACATTATATATCATTTGTAAATGTTTTAATTTTGTAAATATCTATGTTCGAATAAAGATGTTATTCTATCTTCTCTAGTTATCAAAAATACCTTCCAGAAAACTTTTAGTAAATAGGTGGAAAAATCTTGTAATTTGGAGAAGAAATTCCCAGAAAACTATTTTAAAAATTTAGAAGAGGAGTTCTAAAAAGGCTTATAATTTCTAGTTACTAAAAAAATACTTCCTAAAAGCTTCTATTGAAGTAAAAGGAAAAATCTTGCAATTTGAAGAAAAAATTCCTAGAAAACTTTGATTGCAAGACTCCTGAAAAATACTTTATAAATTTAGAAGAGGAATTCTAGTCTTACAAATTCTAGTCACCAAAAAAAAATTCTAAAAGCTTCTAGAAAAATAGATGTAAAAATCTTGCAATTTGGAAAAGAAATTCCAAGGAAACTTTCATTGTAAGACTCCTGAAAAATATTTTAGAAATTTAAAAAGAGAAATTCTGGAAAGGCTGACAAATTCTAGCCATAAACAACTTCCTGAAAGCTTTTAGTAAAGAAGACGGGAAAATCTTGCAATTTGGAGAAGTAATTACTAGAAAACTTTGGTTGTAAAACACCTGAAAAAATTTTAGAAATTTAGAAGAGGATTTATAGAAAGGCTTACAAATTCTTGTCATCAAAAAACTTCCTAAAAACTTCTAGTAAAATAGATGGGAAAATCTTGCAAATATTAAAATTTTTAAAAATAAGAAGATTAATTCTTAAAAAATTCTACACTTCTAGAAAATTTTCCAGAAATGTAAAGGAGCAAATTTTGGAATTATAGATAATAATAATGTTGGAAAATTTCACAAACCAGGGAATAGTTCCCAAAATTTATAAGAAAAATCTCCATTCAGATTTTAAAAATTTAGAAAAAACTATTGTTTATTATTTATTCTCATGCTAATAAGAAATTGATGACAATGTTTGCAATTTTAAAGAGATATTCCAAAAAAATGTTGATTGTAACGAAGGGTAAAGTTAGTATCTGTAGAACAGATTCCATTGATGTTTAAAAATCCTCAAAATTATTCTAGAAATTTAGGAGAGAAATTCTAGATAGAAATTTTTGTCACTTCCTGAAAACTATTAAAATATATGGAAAATCTTGCAATTTGGAGAAGGCATCCCTAAAAAACATTGATAATATTGTGGCACACCGGCAGCATATATTCTTTATACATTCTAAAATCTTCGAAAATAATTTTCAAAAATTATAAAATTAATTCCTTAAAAATTCCACAATCCTCGAATATTTTTTATAAATTTAGAAGTGAAATCTTCAGAAAATAAAGAATAGCTATTGTGATTTAAAAAAAAATAACTATTGTTAATGTTTGATGACAATGTTTGACATTTAAAAGAGAAATTTCTAAAAACACTGATTGTAAAGAAGGACATTTGTAGAATAAATTACATAAATGTTTAAGAATTCTGAAAAATATTCTAGGAATTTAAGGAATAAATTCTATAAAAACATGAAAATTATGATCACCAAAAAATTTCCTAAAAATCTCTAGAAAAATAGGTGAAAAATTTGAAGAAGAAATTCCTAGAAAATTCAAAAAATAAATTCTTTATACATTTTAAAATCCTTAAATTAGAAAATTAGTTACTTAAAAATTCTACAATTCTCGAAATTTGTTTAGGAATTTCGAGAGCAAATTTCTAGAAATTTAGAAAATAATAATACTGGAAAATTTCAACCATAAATATTCTAGAAAGCTGAAATTTAGGAGAGAATTTCTAGGAAGGTTTGGAAATTTTAGTCTTCCAAAAATAAAAACCTTCCTGAACACTTCTAGTAAAATAGATGTAAAAAATCTTGCAATTTGGAGAAGAAAATATCTACAAACCGAAATTTGGAAAAATTTGGATGAGGGATAAACTCAGTGCATCTATAGAAAATATAATTGTAATTATTTCATTTGCTGTATTTTATCCATTTTTTTAAGATTTATTCTGCACAAAATTTTTTAGAATTTTCAGGAATTTCTATACTAATCGCCGAGATACTTTTTGGTGGTTCTAGAATAAATTTCTTATATATTTTTGAGGATTCTTGAACTTTTGTTGAATTTATTCTAACTTTCTACATATAGAATTTGAAAAATATTACATAACTTTACAAACAAATGTTAAATTGAATGAATAACTGAACAAGTTTTATTGAAATATATTTTTTATGAAGTTCTTAGCTTCCGAGAAAAAAATAAAAATTAATCATATTGACGTTTTTTGCTTATTACTAATAAACTATAGTACATAAGATTTATATAAAAAGTAATTGTAAATAATCCAAAATTTTGCAAATTATTAAGAATAACCATTTCGAGTGAATCTTATAGTTTTCGTGAAAAATATAGGGAAAGTACTATGATGACCACATCACCATTTATGTAATTAAAGTTATTGCAAACCGCGAGGCGATCAGTAATTAATGTTAATATGTATATGTAGGGTGGGTGGGTGGCCTCTAACCCACCCTCCAATCAGTAAAACATAAGCGAGGGTTTTAATTAAAAGTTGTAAAACGTAAATAAACATAATATTATTGCAAAATTTAATAGATTTAATCAAATTTTTTTAAAAAAATAACACATTACTTTTTAAACAAAAGTTAAAGAGAATGAAAAACTGAAAAAGTTTTATTGAAATATTTGTTTTGTTCTTAATTTAAATATTTTCTATTTTTTTGCTTATTGCTAATAAACTATAGGAGCTAAATGAAATTTTTATAGCAAGTAAATATAAAGAATTTAAAATTGAGCAAATAATTAAGAATAACCTCATAAGTTTTCTAGAAAAATATAGGGAAAGTATTATGATGGCCACATCACCACTTTTTCTTATAAGTTTTAAAATTTTAAGTATTTGCTTTTTCTTATTCAAAAATATTTATAGGATTTTCATTTTCCAAATTTATGAGGAAGACTGCAGATTTGTAAAATTTTCACCATCTTCAAAAGTTTTTATGTTCTTCAGTGTATTTAATATATTTGTTCAATATTTTTAAAACGTCTTGATGACATATATAGATTAATGTCTTGGATTTTCTTTAAAAATGGACAAAATACAGCATATTTGCTAAATAAATTAACAATAAATCCAGAAGCAACCAACCACTTGTTTGCGGAAGAATATGGGTACTTCCACTTGGACCATCATTGAGAAGAAGTGAACTCTGCCTGTGATTTCTATGGTCAAAATTTTTTTATTGTTTTATGTATATATTTACTTTAATATTTTAGCTAATAAAGAATAAAGATTTTTAAAGAGTTTTGCAAGAAATTTTCATAATTGACAAGAGTAATGTTTGCAACAGTTGATGTATGCGCTGCGCGAATTGAATAATCTTATCGTGTGGGAAGCGTGCGTGGAAATCCCACGCGTTCAAAAGGAAAATGATGCGAATTTCCACTGGCCAGGAAAAGAGAGAGGTAGCTGGGAAGGTGTAGCCCGTGTCAATTGCATAAATAACGAGTGGCGGTGCAGCCAATCGGTAAAGAGCGATCATAATTGCCCCGGTAATAAATATTAATTATGCAGATTGGCAGGTGTTTGCGTATGATCCGGAGGAATTTTCCAGGCGGCTACCGGAATGGTTTGAATGGTTCGAATGGTTTTTGACGTTGCGGTGTATATCTTTCGCCCATCTCCACCACGTCCCTATCCGTAGGACGGGTTGTGCAACCGAACGGCGGCGTACGGAGCGGTACATTGATGCAATTTTCTAATGAAGTGGTGTACCGGTGGTATATGTCAGGCTTGTGCAACGTTGACGTAATCCTTCTGGGGGCCCCAAGGCGCACTTTGTCCTTGCGTTCGTGTACGCTGCCGCCGAGTGGAGTTTGTGTTTCTCTCGTTTCTCACCGCGAAAAACGTTCACTTCGCCACTTCCTCCTCAGTTACAACAAATTACTTAAATACACTTAAACATTCTTCCCACTAAATAAACACACAGCACTTTTCAAACTACTAAATTTGAACAAAATACTTCAATTAAAAATTAAGAAGAAATCAATCAATCATATCAAATTTAAAAAGAAAGCTGCTCAAGATTACTCCAGGATAATAAAGAATGCACTGAAGTAGGTTAGAGTACGCTAAATCAGTATAGAAAATATTGAGGTAGGTTAGGAACACGCTATATCAATATAAAATTTCTTGAGGTAGGTCAACATTACGCTAAAATAATACAAAACATTGTGATGTGGTCATCATGGTTTTAAATTAAAATTACTAAATGTTAGAATTATTGTAATTGTTACGTATATGTAAGTTAGGTTCATTTTTTTACTGGAAATTATAAAAATTTATATTTAAACCGTTGCATATTCATCATTAAACACGCATCCTCACGCCCCGGAATGACTAATAGCCCTCATATATGACTGTCGGATCATCGGGAGGGCAACAATGGTTTCCGATCGGGACCCCATAAGTCATTTCTTGCGATCAGTTTTGTTTTTTTTCCGGGGTGAAGGTAAAGCGCACCCTTTTTCGCGATGCGGAACGGGGCGCGATATTTCATCTCCGCGGAGCCGAAATTGAGACGATGCGCCCCGGTATGCAAATGAATCGACTGATTTATATCTACACACTCACATACTAGAATTTTTTTTTTGATTTATTATTATTTATTAGCCAGCGAAACGAGTGTACTTTTCAACGTCACACCTGCCACTGTTCGTTCCTACTACCACACTACTACGACCACTACTAATACTAAGAACACGGTGGCTTGATCTTAATTAAAATCGTACGTGTCGGATGCCGATAAATAAGTTCTACACTTAATTAATCACGTTGCTAATGCTGAAATATTTTACGATACGATAATTTGCTCACGTGGATTTTTACTATTAATTTCTTTGATATAAATATATAGAGAATTACATAACTTACTTTCAAAGAAGGTGATTTGATGTTGATAATCAGTAGTGGTCATGTTTTTTTTAAAATTAATTAAAACACTTGGTTAATGTTCTACTCGATAAATATTATAAGGAAAAGGGAAATTTTATCTCCTCACAGTGAAAGGCTTCCTTTGATGGAATAAATATCACCAATTGCAAAAATGTTATTATTGATGAAGAATACAGCGCCTATCGACAGACACACACATTACAAATACGAGGGTAGATTGAAAAGTTTCCGGAATGGGCAAGAGATGGCGCACGTATTGTGAAATTGTTATGATAGTTGTCAAGGCTAACCTATTTTAGGTAAGCTGTCAAATTTTCAGACACGTGCGTCGTTCCGTTTTTGTTTACTAGGATATCTTGTGAAGCAAGTCAGGCACTTTTGCAAAAATGGATAAAAACGAATTTCGTGCAGTCATCAAACATTTCTGGATGGATGAAAAAAAGGCGACGGAGATACGAGATATTTTGCAGAAAGGTCATGGCACATCCACACCTTCATTTTCGACTATTAGTTTCTGGGTGAGCAAGTTCAAACGTGGCTGTACGAGTACCAAGGATGAACCACGCAGTGAACGTCCAAAAATGGCCACAAATGAAGAAATGGTCGACAAAGTCCATGATCTCGTGTTAGCCGATCGACAAGTGAAGTTGCGCGAAATAGTACAGACCACGGGCATCTCATATGAACGTGTGCAAAATATCGTGCACGAACATTTGGGCATGAGGAAGCTGTCGGCGCGATGGGTGGACAACAAGCGAAATCGTGTGACCACTTTGAAAGAGTGTTTGGCCTTGTTAAAGCGTAATCCAACGGATTCTTTTCGCCGATTCGTGTCCGTGGACGAAACATGGATCCACCACTACACACCAGAAACCAAGCAGCAGTCGAAACAGTGGATTTCTCCAGGCTAATCTGCTCCGAAGGAGGCAAAGATTGTCCCATCGGCTGGAAAGGTCATGGCCACCGTTTTTTGGGATTCGCAAGGTATGATACACATCGACTTTTTGCAGAAGGGAAGAACTATCACGGGACAATACTACAGCGATTTATTGGATCAATTCAACGGCATATTGAAGGAGAAATGGCCTCATTTGCAGCGGAAAAAAGTGCTCTTCCACCACGACAACCCGCCGGCCCATTCATCCCGAATCGCCAATGCTAAATTGGTTGAATTGGGCTACGAAGTGGTGCGACTTCTTTTTGTTCACAAACATGAAGACTTGGCTCGGAGGCAAGCGCTTTACGTCAAATAAGGAGGTCATTGACGCAACTAAAGCTTATTTTGCAGAGTTCCCGAAATCATATTTTTCTGAAGGCTTAAAAAAGTTGGAGCACCGCTGGGAAAAGTGTATCGCCCTGCAAGGGTACTATGTTGAAAAAAAAACTTGTTTAATTACTGCGTTTTCCTGCCCATTCCGGAAACTTTTCAATCTACCCTCGTAAATATGCTTTTCTATAAATTAATAGAAAGGTCTCAGGGGACCTCAAAAGGAAAATTTCAAAAAGTATTCACGTAAACAACATTTTATATAAAAAACGTAAAAAATGCACTACAAATAACACTTTCAAATATTTATTTTGCTGTTCGCGACAATTGTTTCGACACACTGTGTCTTCTTCAGGCGAAGAAATGATAAAGAAGACACAGTATGTCGAAACAATTGTGCGAACAGCAAAATAAATATTTAAAAGTGTTATCGTATTTCATTTACGAAAATTTACCAAATTGATTAGAATATGAATATGTCAACAACTAACAGCCTCAACTATTCAGTTGTTAATGAAATTATGCATCAGACCAATCTTTTATTAGTAATTAATTAAACTGCAGAACCCTCGCTTATGTTTCACTGATTGGAGGGTGTGTCTGAGGCCACCCACCCACCCTACATATATAGATTTATTGTAGGTATAACACTGCTGATGATTTTTGCTAATTTAATTAACTCTTTTACTGTTTCTTTCCCTGGAAACTAAACGCTGATCAGTGGAAGATGTTAATTTGTATATGTAGGGTGGGTGGGTGGCCACTATCCCACCCTCCAATTCCAAAACATACGCGAGAATAAGTGAAATAAAAAATTTGTTAAAATTGTAACTTAATAATTTAAAAATGAAATAAATCATCTGACAAATTCGTTATTGATTTTTTTTTCTTAGTAAAAATTAATTTAAAAAATGGTGATGTAGCCATCATAATACTATCCCTATATTTTTCTAGAAAACTATGAGGTTATTCTTAATTATTTGCTCAATTTTGAATTCTTTATATTTACTTGTTATAAAAATTGCATTTAGCTCCTATAGTTTATTAGCAATAAGCAAAAAAATCAAAATTTTTAAATTACGAACAAAAGAATGTTTCAATAAAACTTTTTCAGTTTTTCATTCTCTTTAATTTTTGTTTAAAAAGTTATGTCTTATTTTTCAAAATTTGTTTGAATAAATCTATTAAATTTTGCAATAATATTATTTTTATTTATTTATTTATTTATTTATTATAAACGGGAAACCCCTTTATACAATATAATACATGTTGTGACATTAAAACTAGTGAAAATAAGTACAAAATTTAATTCGTGAAATTAAAATAAAATACGATTAATACATTTATTTAAATGCGTTGCGTTTAATATTAAATTTGAAGCTTTGGAAAGAGCTATTGAATAGGTCAAACCATTCATAATCATTATAATTATTCGCATATCTCATAATACGGGCTACAGAGTTATTATGACTGAAATTGGTTGTATAAACTTGCTCACGAAATAACGGTCGAGATCTTAGTAAACGATAATTTTCCGTAAAGTAGAAATTTAAGTGTGCTAAAATAAATGAACAATCAATAGAGCCGTTGATTAGTTTGTGTAATATACATAAATCGGAGACGATTCTACGATCTTCAAGAGAGTGCATATGTAATATATTTTTAATGTCAGTATAATTTCCAAGAATGTGGGTCATACCTAGCTTATATTCTATTGAGCGAAAAAATTTATTTTGAACAACTTCAAGAGATTTTGTATTAGCTAAGGTATAAGGTGACCATATTACAAATGCATACTCCAGATGGCAACGGACTAAAGCGCAATACAAAGTTTTTAAACATTCAATATTAAAATGTTTACCAACGTGCCATACAAACCCCCACATTTTTAGTGCTTTATTTCTAATGTGAGTTATATGTGAACTGAAGGATAATTTTTCATCAAATAATACTCCTAAGTCTTTAACTTCAGGTACATATGAAATAGGGGATGAATCAATTGTATAAATGAAATTAAAATTAGAATTTCGCTTAAAAGAGATTGAATAGCATTTATCTGTGTTAATTGAAAGTTTATTTAATATACACCAGTCATTTATACGATTGATGTCATCTTGAATTAATCTACAATCATCGATATTATTTACATGTCTGAATATTTTTAGATCGTCAGCGTACATTAAAAAGGAACAATTTTTTATTACATCTTGGATATCGTTTATAAATAGTACGAATAAAATTGGTCCACAGTGTGAACCCTGCGCAACGCCAGAAGTCACAACAATATCCTCTGAAACAAAATTATTAATGCACACTCTTTGTGTTCGATCTTCTAAAAAAGATTGAATCCATGAAAGTGTTTGATGATTAAAACCTAGACTACATAATTTATCAAATAAGGCACGATGATTGACTCTATCAAACGCTTTTTGAAAATCTGTGTATATAGAATCAACTTGGATGTTCTGATCTAAGGAATTTGACAAGTACTCTTTATAGCAAAGAAGATTACTTACAGTTGATCTTTTTGCAACAAATCCATGTTGTTGTGAAGATATTAAATGAGAACACATCTGAGCCAAATCGTTGGCAACTAGTTTATCTAGCATTTTTGGAATTGTTGCCTGAATGCAAACGCCTCTATAATTTTGAATTAAATTACGTTCACCGGATTTAAATATTGGTATTAAATAACTTAATTTCCATCTATTGGGAAATTTGCCTAACTCTAGTGACTTAGACATTAAGTCATAAATAGGACCACATAATGAATAAATACAATTCAACAGAACACAATTCGATATTCCATCTGGTCCTTCTCGTTTGCTCGGTTTAAGATGTAAAATAAGATTAAATACCTCTTCCTTAGTCACACAAAGTTTATAATTATTTACGGAATTTTGAAAACAGGTAGAATTGGGTGAGTGAGTGTTATCAACAGTATAAACAGAAGAAAAAAAATTTGAGAATAGGTTAACTATGTCCTCACCTTCGGATGCAATAGTATTTTCGTACATCATTACAGAAGGAATCGCATTATCATTTCTCTGATTTCTTACGTACTTCCAGAAGTTTGCAGGATCAACAGTAAGTTCTGATTCTATTTTATCTAAGTAATTTCTGTAACAAGTATTCGATAGAGATTTACATTTACTTCGTAGATGGGAAAATTGAACATAATCAACCGATGATTTTGTCTCCTTGAAACGTTTATGAACTTGTTTTTTCTGACGTAAAGTTGCTATAAGTTCATTTGTCATCCAAATAGGGTACTTTTTTCCTGGAGATATTACTCGATTAATTGTTGGGATGTAAGTTTTTATACCATAATGAACTATTTCATAAAATTTGTCAACAATTAGGTCTATATTTGCAGTATTTAGTAAGTTTATCCATTGATCCGAATAAAAAAATGAACTAAAATATAAATTCAATGACTCATAATTAGCAAGGTGATATAAATATATTAGTTTGGTACTTTTAAATTCATTATAAATTTTGTGAGAGAAGGAAATGTTGACTTAGATTTAAAAGAGCGTCATCAGAGTCTGGCTTCAGCATGAGGGATATTTGAAAAAAGCAGGTCTAAAAATATACCTCTTGAGTTTGGAAATGTATTAATTTGAGGAATATTTAAAAAATTATAGCTGTTAATAATACAATTAACTTTTAAATCTGAGGGATTAATAGTGTGAACAATCGCTCCGTCTTTGTTCCATTTTACAGTCGGCAAGTTGTAATCACCGCATATAACTACTTTAGGATTAATATAATTTTCGTAGATTTGTTCAAGGATTACAGTATGGTTGGTATACTTATCTATAGCTGACCCAGGTGCGATGTAAACACCTCCGATAATTATAGTAATGTGAGCAATCTTTAAAGCAATAAAAATGTGTTCAATTTCTGAATTGCTTGAAATGAGAGATGACGAATAGCTTTGTTTAATGGCGATTAAAATACCCCCCCCTCTAACGTTACCAGATACAGTACGGTTTGTTCTATATACATTATAGTTATTCAATTGTAATTGAGCATTTGAAAAATCACTGTATAACCAAGTTTCTGTTATAATGATTACATCATAATCGTTGTTATTAACAGCAAGCGTCAGATCAATTAACTTGGTTCTTATACCGCCACAGTTTTGATAGTACACATTTAGTTTTTTGGGGCTCCAGAACTGCGAGATTTGACCGTAGTGATGTAGGGAATGTCATTATTGAATTTGATAATTAAGTTTTGTTCACCATTTGATTGCCTTTCAATAAGTTCACTTTTTATTTTCTAAAAATAATCCATTTGCATTTTAGTACGATCCGGTCGGAAATGATGAGAAGTGGGAGTATCATTGGTGTTGCTCCTTAGAACTTCTTTCGCCTCTGCTTCATTCCTGAAGATAATTTTCAATGGTCGGGGTCTGGAATCAACTTGAGCCTTGCCTAGCCTCAAAATTTTATGTGGTTTGATATTTACTCCACGGGATTCCAAAATCGCCTGTACGGTGTTGTGATCATCTTTCATTTTATTTTCGAGGTCGATTGAGGAAGATTCAGGTATATTAAATAACAAAACATTGCATAATCTACTCTTCCGGTCGGCAGTTTCCTTTAGTACATCTTCAATGTAGGAATTACTAGTAGATACGAAGTCGGCATCGCCACCTCTTAATTGAGACATGCTGGCATTCTCCAGTTTTGTTATACGAGACTCTGAGTATCTAGGCGTTCGATAATGGTATTTCTTAATTCAACTTTGAATTCTTCAAATTTTGCATCCAATATTTTATTAAGAAGTTCGACAGTTATTATTTCACTCACAGGCTCATTACTGGAGGGAATGCATTTTTTACATACCCATCCTGATTTAGTGTTGTTAATAAAAGATATTTCTATTTCCTTGAGATCCGAACATCTGACATGAATTGATTTCCTGCATTTTCCATAACATTTTATAGATGGGGTATTTGGAGTAACACCTTGGTTACAAATACCACACTTGTTAACCATAGTCGGTATTTGTTGTTATTTAAAGTATTAAGTTAAAGTTAAAAATTAAATAGGAGTGGAGTCGGACAGGGACACACGCTTCGCACCGACGGGGCCTATCGTGGTGACTAACAAAATCGACAAACGAAAAGGGCCACGGATAGGATTCTATGTTAAACAAAGGAAAGTTGTTTAATTGAAATAAAAGTAAAAACTAAAATAAATATCAATTTCTAAATAATTTGAGTCCGGTCCTGTAGAAGAGAGGAAAGTGATTCGGCGTGGCGCAAAGCAGATTCAGCGCTATTAATTCGGGCGACCGCCGCAAAAATGTAAACAAAGGAATAGGTTATGTACTTTTTCAAAATTAAATCTACTATAAATACTCACGATTTATGGATGTGCATGTGTATATTATATGGAAAATATTACCAAATATTCGTATATTCACGTTCGCAGCAGAATAAACGTATTAATATAGCTTAAAACCCAGATTTAAGATATCACAATTAAAACACAACTTCTCACTATCAATGTCAAAAATATATGTATATGTATATGTATTATGTTTATTTACGTTCTACAACTTTCAATTAAAACCCTCGCTGATGTTTTACTGATTGGAGGGTGGGATAAAGACCACCCACCCACCCTACATATACATGTTAACTTTAATTACTGATCGCCTCGCGGTTTGCAATAACTTTAATTACATAAATGGTGATGTGGTCATCATAGTACTTTCCCTATATTTTTCACCAAAACTATAAGATTCACTCGAAATGGTTATTCTTAATAATTTGCTAAATTTTGGATTATTTACAATTACTTTTTATATAAATCTTATGTACTATAGTTTATTAGTAATAAGCAAAAAATGTCAATATGATTAATTATTATTTTTTTCTCGGAAGCTAAGAACTTCATGAAAAATATATTTCAATAAAACTTGTTCAGTTATTCATTCCCTTTAACATTTGTTTGTAAAGTTATGTAATATTTTTCAAATTCTATATAGGGAAAGTTAGTATAAATTCAACAAAAGTTCAAGATTCCTCAAAAATATATAAGAAATGTATTCTAGAACCACCAAAAAGTATCTCGGCGATTAGTATAGAAATTCCTGAAAATTCTAAAAAATTTGTGGAAAATAAATCTTAAAAAAATGGATAAAATACAGCAACTGAAATAATTGCAATAAAATTTTCTACAGATGTACTGAGTTTATCTCTCATCCAAATTTTTCCAAATTTCGGTCTGTAGATATTTTCTTCTCCAAATTGCAAGATTTTTTACATCTATTTTACTAAAAGTGTACAGGAAGGTTTCTATTTTTTGAAGACTAAAATTTCCAAGCCTTCCTAGAAATTCTCTCCTAAATTTCAGCTTTGTAGAATATTTATGGTTGAAATTTTCCATTATTATTATTTTCTAAATTTCCAGAAAATTGCTCTCGAAATTCCTAAACAAATATCGAGAATTGTAGAATTTTTAAGTAACTAATTTTCTAATTTAAGGATTTTAGAATGTATAAAGAATTTATTTTTTGAATTTTCTAGGAATTTCTTCTTCAAATTTTTCACCTATTTTACTAGAGATTTTTAGGAAATTTTTTGGTGATCATAATTTTCATGTTTTTATAGAATTTATTCCCTAAATTCCTAGAATATTTTTCAGAATTCTTAAACATTTATGTAATTTATTCTACAAATGTCCTTCTTTACAATCAGTGTTTTTAGAAATTTCTCTTTTAAATGTCAAACATTGTCATCAAACATTAACAATAGTTAAATTTTTTTAAATCACAATAGCTATTCTTTATTTTCTGAAGATTTCACTTCTAAATTCATAGAAAATATTCGAGGATTGTGGAATTTTTAAGGAATTAATTTTATAATTTTTTAAAATTATCTTCCAAGATTTTAGAATGTATAAAGAATATATGCTGCCGGTGTGCCACAATATTATCAATGTTTTTTAGGGATGCCTTCTCCAAATTGCAAGATTTTCCATATATTTTACTAGTTTTCAGGAAGTGACAAAAATGTCTATCTAGAATTTCTCTCCTAAATTTGTAGAATAATTTTGAGGATTTTTAAACATCAATGGAATCTGTTCTACAGATACTAACTTTACCTTTCCTTACAATCAACATTTTTTAGGAATATCTCTTTAAAATTGCAAACATTGTCATCAATTTCTTATTAGCATGAGAATAAATAATAAACAATAGTTTTTTCTAAATTTTTAGAATCTCAATGGCTCTTCTTTACTTAATATAATAATAATAGTAAACTATTGATGATTTTCAACTTTTTATTTTACTCACTACAATTGTTTCGCTACACTGTAGCTTCTTCAGGTGAAGAAATATAATACAGAAATTTTTACAAACATATTTACATTATATACAGATTTTAGAAGTGTGGGTGGAGGGTGTATATTTTTTTAAGTTGAGTAAGGGGGAGTTGGAGAGTTCTAGTTGATCGTTCAGTAAATTCTTTATCTTTTGGAGATTTTTCTTATAAATTTTGGGAACTTTTCCCTGGTTTGTGGAATTTTCCAACATTATTATTATCTATAATTCCAATTTTTGCTCCTTTACATTTCTGGAAAATTTTCTAGAAGTGTAGAATTTTTTAAGAATAAATCTTCTTATTTTTAAAAATTTTAAGATTTGCAAGATTTTCCCATCTATTTTACTAGAAGTTTTTAGGAAGTTTTTTGATGACAAGAATTTGTAAGCCTCTCTATAAATCCTCTTCTAAATTTCTAAAATATTTTTCAGGTGTTTTACAACCAAAGTTTTCTAGTAATTACTTCTCCAAATTGCAAGATTTTCCCGTCTTCTTTACTAAAAGCTTTCAGGATGTTGTTTATAGCTAGAATATGTAAGACTTTCCAGAATTCCTCTTCTTAAATTTCTAAAATATTTTTCAGGAGTCTTACAATCAAAGTTTCCTTGGAATTTCTTTTCCAAATTGCAAGATTTTTACACCTATTTTTCTAGAAGCTTTTAGGATTTTTTTTTGATGACTAGAATTTGTAAGACTTTCTAGAATTCCTCTTCTAAATTTATAAAGTATTTTTCAGGAGTCTTGCAATCAAAGTTTTCTAAAAAGTTTTTCTTCAAATTGCAAGATTTTTCCTTTTACTTTACAAAAGCTTTCAGGAAGTATTTTTTTAGTAACTAGAAATTATAAGCCTTTTTAGAACGCTTCTTCTAAATTTTTAAAATAGTTTTCTGGGAATTTCTTCTCCAAATTACAAGATTTTTCCACCTAGAGAGAGAGAAATAACATCTTTATTCAGACAACTATATATACAATTAAAAACATTGACAAATGGAATATAATGGTTAGTCTGTCCGTTTGGGCTATCGACCATCGGTCTTTCTGCCCTTTTCCACCTATTTACTAAAAGTTTTCTGGAAGATTTTATGATTATTAAACTCTCAAGTAGGTGTTTACATTTATATTTATAACTATGGAGCTTCGCTCTTCTCACAATAGTCTATTTTATTAATGAATGAGCGAAGATCGATAGTTAATTATAAATTTAAAAAAATAAAATTATAAATGGTCTTTGTTTTTACTATCGAGCTGCGCTCTTCTCAAAAAGATGTTAAAATAATGTACTTCATTTTTTTACTGATAAAATCTATGTGGATCTCATTGTTATAAAAATTATCAAATAGTTTGCTGTTATTCTTTGCTCTTCTCACTGTAGTCTATTTGGGAATTAGGGTTTTTCTATGTTCTTGCAGATTTTGTTTATTTTTTACTCTCTAAAATCGATCTCCTGATTAACTACGCAAAAATTTCTTGAGAAGAGCGCAGCTCGATAGTTAATAACAAATGGAAAATTTCTAGAGATTTTATGGTTATTAAGCTCCCACGTAAAAATCTGTACAGATTTTATTATTATAAGGCTTTCATGTATATTTTTAGGCTTTGTTTTTACTATCGAGCTGCGCTCTTCTCAAGAAGATGTTACAATAATGTACTTCCTTTTTTTCTGAGAAAATCTATGTAAATCTCATGTATTTTGTATATTTTTAGTTATATTGTATTATATTATATTATCTAATATCTAATCCAAACTGACGCAATTTTCATTTTGTATAGCATGGTTTTAAAAATTGTAAAGTAACTTCCTGTTTTTTACTCTTTGCTCTTCTCAGTGTAGTCTTTTTTAGATTTAAGGTTTTTCTATGTTCTTGCACAATTTGTTCAAATTTACTCGCTAAAATCGATCTACTGATTAACTACGCAAAAACTTCTTGAGAAGAGCGCAGCTCGATAGTCAATAACAAACAGGGAAAATTTATAAAGATTTTATGAGTATTAAGCTTCCATGTATGTGTTTACATTTACATTTATTAATTAATAGTGAGAAAATTAAATTTTCTTAATGAGCATTTCTGCACTTATGTTTTACATTTTACTGTAAAAACTCCAGCTAACAGTTAAAACAACAATTTACATTTATGACTATCGAGCTTCGCTCTTCTCATACTAGTGTATTTTATTCATCGTATGTGTTTACAGTTAAATTTGATGACTATCGAGCTTCGCTCTTCTCATAATAGTCTATTTGATTAATAAATAAGCAAAGCTCGATAGTTAATTATAAGTGAATATAAATCTATACAGATTTTATTACTATAAACCTTTCATGTCTTTGTTTTTACTATCGAGCTGCGCTCTTCTCAAGAATATGTTACAAGAATGTACTTCCTTTTTTACTGAGAAAATCTATGTAAATCTCATGTATTTTGTATATTTTTAGTTATATTGTATTATATTATATTATCTAATATCTAATCCAAACTGACGCAATTTTCATTTTGTATATTTGTATTTTACACCTTGAAAATAAAGATTATTATTATTATTATTATTATAAAAGTTGATCTCATGGTTATAAAAATTGTCTAGTTGTTTTCTGTTTTTACTCTTTTTTGCTCTCCTTGTTGATTTTGTTTATTTTTAATTGCTAAAATCGATCTCCTGATTAACTACGCAATAACACACACAGGAAATTTCTAAAGATTTTATGATTACCAAGCTCCCACGTAAAAATCTTTCATGTATATTTTCAGGTCTTTTTTACTATCGAGCTGCGCTCTTCTCAAGAAGATGTTAAAATAATGTACTTCCATTTTTACTGAGAAAATCTATGTAGAACTCATGGTTATAAAAATTGATCTCATGGTTATACAAATTATTCAGGTAATTTGCTGTTTTTTAGTCTTTACTCTTCTCACTGTAGTCTATTTGAGAATTGAGGTTTTTCTATGCTTTGCACATTTGGTTTATTGTTACTTGCTAAAATCGATATCCTAATTAACTGCCCAAAAATTGCTTGAGAAGAGCGCAGATCGATGGCCATTAACAAACAGGGAAAGTTTCTAAAGATTTTGTGATTATTAAGCTCCCACATAGGAGTTTACAGTTATATTTATTACTATCGAGCTTCGCTCTTCTCATTATAGTCGTTTTTATTAATGACGGTAGTTATTAAAATAAGCTAAAATATCTTGAGAAGAGCGAAGCTCGATAGTCAATAAGAAGCAAGGAATATTTATAAAGATTTTATGATTATAAAGCTTCCACGTATGTGTTTACAGTTATATTTATGACTATCGAGCATCGCTCTTCTCATTATAGTCTGTTTTATTATTGACGATAGTCATTAAACTCAGTTAAGATATCTTGAGAAGAGCGAAGCTCGAAAGGCAATCATACGGTCAAAAATGACATATGGTTGCCCTGCATGGATTACCCTCTCCAAAACGGATATGAATATGTTGGAGGCAAGATGATCCGTAGGATTGTTTAGAGTTTTCAGGAAAAGTGTGTTTGAAATTTTTCACAGGAACTGCCAAAAATATTGAGAAAATATTTATTTGAAGATTACACTGAAAAATTGAGTTGTTCATTAAAAAACAATGCAGTATAATCTACGTTGTTTTTTTTGTATAAAATCGTTCTCTTTTTCCCTCAAAACTGCGTTTTGTAGTTTTTTTTTTGTGTGGATTTTTGTAAGCGAGTCCGTCTTCAAGAACCAGCAGTAATCAGCCATCATTCTAATATCCCATCTTCCTTGTTAACGTCTCTCCATCTTCTTTATGTCTTGATGAAACCTCTCTTCCTGTTCCTCGCTGACAGCTCCAAAATTTTCGGAAATTCAGAAAGTAAGTTTGATGCTCTTATTGCATCCCAGTTTTTTTTATAATTTTCAACTATGTTGGCTACAATTTCTTTGTAGTTTGGAGACTTATTGTTTCCAAGGAAACAGTCTATGACTTCTACGAAAGAACTCCATGCTTCAGATTCATCCTGGGTCATTGTATTTTGGAACAATCTGTTCGATTTTAAGGGCTTACACAAATTCCTTCTTTAAGTTTAGCTTTAGAAAGTGCAGGAAATTTGTCGCACAGGTATTTAAAGCCTTGTCACCTTGTTTAGTTAAAGCTTTGGCAAACTGCTTCATCAATCCTAATTTGATGTGAAGGGGAGGAGGAGGGGAGGCAAAGGAATGTTCTTATTGTGTTATTCATTCAGTCTATTGCCTTTTCTTTTAAAATCCCTCGCATATAATGTCTGTATATCCGTTAATAAATATTATTATTATAATCTATAAGTGAATCGTTTGTGTTCGCAGTTTGTTATTGGACGTTTATCGTGAACGGCACAACATAAATTTTAGCGCCGAACGGAATCTATAAGTAATTGTAAATATTGCACGCTTTTAGATATCCTGTTATGCGTTGTAAAGTGTTATAATTGGTAATTGTAATGAAAGCGAGCGAGCTGTGAGAGCAATTCCATTCGCCATGAAATATGCGCCCATTTATTTATAGCCAACGGACGGCTATGGCTATACCCGTTGCATTTCACGTCGGTTTACCATTGCACATAAATCCGATACTTCGATTGCCCGTACAGCACATTAACGTCATTTTTCATTAACTTAATGTTACATCGATAAATAAAACCAAACCGGAAAAATCCACTTGTAATGTAACAGAAGCTTTTTTTATTCAGATAACAAACCTTATATTTCATCAGAAGAATATACATTTTTAGCTTGAAATTCAATCAAAAGATTCAATCTATTTTTATTTAGATTCCAAAATTGAAATTTATCAAAACTTAAAAAGCTGTAAACGAAAGATCTTTCGGTACAAAATTTATTAATTGCAAATCTGTATACAATGTGATCATTTTCAATACTAGAACTTCAAAATTTGTATAGGTTTGGTGAAGATAATTGATTATCATGGTAAAGTAATTAAAAATTGCTACTTATAAAGATGAGCTGTTCAAGTTTTTTGACATAACTAAATATCCATTGAAGGCTTTAATTCTCAGTCCTGCGCAATTATACTTTAAAGAATAGTGATGATTATATTAAGATGATGATGATGATGATTATGATGTGACGATTCGTAACGGATTAGCACTTCAAAATAAATTTTACTAGAACCACATTAGATTTCCTCATAAATTTTATTATCTCTTGAATGATGTCGGCGTTAACTTGGTGGTACATTTTAATAAGATAATTAAAACACTTTAACTTTGTTTTACCACATAAAATATTTATTGCTGTGACTATAGTTTCGAACATTCACTGTTCATTATCAAACTTTATGTTTGATAATGAACAGTGAATGTTCGAAACTATAGTCACAGCAATAAATATTTTATGTGGTAAAACAAAGTTAAAGTGTTTTAATTTTATTATCGTTTTGTCTACAGTATTCAACTTTCTGTTTATTATCTTCTATCTTCTATCATTAGTTTTTGTTATTCTGTCTAAAGTCTTCTAGGTGATAAATAAAACACTTCGGTTTTGAGAATTTACACAATTTAATGTCGATGCACTGCGACAATTATTTTCTCAAAACCGAAGTGTTTTTTTTTTATCACCTATATAATGGAATTTCACCAAGTAACAGCCTCTTCCATTCAATATTTAAAGTCTTCAATTTCTGTTCAAAAATTTTCTACAAAATCACTTGACTAACTCTTATCATCATTATTTCGAACAATCTATTCTACCACAAAGAATCAAAAATGCAAAATGCGAAGTTCATGATTTACTTTGCACATTGGAGCCGTATACTCTTGATGAATTCTTTAAGAAGAACTTGTGATGTACTGATATATCCTTCCAAAAACCCTTGTGTATGGTGTAATGATTGGAGAGTGAGAGAGGCCCCCCACCCACCCTACATATATATATTTCAACTCTCAGTACTGCCACTGCTTTGATTCTTGGAAAATAAAATCACAATTAGTCTGAATAGATTCTAACAATTGGAAATCAGTGTTGTGGATTAAATTTAACTATATATGTAGGGTGGGTGGGTGGCCACTATCCCACCCTTCAGTTATTACACCATACACAAGAGTTTTTGGAAGGATATATCAACACATCAGAAGTTTATCTTAAAGAATTCATCAAAGGTATACGATTCCAATGTGCAAAGTGAATGAATTTTACTTTTCATTGTTTTGTAGCATTTTATATTTTTGATTCTTTGTGGTAGATGATTAAAGATTTCTAATGAGGCATAATGTGCTCCCATTTCAAAACACGTTTTTTTTGACAATTTCGGGTGTGTATTTTATATTTTTTTATACAAAAGAATAATAATTCTTTGGTTAATAACATTTACACATTTTTGTGTATTCAAAAACTTTATTTACAATTTTAACTGAATGTTTTACTAATTGGAGGGTGGGATAGAGGCCACCCACCCGCCCTACATATATATTTTAAATTCCAGTACTCTCACTGCTTTAGTTTTTAGAAAACAAAATCACGATTCGTCTGTATACATTCAAGGAAATTAAAATCAAAATTGCACATTAAGTTCAAGAAAATATGTAAGATGGATGGGTGGCTACTATCTCATCCTCCAGTTATTAAACAAAAAGCTCAAGACAGAAAGGAATGTTCAGAAATGGAGGAAATAATCAGCAGTAGACACAGAGAGCTGAATAATGGTGATAATAATAAATGTTTTCTAGGAAAGAAAGTATAGAATAGTGAAGATTTCTGTAATAAATAACTTTTTATATTTATATTTATATTTCACTTTACAATATCTTGTTTATATTATTATCTAAAAATTATAAATTACACATTAATAATTAATTTGTGTATTAAAACTTTCTATACGATTCTGGCTTAATGTTTTACTGACTGGAGGATGTAATAGAGGCCACCCACCCACCCTACATATATATTATTTTTTCATTACTGTCACTGCTGTGGTTTTTGGAAAACAAAATCACTATTGATCTGAATAAATATTTATAAATTTAAACCAGAATTGTAGATTAAATTCAACTACATATAGGGGATGGGTGGGTGTCCATTATCCCACCCTTCAATAATTACATCAGACACAAAGGATTTTCGAAAAAAAATTATAAAAAAGATTAATATTTCTGTGGTTAATAATATTCACACATTTTTGTATGTTAAAACTTTATCTGCAAATTTTACTGAATGTTTTAATAATTGGAGGGTGGAATAGAGGCCACCCACCCAGCCTAAACATATATTTTTACTAGAATTCTTTTGTCATCTGTTAACTTCTATATTTCGTGTTCTACTTACTATCTTTTGTTTTCTATCTTCTGCCTTATATCTTCTATGTTTTATATTCTACTGACTGTCTTCTGCTTTCCTTCTGTTTCCTCTGTCCTCTGTCTTCTATTTAATATTATTCATTAGTTATCAATTGTCATTTAAAATATGATATTGGTCATTTATCAATGACACGAGTTAATTGTTATTTGATATTTAATATTGGTCATTAGTTATTGTTATTTGTTAGTTGTTATTTGTGACTAATTAATTTCCTACATCTGTCATGTCTTCTGTCATCTATCATTTATCAACTGTCAACACTCAACTGTCATCTGTCAATTATCAACTGTGTCTGTTATCTGTTATCTCTTATTTTAAATCTGTCTCCTGTCATCTGTCATTTATCAACTCTCATTTGTCATTTGTCATCGGTAATCTGTGGTTTGTCATTAGACAGTAATAATTTGACAATTATCATTTGCCACGTGTCAGTATCATTTAAGATTTGTCGTTGGTCATTAATTTTTTGTCATTTGTGAATAGTCATTTGACATTAATAATCTGTCAATTATCATTTGGTGATTATCACTTGTCACGTGTCAATTGTCATGTAAGATTTGACGTTGCTCATTAATTATTTGTCATTTGTTAGTTGTCATTAGACATTAGTAATCTGACAATTATCATTTCTCACGTGTCAATTGTCATTTAAATTTTGACGTTGATCATTAATTATTTTTCATTTGTTATATGTCATTTGACATCAGTTATTTGTCAATTATCATTTGGTGTTTGTCATTTGTTACGTATCAATTGTCATTTAAGATTTGTCGTTAGTCATTAATATTTTGTCATTTGTTAATTACCTTTTGACATGAATAATTCGTCAATTATTATTTGGTGACTGTCACTTGTAATCACTAGTAATCTGTCAATTATCATTTGTCACGTGTCAATTGTCATTTAAATTTTGACAGTGATCATTAACTATTTGTCCTTTGATATGAGTAATATGTCAATTATCATTGGGTGGTTATCATTTTTCACGTGTCAACTGTCACTTAAGATTTGTCGTTGGTCATTGATATTTTGTCATTTGTCAATCACACGAGTTAATTGTCTTTTGATATTTAATATTGGTCATTAGTTTTTGTTATTTGTGACTAAATAATTTAATACATTTGACATTTGTCATCTGTCCTTTGTTATCTATTATCTGTCATTTATCTAGTGTCATCCATCAACTGTAATCTGTCATCTGTTATCTGTTATCTGTTATCTGTTATCTGTCATCTGTCATCTGTTATCTGTTATCTGTTATCTGTCATCTGTCGTCTGTCATCTGTGTCATCTGTGTCATCTGTCATCTGTCAATTGTCAAGTGTCATCTCTTATGTGTGTCATCTGTGTCATCTGTGTCATCTCTTATCTGTGTCATCTGTGTCATCTGTGTCATCTGTGTCATCTGTGTCATCTGTGTCATCTGTGTCATCTGTCATATGTCATCTGTCATCTGTCAATTGTAAAGTGTCATCTGTTATCTGTAATTTTTAATCTGTCGTCATCTGTCATCTGTCATCTGTCAATTGTCAAGTGTCATCTGTTATCTGTAATTTTTAATCTGTCGTCATCTGTCGTCTCTCATTTACCAACTCTCACCTGTCACCTGTCATCTGTCATCGGCAATCTGTGGTTTTAGTAATTTGAGAATTATCATTTGTCACGTGTCACTGTCATTTAAGATTTGTCGTTAGTCATTAATTATTTGTCATTTGTTAATTGTAATTTGACATGAATAATTTTTTAATTATCAATCGGTGGTTGTCACTGTAATCACTAGTAATTTGACAATTATCATTTGTCACGTGTCAATTGTCATTTAAATTTTGACAGTGATCATTAACTATTTGTCCTTTGACATGAGTAATATGTCAATTATCATTGGGTGGTTATCATTTTTCACGTGTCAACTGTCATTTAAGATTTGTCGTTGGTCATTAATATTTTGTCATTTGTCAATGACATGAGTTAATTGTCTTTTGATATTTAATTATTGTTATTTGTTAGTTGTTATTTGTGACTAAATAATTAATACATCTGACATTTGTCATCTGTTGTTTGTGTCATCTGTGTCATCTGTCATTTGTCAATTGTCAATTGTCAAGTGCCATCTGTTATCTATGTTATCTATGTCATCTGTGTCATCTGTGTCATCTGTCACCTGTCATCTGTCAATTGTCAAGTGTCATCTGTTATCTGTCTAGTAATTTGACAATTATCATTTTTCACGTATCAATTGTTAATTTAATTTTTTTGACGTTGATCATTTGTTAGTTGTCATTTGACATGAGTAATCTATCAATTATCACTTGGCAGCTGTTATTTGTCCCGTGTCAATTGTTAATTAAAATTTGACATTCAATATTTGTCATTTGTCAATGACACGAGTTAATTGTCATTTGATATTTAATGTTGGTCATTAGTTATTGTTATTTGTGACTAAATAATTTCCTGCATCTGTTATCTGTTATTTTTTATCTGTCATCTGTCAACTTTCATGGATAATCTGTGGTTTATCGTTTGTCATTTGTCATATATCAACTGCCATCTGTTAACTGTCATTGGTTTGTCGTTTGTCATCTGCCATCTGTTATCTGTCATCAATATTCTGTGGTTTGTTATCATCTCTAAAATGTTATTTGTTAGTTGTTATTTGTGACTAAATAATTTAATACATCTAACATTTGTCATCTGTCCTTTGTTATCTATTATCTGTCATTTATCAAGTGTCATCCATCAACTGTAAACTGTCATCTATCATCTGTTATCTGTCATCTGTCGTCTGCCATCTGTGTCATCTGTGTCATCTGTGTCATCTGTGTCATCTGTCATCTATCATCTGTCAATTGTCAAGTGTCATCTCTTATCTGTGTCATCTGTGTCATCTGTGTCATCTGTGTCATCTATGTCATCTGTGTCATCTGTGTCATCTGTGTCATCTGTGTCATCTGTCATCTGTCATCTGTCATCTGTCAATTGTCAAGTGTTATCTGTTATCTGTAATTTTTAATCTGTCGCCATCTGTCATCTCTCATTTACCAACTCTCACCTGTCACCTGTCATCTGTCATCGGTAATCTGTGGTTTTAATAATTTGAGAATTATCATTTGTCACGTGTCACTGTCATTTAAGATTTGTCGTTGGTCATTAATTATTTGTCATTTGTTAATTGTAATTTGACATGAATAATTTTTCAATAATCATTCGGTGGTTGTCACTTGTAATCACTAGTAATTTGACAATTATCATTTGTCGCGTATCAATTGTTAATTTAATTTTGACGTTGATCATTTGTTAGTTGCCATTTGACATGAGTAATCTATAATCAATTATCACTTGGCAGCTGTTATTTGTCACGTGTCAATTGTCAATTAAAATTTGTTATTTGACACGAGTTAATTGTCATTTGATATTTAACGTTGGTCATTAGTTGTTGTTATTTGTGACTAAATAATTTCCCGCATCTGTCATCTGTCTGTTATCTGTTATTTTTCATCTGTCATCTGTCAACTTTCATGGAAAATCTGTGGTTTATCGTTTGTCATTTGTCATTTATCAACTGCCATCTGTTAACTGTCATTGGTTTGTCGTTTGTCATCTGCCATCTGTTATCTGTCATCAATATTCTGTGGTTTGTTATCATCTCTCAAACGTTGTTTGTCAACTGCCAACTGTCATCTGTCATTTGTATTTGTTATCTGTTAAATGTCATCTGTCATCTGTCACGTGTCTTCTCTTTTTTATTATTTGTAATTTTTTCCTATTTTATGTTTTCTATCTTCTATCTTTTGTCTTTTGTCTTCGATCCTTTGTTATCTGTGTCTCTTCTGTCTTTTATGTTTTGTATTCTACTTTCTGTCTTTTATTTTCTATCTTCTGCCTCATGACTTCTATATTTCTATACTCTATCTTCTGTCTTTTGCGTTCTGTTCTCGGTTATTTGCCATCTGTTATCTTTCATCTGTCATCTATCATTTGGTATCTTTCAGCCCTGTATTTTTTTACTATAATATTTATTAGTTAACTATTTATCGTTTAAATTTTTTATCATCTGACTTATATTTTCTGTCGTTTATTTCTTATTTTCTACCTTTTGTCATCTGTCATCTATTAACCATCATCTATCATCTGCCATCTGTTATGTCATTCGTCATCTGTCAACTGCTATTAGTCAACTACCATCTATCATCTGTCAACTGTCATTTGTCATCAATCATCTGTTTATTCTCTTTTATGTTTTGTATTCTACTTTCTGTCTTCTATTTTCTATCTTCTGCCTCATGACTTCTATATTTTTATACTCTATCTTCTGTCTTTTCCTGTGTCCTAAATTATCTGTTTATTTTATATTGAATGTATGTATATTATATAGTTTTTTGTAATTTTGTAAGCAGGAGAAACAAAGACAATAAAGAATAATAAAGAATAATAAGAATGTTTTGTTATATTTTTCCTATCTTCTGCATTCTGTCTTCTGTCTTCTGACTTTTGCCCTTTATTACCTGTGATCTCTCTGTTGTCTTCTATGTTTTGTATTCTACATTCTGTCTTCAGTTTTCTAGCTTCTACTTTATATCTTATATGGTTTTTGCATTCTATTTTCAATTTTTTGTTTACATCTTTGGTTTTCTATCTTCCGTCTTCTACATTTTGTCTGCTATCTTCTATGATCTATTATCTGTCATCATTTATCTTCCGGCTTCGGTTTTTTGTCATCTGTCATCTGTCATCTAAGTTTTGTATTCTACTATCTGTCACTTGCTTTGCTCTTTAAATGATAGATGACATATGAAATACAACAGATGGCAAATAACAGAGGACTGAAAGCATATAAAATATAGAAGTCGTAAAGCTAGATAAGATAGAAAATGCCTTATCACTTCTATATTTTATATTCTATTTTCTGTCCTCGGTTATTTGACATGTGTTATCTTTCATCATCTATCATCTATCATTTGGCTTCCATCAGTCTTGTATTTTTGTCTTTATTTATTATTTATTAGTTATCTATTTGTCGCGTAAATTTTTTTATCTTCTGTCTTCTGTTATTTGCCTTTTATCATCTGTCTTCCTCCTATTTTCTGTCTTTCGTTTCTACCTTTTGTATTTCATTTTTTATCTTTTGTCATCTGTCATCCGTCATCTGTCCAATTTGTATATTTATTAGTTATCTATAATTAACCCTTTGATATACTTTGTCTTGACCGATTATGTGCGCCAGTCGCAAAGCAAGTGCACCGTTCTAAATGCGACGAACCACGAGACACGCTCGTGTTTAGTCTCTCTCCTGATTGTAGATGAAAGGGTTAAAGTTTTTTTTTTGTCTGTGATCTGTCTTGTCTTTGTTTTATATTCTGGTTTCTGTCGTCTGTTTCCAATCTTCTGCCTTCTATGTTATATCTTATGTCTTCTGATTCTGTCTTAAATATTTTAGGTTTTGTCTTCTGTTTCCAACCTTCCACCATCTATTTTGTATCTTATGCCGTATATGTTATGTTTTCTTTCTTCTGTCCTCTGTCTTCTGTCATATGTCATTATTAATATCATCTTTCATTTTTCATCTGTCATCTGTCGTTTGTTATCTATCATCTTTCATTTATCATCTGGCATCTTCTGCGTACTGCCTTGTATATTCTGTCATCTGAGTCTACTCCTCCCTTTATTTTCTTCTGTCCTTTGTCATCTGTCATTTGTTATCTTTAATTCCTCTTCAGTTTTCTATCTCCTGTTTTCTGTCTAAATATGCATACTAACTAATATGGAGAGAGAGGTTGTAAAAATATTTTTTGCCAAGATTAAAACGTGTATTTCAAAAAAAAATCAGAAGGTTGGATATTTTTTGAAATACACGTTTTAATCTTGGCAAAAAAATTTGTTTACAACCTCTCTCTCCATATTAGTTACCACTGTTATTTAAAGCCATAAAACCGTGCGTACGAAAGAACCACAATTAATTTTATATCTATCTCCAGGGCTAGTCCAGACCACCGCGGCTCCTCCTAACGTTTCAGCCCACCTCCATCACAATCATCATCATCATCATCACCATAACTTCAGTTCAACATCCTCTCTTCTGCGGCGTGAGGCCGAAACCGTTCGGATTTTTTTTTATATATATATCTGGTGGCAATAAATCTCCCGCTCTACGGCTTTATTAATATTTAAGAATGCGAACCAGCTGTAAAGTTATTGCGTATTAAGTGGCACCGCTCGACTAGAACCGAGATGGAACGGAAAAAAAAAGAGAAATTATTATTTATCTGGGCAGTAAATTGGGGCCTTAATGCGCCATTACGGGTGATTAATATATAAATATAAAAATAAACGACATATTCTAATCGTGTTTCGGTCACTAAATCGTCGGGATATAAATGCTCACAATCGGGCACTTAATCTTATCCGAAGAAATAATTGGCACTCCTTTAATATCGGCAACATCCTGTCGTATAATATTCTCATCATGAATAGTATTTTTAATCTAAGTATAATATTTATAGCTCGTAGCTATAAATATTTCAAAATATTAACAACACAAATACCAAATATCCCTAAAAAAATTTTAATTAGTAATCAAGAATGGTATTTATTGAAGATATCTATTGATTTTAAATGATTTAACTATCTTCAATTACCTTTTTACATGAAATTTAAAAACTATTCGATTTCATGTGAATGTCTGATTTTTAAAAATTCTTAAAAATTTCTTTCTTTATAGGTAGTAAATAAAAATAGTCTTTATTGAAGATATCTATTAATGTTAAATGATTAAACTCTCTTTAATTACATTTTTATATGAATTTTAATTTTTTCTTGATTGATGGAATGAAAAATTTGTTGAAGATATTCATTTTTCTGTTTTATAGAAGATAATCATACTTTTTCTGGTAGAAGTTGTTGTATTTAATCACTAAGATAGTTGTGAAGATAGAAACAAGCATGATGAATGTTGAATATTTATAGTTGTGTTGAAAAGTGTCGGTTAAAAGTCGTTTGTAATATCATAATAAATGTGTTACATGCAATGGTCAGTTGCTGCCGTGTTCGCTCGCCTCTCGGTGCTGTTGTTGGCCGATTGTGCAGACAAATGGAAGTATTTACATTAAATATTTAGTACGTGGTGTTGTGCTCCGCTGTCCGCCCATAAATCCCATCTTCCTATCTGGATAATTTATACAATAAAGAGGAGTAATTAATTGCGGCGTATCGCACACAAGAGCCTGAGAGCAATACAGGCACTCGAGAGTGGTGGAGATGTATCGGTGGATGGGTGGACGGGTGGACTCTCTCGGGTGGGTGTACCTGTCGAGTGGAGTCTCGGAGTCTCTCTCTTCATATTTCAATGCGGTTGCATTTTTACGAGTATTTACAAAGTGCTCGAAGATCACGTAGGAAACCACCGATGGAAATCATGCGGTACATGGCCTATCTGCCATCTTTACACTCCTCGAGTGTACGTACCCACCTCACCACCTCACCACCTCACTATCTCTTACAACGACTTTTACATCGTACAGTGATGATGATGATGATGATGATGATGGTGATGCGCTGAATATCGATTTCCCACGTAATATTAAAAAATAACCCACAATAAGCATAAACACGTGCCCACCCCAAAATATAAAAAACGAGTAGTATCAACAGATGGAACGTTAGGACCAATTAAAAAGAGATTTATTTGCGGGTAATCCGGATTACCTGAGCGGATAAATCAATCGATGGTGTATCAATACACCGCACGATCCCTCCACAATGCGCACAATGGACCCCTCGAAACACCTCTTCAACCCGAACAATGCACTCTCCTCACTCAAATCCATGTTAATATGTGTGTCGTTCGGTTCGGCCTCTGATTTATGTGACTCGTGAAATTAATCTCACCTCGGCCAAAACATCCATAATACACACACACATTCAATCCAATTCTTCTCTTCCGACGTCAATAGCAATCACATTATTTATACCCAAAACATAACGACTCAATATCAGAAGGGTGTATTAAATCTATCTATAAATGTATGTGTGTGTGTGTATGCGAAAATTAAAATGGAAGGAAGGAAAGACGACGCGAACGTTTTTCAATCACCGCGAAACGCGGGGAATCCCAGCGTGGGCCCGAGGGTCCCCCGAAAACAATTGAAACGCGCCGCGAGCGGGAAACAATGCACTCCGTTCCTGGGGGGGGGGGGGGTTCGCCCCGCTGGGACGCTCTAATTGCACCACCGCTGCGCGACTCTGCTTCCATTAACAATCTTTACTGATTAATTATTCCAACATTGAGCATATGCATTTAATAAGAGAAAGTAATATTTAAAAAAAATTCTAAATTGTACTAAATTACCGACAATTAAATGATATAAAATTAAAAAAATCGAATATCTTTACTTTAACGAAGATGAATTTTACTATACTTATATTTCTTGCTAAAATACAGACAGTTTCTTTCAAACGCCTTTGAAAAAAACAGTTGTTTCTGATAATATTATTGATTTTTGCGGCTTCTACTTCGTTATACATGTTGATATGCCGAAACTATAGTCAGCAGTAAATAAATTGTGTTATACAAACAAAGTTACAAAGTATTTATAGTTCTTTCTGAGTTGCAAATAAAACATTATAACTTTGTTTGTATAAATGGTACATTATTTAGTGCATATAGTTTCCGCAATTTTCAAACTTCAAGTTGAAATTGATGCGTGTTGCATCAATACTTCTAGGCCAAAAAATCTTTCATGCTGTCACAAAAAAACATGCATCAAAGCTTTTTAGGCCAAAAAAAACAGAAGCACATTGTGATTTCTTTATTTCAGTTTCTTTTCATGCTGTCATAAAAAAACATGCATCAAAGCTTTCTAGGCCAAAAAAAAAAACAGAAACTCATTGTGCTTTGTTTATTCGAATTGAATACTTTGAAGGAAATGATCAGGCCTTGTATAAATTGCTATTTGGAAATAACAAAAATGTTTTGATTTAAGGTGGAAGCCACTACTTTGTGTTACGTCATGAAATCAAGAACTGCACACACATGATTTATTTTGTGACCTTTACAAGCGCGTAAAGGCATTGCAAAGGTTGAGACTGTAATCATAAAATGAATTCTCGGTGTGATATCATTAAAGTGTAGTTATAGTGAATTAAATTCTCACTTAACCAGTGGTGAAATATTTTTATGTTATTTAGAAGGTTAATTAAAGATTTTCAAGATTAGACTAAAATTTTTATAGATTCTAAAGATTTTAAAGATTCCAAAGATTCTAAAGAGTCCAGAGACAGTTACGATTACTTTAATTATTGTTGAGTTACGTGTTAGTACAGTACATCTTGTACTATAAATGAAAGATTGAGTCTCCTTTCTTCACAAAATTGATTAATCGCAAATGTACATTTCGGTCACGATGTGACATGTGCATTTTCAATGCTAAACAGTTTGGCATTGAAAATGGTCACATCGTGACCGAAATGTACATTTGCGATTAATCAATTTTGTGAAGAAAGGAGACTCAATCTTTCATTTATAGTACAGTTACGATTGTAAAATTTTTTAAAATTCTAAAGCTTCTAGAGATTTTGAAGGTTCTAAATAAAGTTTAAAAAAATTCTAAATATTCAAAAGATAAAATAGATAAATAGATATTCTAAAGATTTTAAAGTTTGTAAATATTGCATAGAATTTTAAGATTCTAAAGATTGCAAAGATTCGTTTGTGGTGTTTTACTGTTTTTAAATTCGTTTAATAATAAATATTAAGTGTAGTTTCTATTGTAGTTCCTCTTGAACTATTTGCATTTGGAATAATATTATTTAGAGCTAAAATAACGGGTGTTTTTAAATGAATATCGGAGTTTTAACGCTTTATAGTATTCATTACGTAAAACTTAAAATCATAATTTATGAATAAAATGAAGGAGCAACCCAAACAATTCTGTTTGTAGCTACGCAAATGCGTTAGAGGATATTAAGTAGCAGCAAAAATGACTACTGAAGAGATGACAGACACGTGAATATAATGTGCGCTAAGATAATCTTCATGAGATTGTACAATTGCAATGTTTTTTTTTTTTGAAAATATCTCCACAAAAAGTTTTTGTTTCTTCCGAAAACCAACTATAACTAATACTTTCTACCTATCATCAATTTATAGTTGAAGTTTTTATGTATATGTAGGGTGGGTGGGTGTCATCCCACCCTCCAAATAGTTAAATCATAAACAAATTTGGATTAATCAATTCAATAATTTATTCTTCATTTTTCTTTTTATATGCAATATATTTTCGAAAAAATTTCTGGTTATGACAAAAAAATTGTAGGATAGGATAGTGGCCACCCACCCACCCTACATATACAATGAAACTTAAACTGAAACACTGTAGTATTTTAAAATATTTATTGAACACAATCGTTCGTAATGTTTCTTTTAAAAATCAAACCTCTGTTTATATCTAAAATTTTTATGTATATGTAGGGTGGGTGGGTGGCACCTATCCCACCCTTCAAACATTTTAATCATAAACGAATTTGAAAAGAAATTTGATTAATCAATTTAATATTATATTCATTTTTCTTTTTATGTGCAACTTATTTTCAAAAAAATTTCTGGTTATGACAAAACAAATTGGAGGGTAGGATAGTGGCCACCCACCCACCCTACATATGTAATGATACTTAAGCTAAGACACTGTAGTATGTTAAAATATTTATTAAACACAATCGTTCGTAATGTTTCTTTTTAAAATCAAACCTCTGTTTATATCTAAAATTTTTATGTATATGTAGGGTGGGTGGGTGGCACCTATCCCACCTTCCAAACAGTCTAATCACAAACAGATTTAGAAGGATTTTTCATTAATCAATTCAATAGTTTATTCTTTAATTTCCTTTTTATGTGTGACTAATTTTCAAAAAAATTTCTGGTTATGACAAAAAAATTGGAGGGTAGGATAGTGGCCACCCACCCACCCTACATATACAATGAGACTTAAGCTAAAACACTGTAGTATTTTAAAATATTTATTAAACACAATCGTTTGTAATTTTTCTTATTAAAATCAAATCTCTGTTTACAACTAAAGTTTTTCTGTTTATGTAGGGTGGGTGGGTGACACCTATCCCACCTTCCAAACATTTTAATCATAAACGAATGTGGAAATAATTTTTATTAATCAAGTAAATATTTAATTCTTTAGTTTTCTTTTTATGTGCAACGTATTTTCGAAAAAACTGCTGATTATGATAAAAGAAATTGTAGGGTAGGATAGTGGCCACCCACCCACCCTACATATATAATGAAACTTAAGCTAAAACACTGTAGTATTTTAAAATATTTATTAAACACAATCGTTTGTAATTTTTCTTATTAAAAAATTAAAATCTCTGTTTATAGTTAAAATTTTTATGTATATGTAGGGTGGGTGGGTGTCACCTATCCCACCTTCCAAACATTTTAATCATAAACGAATTTGAAAAGAATTTTGATTAATCAATTCAATAATTTACTCATTATTTTCCTTTTTATGAGCAACTTATTTTCGAAAAACTTTCCGGTTATGACAAAAAATTGAAGGGTAGGATAGTGGCCACCCACCCACCCTACATATGTAATGAAACTTAAACTAAAACACTATAGTATTTTAAAACATTTACCAAACTTAATCTTTCGTAATGTTTCTTTTTAAAACCAAACCTCTGTTTATATCTAAAATTTTTGTGTATATGTAGGGTGGGTGGGTGGCATCTATCTCACCCTCGAAACAGTTTAATCATAAACGAATTTGGAAATAATTTTTATTAATCAAGTAAATATTTAATTCTTTATTTTTCTTTTTATGTGCAACTTATTTTCAAAAAAATTTCTGGTTATGATAAAAGAAATTGAAGGATAGGATAGTGGCCACCCACCCACCCTACATATATAATGAAACTTAAGCTAAAACACTGTAGTATTTTAAAATATTTATTAAACACAATCGTTTGTAATTTTTCTTATTAAAAAATTTAAATCTCTGTCTATAGTTAAAATTTTTATGTATATGTAGGGTGGGTGGGTGTCACCTATCCCACCCTTCAAACAATTTAATCATAAACACATTTGGAAGGAATTTTCATTAATCAATTCAATAGTTTACTCTTTATTTTTCTTTTTATGTGAACTTATTTTCGAAAAATTTTCTGGTTATGACAAAAGAAAATGTAGGGTAGGATAGTGGCCACCCACCCACTCTACATATGTGTATGTAGGGTGGGTGGGTGGCTCTATCTCACCCTCCAATCAGTTTGATCATTAACAAGATATTAAAGAATTATTTTTATCAGTAATCAATTCACTATTTTACACTCGAAAAGTTTCTAGTAATAACAAACAAAAAATTGAAGATAGTTTAGAGGCTGCCCACCCATATTACATATTTAATAAAAATTAAATTAAAACACTGTAGTATTTTAAAATTTTTACTAAGATCAATCATTATTATTTTTTTGTTTATTTAAAATGACATCTCATTTTATAGCTAAAATTTTTATGTATATGTAGGGTGGGTGGGTGGCACCTATCCCATCCTCCAATCAATTTAATAATAAGATTTTGAAGAATTTTTTTAATTAATAAATTCAATATTTCACATTTTATTTTCCTTTTTAAATGCATTTTATTTTTAAAATACTTTCTAATTATGACAAATATATTCTAGGGTTTAATTTTAATTTTATTTAATCTTAGTTCATAGCTAAACATTTTACTTGTGTGTAGGGTGGGTGGGTGTCACCTAATTCACTCTCCAAACAGTTTAATCATAAACAAATGTGGAAGGAATTTTCACTAATCAATTCACTATTTTACACATTATTTTTCTTCTCATGTGTAAATTATTTATAGTTTCTGATTATGATAAAAAAATTGGAGGGTGGATTAGAGGCCACCCACCCACCCTACATATGTAATGAAACTTAAACTAAAACACTGCACTATTTTTAAATATTTACAATACTCAATCATTAGTAATTTTCTTTTGTAAAATCAAATCTCTGTTTATAGGTACAAGTTTTATGTATATGTAGGGTGGGTGGGTGTTTTCTGTCACAACCTCCAATCAATTTGATCATAGGAAAGATCTGGAAGGAAATTTTGTTTTATAAATAAAATATTTTACACTTTATTTTCCTTTCGTCTGCAATATATTTTCGAAATAGTTTCTTCTTGTGACTAAAATATTGAAGGATATGTAAGAGGCCACCCACCCTACATATGTAACGAAACTTAATCTAAAACATTGCATTATCAAAAAAATTACTAAACTCAATCGTTTGTAATTTAACTTTTTATAATCAAATCTCTGTTTATATCTAAAGTTTTTTTGTATATATAGGGTGGGTGGGTGATCCATATCCCACCTTCCAATCAATTTGATCAATAACAAGATTTTGAAGAAATGTTTATTATTAATCAATTCACTATTTCGCACTCGAAAAGTTTCTAATGATAACAATCGAGGGTGGATTAGAGGCTGCCCACCCACCTATGGGTAGTAGTATTTTAAACCATTTACTAGGTTCAATCATCGTTATTTTGTTTTCCACCCTTCAATCAATTTGATCACTAATAAGATTTTAAAGAATTATTTTTACTAATCAATTCAATATTTCACATTTTGTTTCCCTTTTTAAATGCATTTTATTTTCAAAATAGTTTCTGCTTATGACTTAAATATTGGAGGGTGGGTTAGAGGACACCCACCCACCCTACATATATAATGAAACTTAAACTAAAACACTGTAGTATTTTAAAATATTTACTCAATCGTAGGAAATTTTCCTTTTTAAAATCTCTGTTTTTAGTTAAATTTTTTTCTTGTATGATGTCGGCGTTCACTTGGTGGTGCATTTTGATAAAAAGTTTGAATAAAATACTTTATAACTTTGTTTTACCACTATATTTTGTATAACTGTGACTAGTTTCGATCATAAGCTGATCATTATCAAACATAAAGTAAACACTTTATGGTAAAACAAAGTTATAAAGTGTTTTATTCAAAATTTTTTAAATTTTTTTGTATATGTAGGGTGGGTGGGTGGCCTCTATCCCATCCTCTAATCAGTTTAATCATTAGCAAGATTTTGAGGAATTATTTTTATGAATCAATTCAATATATCACATTTTATTTACCTTTTTAATTGCAATTCATTTTCAAAATTTTTTTTTGATTATGACAAAAATATTGGAGGGTGGATTAGAGGCCACCCACCCACCCTACATATCTAATTAAATCTAAAACTAATCTAAAACACTGTATATTAACATAATGTTTCACCAAGTGATTAATTAGAAATAAGTATATGATACACTCTAGTACTTTAAATTATTTACTAAACTCAATCGTTTGTATTTATGTAGTTGTCTTCTATCCCACCCACCAATCATAATCAACATTTGGAACAAAATTGATTAATCTATTAAATATTTTATACTTTATTTTTCATTTCATGTAAATGTATTTTCCAAAAATTTTCTGATTATGAAATTTGAAGAGTTAGTTAGAGGACGTCTGTCGACTATAACACTATTGTAATTTAGAATATTTACTAAATTCAATCGTTTGTAATGTTTCTTTTTAATACAAAATCTCTATTTATAGGTAAAATTTGTATGTATATGTAGGGTGGGTGGGTGGCTCTATCACAACCTCCAATCAATTTGTTCATAAGCAAGATCTGGGAGAAAATTTTATTAATCAAATCAATATTTTACACTGGATTTTCCTTCTCGTGTGGAATTTATTTTCGAAATAGTTTCTGATTATGACCAAAAAATTGGTGGGTGGGTTAGAGGCCACCCACCCACCCTACATATGTATTGAAACTTAAACTAAAACACTGTAGTATTTTAAAATATTTACTAAACTCAATCGATTGTAATTTTATTTTTTAAAACCAAATCTCTGTTTACAGCTAAAGTTTTTCTATACAGGGTGTCCCGTTAATGCGGGGAAATGGCTAGACCATAGGTTCCTGAGGTCAAAATATGACGATTTAAAGCAACTTATCTATATCCAAAAATTTACGGTTAAGCCGGAATTTGGCTTCAAAGTTTAAAATTTTTTTATTTCTTTTGTTTATAACAATTGAACGCTTTATTTGATTTGATTTGAATGAAATTTATTTTTAATAACTACTATAATATAATAAACCATTTCAGTTATTATGATTATTATTGGTTAACAAGAAGTATAAGAAACAGTAGTACCACCACTAAAAACTAAAATATTTGTTTATTGGTGGATCTAATAAAAACTAAAAAAATACTGCTTGAAAGACCATTTAATTTAAAAACTTTTTCATTGCTTAATAATATTTGATATCTTTTACGGTTTTCTCACAAAAAAATAAAATATATATTTTTTATCCAGTAAAAACAAAATCTAGTTTTTCATCGAATCGAAAATAAATGTTTTTCGTGGCCGTCTTTCTTTAAAAATTGTAAATTATGTATAATAATAATTATTTAGTGTCTTTTAACAATTAATTTTTAACTTTATTATAGTTCATAAATATTCATATTTGGAACAAACAGATATCTTGTCTGTATTAGGATTTTGCAAAGAATTTTTTTTGAAAAGTGTTAGATGTTGTTTTAATTTATTTTATTAATTGATATTATTTAATTTTTATTCCATAGAGTAAGTTTATTTACTTATTAATGAGTGCATAATGAGTATACTATATTCATATTTTATTTTTTTATGCAAAAACCGTACAAGATATCAAAAACTGGTAAGAGTCAAAAAAGTTTTTAAATCTAATGCCCTTTCAAGTAGATTTTTTTTGATTTTATTGGATGCACCAATAAAAAAATATTTTAGTTTTTAAGTGGTGGTACTACTGTTTTTTATACTTCCTGTCAATCACTAATGTCCATAATAACTGAAATGATGTATGATATTATGATACTTATTAATAATAAGTTTCATTCAAATCAAATAAAGCGTTCAATTGTTATAAACAAAAGAAATAAAAAATTTTGAAACTTTGAAGCCAAATTCCGGCTTAACCGTAAATTTTTGGATATAGATAAGCTGCATTAAATCGTCATATTTTGACCCCAGGAATCTATGGTCTAGCCATTTCCCCGTATTAACGGGACACCCTGTATAATTATGAAATAGTAATCTTATAATAAAATTTATATTTAATAGAACTCACGCGTATGTTTTTAAGATTGGAGGGTGGGATAGTGGCCACCCACCCACCCTACATATACATTGGACTTTTAATCAATGTCAGGATTTTAGTTTTTAGGAAAACATTAACATTTTTAGTTAGATAATGTTACTGATTTCAAAAAGTGTGATTCTGTGTGTGATTAAATGAATATGTAGGTTGGGTGGGTGTCCATTATCCTACATTTCAATTGTCCTATTACTACAATTTTTAAGGAGAAATTACACTCAAAAGATATTATTTAATTAATTGAGTATATATTTGATTATAATTAAATATACAATTAATAAAACACTCTCATATGTTTTATAGATTATAGGGTGTATAGAGAGCACCCACCCATCCTATATACGAATTTTTACTTCTAGCTCAAATGTGTAATTCCGTTTTAAACGAGAGCGATGTTCTTGGTGATGTTTAAACTTTTGAAACCAGTTTTCTAATTTAGGTTTTAATTGATATGTAAGCCACTATGCAACTTATAACTTAAATCATCTCTTTTTATTTTAAAATTTAAATCTTGATTTTTAACTATACATCTTGGAATATCATACTTAATTTTGAATTGTAATCTTCAATCATGAAACAATATCAAATTTTAAACTTCGAATGATAATCTTGGAGTTTAAATCGTTGACGGTTTAGAAATGGTACGTTAATAAAAATAAATAAAAAAGTGTTATAGAAAACAAAGTAAAACGTGTGTTTAATTTGTAAATCTTGGGGTTTTAATTTAGCATATTTAAATTAAACTGAAAAATATAATATTTCGAATATTTAATCTTCAAGCTTCAATTCTAAATCTCTAAACTTCCACTTTCAGTTATAGGTCTTAAAAATATTTTTTGAATCTACAAGGTCTTTTATCAAAACGATAAACAAGTTAGTATGAATGGAGATGATTTTAGTTTTAAATTTAATTTAATAATTGTATAGAAACTGTAATTCTAGATTTTATTTTAAATTATAGATTCTATTATATAAATTAAAAAAAAAATTAACTTCAACCCTTCACTATTGAATTTTTAAACTATAATTTTAAAATTTAAACCTTCCAACCTTCAACTTCTAATTATACTGTTTCTGGTAACTGGTACTTTCTATTATTCGTCAATAAATAGCTTAAGTTTTTATGTATATGTAGGTCTCACCCTCCAAACAGTTTAATCATAAACTAATGTGGGAGGAATTTTGATTAATCAATTTAATATTTTATTCTTTATTTTCCTTTTTATGTGTAACTTGTTTTCGAAAAACTTTCTGGTTATGACTAAAGAAATTGGAGGGTAGTGGCCACCCACCCACCCTACATATATAATAGAACTTAAGTTAAAACCTGAATAACCTTGATTTAGTTAATCATTCGTGGGATGACCTTAAACGTCTTTGTATGACCTTGAACGATGATCACCTTCAAAAACCTTGAATTACTTTTGATGTCCTCTATGAATCTTCATTGACCTTAAATAACCTTCAATAATTATCAAAACGCCTTGAATAACCTTGAATTACTTTAATAGTTAAATGACCTTGTATGACCTTGAACAATGATGGTATCACCTTCAAAAACCTTGAATGAGCGTTGATTGATTTTAAACAATCTTAAATAACTTTTGTAGACCTCTATGAATCTTCAATGACTTTAAATAATCTTTAAAAAATATTTACAAAACTCAATCGTTTGTAATTTTCCTTTTTAAAATCAAATCTCAAATCAGTCTAAAAGTTTCTAATAATAATCAAAAAAACTGAGGGTAGGTTAGAGAACGCCCATCCATCTCATATATTTAATAAAATTTAATTTAAAACACTAGTATTTTAAAATATTTACTAAGCTCAATCAATGTTTTTTTTTGCTTAAAATAAAATCTCAGTTTATAGCTAAAATTTTTCTGTATGCAGGGTGGGTGGATGGCACCTATCTCATCATCTAATCAGTTTGATCATTATCAAAATTTTGAAGAATTATATTTATTAATGAATTGAATATTTCATATTTTATTTACATTCTTAAGTGCACTTTATTTTCAAAATATATTCTGTTTATAACAAAAAAAATGGAGGGTGGGTTAGAGGTCATATATTTAATAAAACTTAAATTAGAACACTATAGTATTTTCAAATATTTACAAAACTCAATCGTTTGTTATTTTCATTTTTAAAACCAAATCTCTGCTTACAGCTGAAGTTTTTCTGTATATGTAGGGTGGGTGGGTGGCACCTATCCCACTCTCCAATTAGTTTGATCATTAACAAGATTTCGTAGAATTATTTTTATTAAACAATTCAATATTTCACATTTTATTTACCTTTCTAGGTGCAATTAATTTTCAAAATACTTTCTGGTGATGACAAAAATATTGGAGGGTGGGCTAGAGGACGCCCACCCACCCTACATTTGTAATTAAAACTATAACACTGTTATAATTTAGAATATTTACTAAACTCAATCGTTTGTAATGTTTCTTTTAATACAAAATCTCTGTTTACAGGTAAAATTTGTTTGTATATGTAGGGTGGGTGAGTGGCCTCTATCACAAACACCAATCCATTTGTTCATAAGTAAGATTTGGAAGAAAATTTGATTAATTAAATCAATATTTTACACTGGATTTTAGAGACCACCCACCCACCCTACATATGTAATGAAACTTGAACTAAAACACTGCACTATCTTAAAATATTTACTAAACCCAATTATATGTTATTTTCCTTTTTAAAATCAAATCTCTGTTTTTAGCTAAAATTTTCCTTTATACGTAGGGTGGGTGAGTAGCCCCTATCCCACCCTCCAATCAGTTTGATCATTAACAAGATTTTAAAGAATTATTTTTATTAATCAATTCAATATTTCATATATTATTTACCTTTTTAAGAGCAATTTATTTTTTAAATACTTTCTGGTAATGACAAAAGAAATTGGAGGGTGGGTTAGTGGCCAGCCACCCACCCTACATATTTAGTGAAACTTAAACTAAAACATTGTAGTATTTTAAAATATTTATTAAATTCAATTGATTGTAATTTTTTAAAATCAAATCTCAGTTTATAAGTTTATAGCTAAAAGTTTTATGTATATGTAGGGTGGGTGGGTGGCCTCTAAACCATCATCCAATCAGTTTAATCATTAACTTTAATCATTAACAAAACTTTGAAGAATTTTTTTATTAATCAATTAAATATTTCACATTTTATTTATCTTTTTAAGAGCAATTTTTTTCAAAACACTTTCTAATTATGACAAAAATATTGGACGGTGGGTTAGAGCGCCCCACCCACCTTTCTTATATAATGAAGTTTAACTAAAACACTGCAGTATTCTAAATTATTTACTAAAACTTGGAGAGTTGGTTAATAGCCACCCATCCACCCTACAAACTGATTAGTTAGTGGGATAGAGACCACCCACCCAACCTATATTTATAAAAGAACTTTAACTAAAAACAGAGATTTGATATTAAAAAAGAAAATTACATACGATAGAGTTTATTAAATATTTTTTACAATAGTGCAGTGTTTTTGTTTAAGTTCCATTACAAATGTAGGGTGGGTGGGTGGCCTCTATCCCACCTTCCAATCAGTTTAATCATTAACAAGATTTTAAAGAATTTATTTTGCCAAATAATTTATAATTCCTCATTTTATTTGTCTTCTTATATGTAATTTTCAAAATACTTTATGATTATGACCAAACAATGACCACCCACCCTACATATGTAATGAAACATAAACTAAAACACTGTAGTATTTTAAAATATTTATTAAACTCAATCGTTTGTAATTTTCCTTTTTTGAAATCAAATCTTTGTTTGTAGGTAAAGTTTTTCTGTATATGAAGGGTGGATGGGTGGCCTCTATCCCACTCTCCAATCAGTAAAACATAAGCAAAGGTTTTCATTCAAAGTTGTAAAATATTAACAAAGACAAAAAATTGTAATTATTAGAAATTTATCCATAAAATTTTTTGATGATGTTTTACTGATTGGAGGGTGGGATCGAGGCCACCCACCCACCCTACATATACATATAAATTTCAATTACAGATAGTCTCGCGGTCTGGAGTAAAATTAATTACAATTTATTTTCGAAATGGTTTCTGATTATGGCCAAAAATTTGGAGGGTGGGTTAGAGGCCATCCACCCACCCTACATATATAATGAATCTTAAACTAAAACACTGCGCTATTTTAAAATATTTATTGAACTTACAATTTTCTTTTTTAAAATCTCTGTTTATAGCTTAATAGTTTTTTTTGTATATGTAGGGTGGGTGGGTGGCCCTTATCCTACCATCCAATCAATTTGATCACTGACAAGATTTTGAAGAAAGTTTTATTAATTATCAATTCAATATTTCACGTTTTATTTACCTTTTTAACAGAAATTTATTTTCAAAATACATTCTGATTATGACAGAAACACTGGAGGGTGGGTTGGAGGTCACCCACCTACCCTACATGTGTAATAAAACTTTAATTAACACACAGCACCGTTTTAAAATATTCACTAAACTCAATCGTTTGTAATCTTTCTTTTTAAAATCAAATCTCTATTTTTAGCTAAAATGTTTTTATTAGGGTGTTTTTAATTTTAGAGCGAAATCTGCTGACATTTAATAAACACTTTTTGATTATTAGTAACTGGTTATAATAATAAGTATATTTTTAATAAACTTAGAAAGTTTGAAGTTGGTAGCAATTGTTTTTTTTATTTTCTTCAATCAATGAAATCTTGTTTAGCTCCCAAGGAAATTAATCACTTTTTAGACCAAATTATGTTAAAATTAGAACATCTTTTTTTTTATTAGTGGTGATTAGACATAATCATAATTATATTTTCAATAAATTTGGAAAGTTTAAAGTTGATAGCATTTGTTTTTATATTTCTTTCTAATCGATGAAATTTTCCTTAGTTTTCAAGGACATTATTCACTTTTAGAGGGAATTGTGTTAAAATTTAAAAGACATTTTTGTAACTGGATGTCATTAGAAGTATATTTTTAATAAATTTGGAAAGTTTAAAGTTGGTAGCAATTGTTTTTATATTTTTTTGAATCGATGAAATCTTGTTTAGCTCCCAAAGAAATTAATCACTTTTAGAGCAAATTCTGTTGAAATTTAAAGAAGGTTTTTTGATTATTGCTAACTGGACATAATCATAAGTATATTTTTAATAAATTTAGAAAATTTTAATTTGATATCAATTGTTTTTTTCAAGCATTGAAATCTTGCCCAGTTTATAAGAAGATTTATCACATTTTAGAACGAATTTTCCTAAAATTAGAAAAACGGTTTTTTATTATTAGTAACTTGACATAATAACAAGTATATTTTTAATAAATTTTGGAGTTGGTAGTAATTGTTTTTATATTTTTTTTAATCGATTAAATTTTGCTTAGTTTCCAAGACCATTAATCACTTTTTAGAGCGAATTTTGGTGAATTTTAAAAAACATTTTTTGATTATTAGTAGCTGGACATAATGAGTAGTATATTTTTAATACATTTAGAAAGTTTAAAGTTGGTGGCAATTGTTTTTATATATTTTTTCCATCGATGAAATTTTGCTTAGTTTTCAAGGACATTAATCGCTATTTAGAGAGAATTTTATTGAAATTTAAAAGAAATTTTTTGATTTTTGGTAACTGGACATAATCATAAGTATATTTTAAATAATTTTAGAAAGTTTAAAGTACATAGCAATTATTTTAATATTTTTTTAAATCTATGAAATTTTGCTTAGTTTCCAAGGATTTTCGTCGTTTTTTAGAGCGAATGATGTTGAAATTTAAAGAAAGTTTTTTAATTATTAGCAATTGGATATAATCATAAGTATATTTGTAATGAATTTAGAAAGTTTAAACTTGGTAGCAATTGTTTTTATAGTTTTTTCAATCGATGAAATTTTGCTTAGTTTCCAAAGACATTAATCACTTTTTTAGAGCGAATTTTGTTGAAATCTAAAGAATGATTTTTGATTATTAGCAACTGGACATAATCATAAGTATATTTTTAATGAATTTAGAAAGTTTAAAGTTGGTAGCAGTTGTTTTTAAATTTTTTTCAATCGATGAAATTTTGCATAGCTTTCAAGGATATTCGTCGTTTATTAGAGCAAATTATATTAAAATTTAAAGAAAGTTTTTTGATTATTACAAATTGGACATAATCATAAATATATTTCTAATGAATTTAGAATGTTTAAAGTTAGTAGGAATTGTTTTTATATTTTTTTTTTAATCGATGAAATTTTGCTTAGCTTTCAAGGAAATTAATCACTTTTTAGTGCAAATTCTGTTGAAATTTATACAACGATTTTTAATTATTAGCAATTGAACATAATCGTAAGTATATTTGTAATGAATTTAGAAAGTTTAAAGTTGGTAGCAATTGTTTTTATAGTTTTTTCAATCGATGAAATCTTGGTTAGTTTCCAAGGATATTAATCACTTTTCAGAGCGCATTTTGTTGATATTTAATGAACGTTTTTTGATTATTGGTAATTGGACACAATCATAAGTATATTTTTAATAAATTTAGAAAGTTTGAAGTTGATAGCAATTGTTTTTATAGTTTTTTCAATCGATGAAATTTTGCTTAGCTTTCAAGGAAATTAATCACTTTCTAGTGCAAAATCAGTTGAAATGTATACAACGTTTTTTAATTATTAGCAATTGAACATAATTGTAAGTATATTTGTAATGAATTTGGAAAGTTTAAAGTTGGTAGCAATTGTTTTTATATTTTTTTGATCGATGAAATTTTGCTTAGTTTCCCAAGACATTAATCACTTTTTAGAGCGAATTTTGTTGAAATTTAAATAACGTTTTTTGATTATTGGTAACTGGACATAATCATAAGTATATGTTTAATAAATTTAGAAAGTTTTAAGTTGATAGCAATTGTTTTTATATTGTTTTCAATTGATGAAATCTTACTTAGTTTCCAAGAACATGAATGACTTTTTAGACCGAATTATGTTGAAATTTAAACACCATTTTTTGATTATTGGTAACTAGATATAATCATAATTATATTTTTAATAAATTTGAAAGGTTTATAGTTGGTAGCAATTGTTTTTATATAATTTTTTCAATCGATAAAATCTTGTTTAGCTTTCAAGGACATTAAGCACTTTTAGTGCAAATTTTGTTGAAATTAAATAAATGTTTCTTGATTGTTGGTAACTGGACATAATTATAATTATATTTTTAATAAATTTTGAGAGTTTAAAGATGGTATCAATTGTTTTTATGTATTTTTCAATCGATGAAATTTTGCTTAGCTTCAAAAGATATTAATAACAGTTTAGAGCGAATTTTATTAAAATGTAAAGGACGTTTTTTGATTATTAGCAACTGTACATAATCATAAGTATATGTTTAATAAATTTAGAAAGTTTAAAGTTGATAGCAATTGTTTTTATATTGTTTTCATTCGATGAAATCTTGCTTAGTTTCCAAGGACATTAATCACTTTTAGAGGGGATTTTTTTGAAATTTAAAATAAATTTTTTGATTATTAATAACTGGGCATAAATATAAGTCTATTTTTAATAAATTTAGAAAGTTTAAAATTGGTAGCAATTGTTTTTATACTTTTTTCAATCGATGAAATCTTGCTTAGTTTTCAAGTACATTAATCACTTTATAGAGGGAATTTTGGGTGGATGGGTGTCGCTTATTTCACTCTCCAACCAATTTAATCATTAACAAGTTTTTTGAAATTTGATAATAACCTCATAAAAATTAAAACAATAAAAATAATTATTAGAGGTATAAAAATTATTTTTTGATAATATGATTAATATTTTTATAAGGTATTAAAATGTAATTGTATTAGTCGTGTATTTGTAGATCGTTTTAACCGCCCATTTGTGTACCCGGGGAACACATTGTAGTCCATCGTGGGTGTGTTTGTGTATGCGTTTCGTATCGTAACGCAAAACCATGAATAAATTTCTTCACCTCTTCACAGGTGTTGCACGAACAATGACGCCCATCTTCTTTCCTCGACAACATTATTAGCCTCCGTTCCATTAACCGTGTACGATATCGCATCTAGATCTCTTTTTCTCTCTGTGTGTGTGTTTGTGTATCACAGCAAAATTCAAATTTGAACGTAATGGATGCGCCCATTTTTTCACGTTTGTTGATAATTTGACGGGACGTTTCGGATGGGTGGTAATAAGTTGGTGCAGAGAGGAGTTGGATACGTACATGCATGTGATTGCATACGCAGAAAGGCTTCCCGTGTTGGACGTCAGGGGACCCTCTGATGGCATTAATTCATATCATTCATATCGCCACAAATTTATTACTTAGTTACGTCCACACATACATACACACATATACATTTGAATATAGTTAGTTACCTTCATTCATTCATTTGTTTATTGATAATTGGTTGAATTAATCTAACCAATTATTGTGATGTTTTAAGTGAAATTTTTCTTGTTTTTTTTTTGATTTGTGATTCGTTTCGACCCACACAATGAGCGATCAATAACCGAGATTACTGATGGTCAAGCTGGTAGAGGAAAGAAGAAGATGTGGGCCCCTGATGCGGGTCCGTACAGAAGCTGCCTCCACTCCATCTCGTGGTTTATAATTACCTTTGGGGCACGTTCAAATTTATTAATAACATTCTTTATCTCTTGCATTAAAGTTTCGGACCGCGGCCGTAAATAACCGCTTGCGCAATACCGAGAAGGTCCATAGGAAATAACGACAATAAATTACGGCCATTCCATGGATATCTCTCGCCCCACGGATTATCTCCGCACAACATCTACGAAACGCGACCGTCATGTCTTCTTTCACTTCTTCGCTGCCTATTTCCTCATACGAACCGTCTCTCTTACACAACACATCAAATTATTCTTTTTAAATAAACTCAAAAAAATTTTCGTATTACAATTTCTCAACATATGGATATTTATTTATTTATTATTTACAATATCCTGTTCGTATTAGATATATAAAAATTTAAATTATAACACCAAAAAATCACAAAAATTTAGGTCACAGAACTTGGGAGCAGAGTTTACTATGTGATCTTCCACTCTGACCCATTCTTCTGCTTCAGATAAATTATCCAACGGCGATTCCTTTTTTATATCTATTAAACAAAAAAATCAAGTGAATTAAAGCATAATTGAATATCTGTCGAAAGAAGTAATGGTTTCAATAAGTGATTTGTTTTGTAGTTTTAGTAAGACTCATGTACATTTTGAAATTATTATAAATTAAAAAATCAACTCCTTTTTTCCTATTAAAACTTAATTATATATAATCCTCGTCTAATTTTTTTACATCACTATAATTAAAAATACTTTCTTCTACCTAGTTTTTTTCCTTAATTAGATCTAATTTGTTGTAGACCAATTAGAAACGACACGAAAACATTTTGCACCGTTGAATCACAACAACGACGACAACAACAACAACAACAGCAACGCCTAGATTGCATAAAAGGGCAATTATTTATTACCGAGAATTGGAGAAAATGCCTTCTTCGTTAATGAACCTAACCATTTCGTCGAAACCATTGCGACTCTTTTTCTGCTTCTAATTACTTCCATATAGAACGGCACAAAAGAAAAAAAAACAACAGAAACCCGCTCGTAATTAATAAATTGAATGCGTTTCATTGCGATCCTTCAATAACTTCCTTTCGAAATATAATTAGAATCAAGAATGATAATTGATCATCAATATATTGATTTATTAAAGTTATACTATTTATGGATAGAAACTACATTTATATCTTCAATTAATTAAAGAAATGTCAACTACAATAACAATGTAACCTCTTTATTTCTTAAATAAAAAGCTCATGATGAAACATTTTGTAATATAAAAATAATTGTGTTACATATTTCTATAACAATATAATCATTGAATTATTATTTTTCTTCAACAATTGTATCTCTAGTCTTAGTGGAAAAGTGAAGGTTTATAAACGTCGTAGTAACATTCTGTTTTGCCTGTCGAAAGCTGATCGTAGCTGCTATTTACAGGAAAAGAATTAGTCTTAAATTTTCCCACTCTAATAAACAAGAATTCAATAGTAAATAGAAAAAAGTACAGGCCAGAATTTATAATTTAATTTTCTATTTAATGTAATGTATTAAACAAAACTTATATGATTGTAGCGTACTCATGACCTATTTCAATAAACGATACGTTCGTATAGTGTGCTATTCATTTATTTCTAAAAGAAACGCTGTAAACTAACCAATCTTTAAGCGAATTTTTGATTTTCTGCAATACAAATCAAAATCTTGTTCTATACATGCATAACATATTATAAATATTTGTAAATTTAAGCAATTTTTTAAATTAGAATCTTATGCTGATGTTAAAAGGGTTAGACTGTGGGATAGAGGCCACCCACCCACCCTACATATATATATTTACTATAATTATAAACAGTGTTTTATATTTTTAAAATTTAAAAACTTAAACAGAAAAGTGAATATAAAAAAATAATATTAAAAACAGCGTTGTAGTAAAAGTTTAAATGTATATGTAGGGTGGGTGGGTGGCCACTATCCCACCCTCCAATTACATGATAATTAACAAGGCTGCGTTGTAGTATATAACGTAAAAAACGATTGAAAATCGCAGTACTTAAAGTTGTTACACCTACATAAATATATTCAACTGATAGGAGATTAGATTCCTAATGATTTTTATTCGATCTAATTATTATTTTTTGTTATATAAACAATTGAAATAGTAAAACCACATTTTAATTCTAATTACAGAAAAAATTGAATATCGCAGAATTTAAAGGTGTCATAAACACAAACACATTCTAAATGTTTTTAATTTAAAGAATTTTTCGTTTTTGTTACTATTTTTTTAGTAAAAACAATTCAAAACGATTAAAGCGCATTTGGTTAGTAGTTGTAGAAATAAATGAATATCGCAACACTTGTTAGCGTTATAAACGCACACTTATATTCAAATGGTAGAAAATGAAACATGCAATGATTTTTATTCGAAAAATATTTTGATATAAGTATTAATTTTTGCAAAAGAAGCAATCAAAATTGTAAAATTACATTTAGTTAATAGCTGTTGAAACAATTGAAAATCGTATCATTAGAGGCTTTTATAAATACACGACTATATTCAAATGGTAGGAAATTGAATGTTTAATGATTTTTATTTGAAAAATATTTTGATCTAATGATTAATTTTTGTAATAAAAACAATTGAAATTGTAAACGCATTTTTTGACAGTATTATTAAAAACAATAGAATAACGTAGTGTTAGAAAATATTATAAACACTCTCTTTTATCAAAATGATAATAAATTACATTCTAAACGATTTTAGTTCAAAAAAGATCTAATTTAATGATTTCCTTTTGTATTAAAAATAATTAAAATTGTAAAAGTATATTTGGATAGTAGCTGTACAAACAATTGAAACTCGTATCATTTGAGGTTGTTATAAACATATGCGTATATTCAAATAATAGAAAATCTAATTTTCAATGATTTTATATTTGAAAAATATTTTGATTTGAATATTCATTTTGCAATAAAAACAATTGAAAATTTAAAAGCACCTTTTATTAATAGTCATACAAAAACAATTGAATGGCGCAGTGTTTAAAGCTATTTTGGTCATATAAATATAATCAATTGATGGAAAATTAAATTTCTAATGAATTTTATTTAAAAACTATTTTTGAAATATAAATAACTCAAATTTTAAAAGCAGAAATTGTAGAAACAATTGAATATCGTAGTATTGAATAGTGTTATAAATGCACGTGTATAGTCTATTGATAGGAAATTAAATTTCCAATAATTTTCATCTGAAGAGTTTTTTCGATTCAATTGTTAATTTTTGTATTAAAAAGAATTGAAACTTTAAAAGCACTTATTGACAGTAGTAGTAGAAACAATAGAATACCGCAGTAATAGAGGATGTTATAAACACACAGCTTTATTCATATGTTTAAAAACTAAATTCTTAAGGTTTTTAATTTGAAAAGTTTTTTGATTTAATAATCGATTTTTGTAATAAAAACAATTACATTTTAATAACAATTGTGTAGAAACAATTGAATACCGCAGTATTTGAAGGTATTCTGGACATAAACGAATAATCAAATGAGAGGAAATTAAATTTCTAATGCTTTTTATTTGAAAAGTTTCTTGATTTAATTATTAATTTTTGTAATATAAATATGTGACATTTTAAAAGCATATTTTTTAGAAGTTTATAAAACAATTGCATATAGTAGCATTGGGAAATGTTATAAATACAAACATATATTATAGTAGTAGAAAATTGAATTCTCAACCATTTTCATTTGAAAATTTTTTTGATTAAATTATTAATTTCTGCAATAAAAACAATCGAAATTGTTAAATTACATTTTGACAAAACAATTGAAAATCGCATCAATTGAGACTTTTATAAACACATACATGTATTCTGATGGTAGAGATTTAAATTTTTAATGATTTTTATTTGAAAAATGTTTTGTTTTTAAAAAAATCAATTTAAATTTGATAATAGTTGTGTGGAAATAATTGAATAACGCAGTATTGGAATATACGTATAATCAAATGATAGGAAATTAAATTTCTGATAATATTTATTTGAAGATTTTTTCGTTTTAATGATTAACGTTTGTAATAAAAACAATTGAAACTAGTGAAGCATATTTGGTTAGTAGTAATAGAAAAAAATAAATATCACAGTACTGAAGGGTGCTATAAGGCCATAAATAGAATCAAATAGTGTAAAATCAAATTTCTAATGATTTTTATTTGAAAAATATTTTAATCAAATTATTAATTTATTTAAGAGAAACAGTTGAAGTTCTAAACGTACGTTTTCACAATAACGATAAAAACAATTGAATATCGCAGTATTGGTGGGTGTTATAGCCACACAAATTTATGTATATTTTAGAAAATTGAATTCTTGATCACTTTTAGACCTAGTTGATTTGATAAATTTGATGGTACTAAGGCAAACCGTTCATTATCAGAATCAAAATTTCATAACTCAAACAAACTGAAATTGTCTAACAAGTGGAAGCATATATCACTAGAGATCGTATTGATATGCCTTTGATCTTTAAGCAACCTCATCAACAGTGACCACCTGCCTATATTTAAATGCACAGTGAACCACAAAGAAGTTCTTTTCTCTAAACATTTAGAATGCCTTAAAATCTTCCTTGGAATCCACTCTCACAAGGTCGACTCAGCTGTTCAACAATCTAGCTGGCCATCAGTAAACAAACTCCTCTATCCTAACCTTGTTCTCTCTCATTCCCTCTCCCTCCTCACATAGCCTTCCTCGTCCGCCAGAAAAGACTACTCTACAAACAAATTTGCCGTTACAATCTTCAACAGGAACTTACTTAATAGAATAAACTCAATGTTCTAATGGCTATGAATGAAGTTATCTCTGCATCAGGGATGCCACAAGGATCTAATCTTGGTCCTCATATTTTTGATAACCTAATTAAATCATTAACCTTATTAATCTTATTAATCTGATGCTGATAAACTTTAGCTTAATGTTAACACCTTGATTATTGGAAATGGGTATTTTATTATACGTGCATCTATTTTTTTGAAGAAGTTATGAACGATAAATCAATTTATAATTTTATAATTTAAATTTCTATTTCAGTCAATTTATTTATGACCTACTTCAATAAACTATGAGTTCGTATAATTTTTTATTGGTTTATTACTATAATAAATGCAATCAACTAACCAACGAAATATTTACACGTTGACAATTCTCTTTTATCCTACTGTTGCGAGTGCCGTTTCTTTTTTATAATGAAAATTTTATGGTAATTTATTTTTTTTATTAATTTCCTGCTGTATTATTTTTAATCGCCACCATCTGCAATATTACATTTCAGATCGTATCTCCGCCGTATTATTTACACCTACCGTATGTTAAACGTTATTTAAATGACACCAACGTTCTGAATACGTCGGCTACCTGAAAAGTACACTCCACGTAATCAAATTACACGCGATATTTTACATCGGACTGTGACAGTAATAATTAACATAACTAATAAACACAATAAAATTACTCCAACTAAGTGAACGTGTAAATTAACGACGACCATCAATAAATAATTGCAAGATGGGATTATTTTAATTTTATATTTCGATATTTTTAGCCTAAATTTGAATATACTTAAGGTGTAGTAAAAATAAATCCATTATTTTTCCAATAGATGGCGTGCGTTGTACAAGTCAGATCGGGTTCCACTAGACGGCGTTAGAAAGATAAAATTTCGTACTAACTTTTCTGATAGTTTTGTGATTAGTTGACTTAGTTTTGTTTGAGTGCTCATAAAAAGTAAACACCAGCAAAGAGAAGAGAAAACACGCTATATCTTACAGTTTTTCGTTGCTAAAGGCGAAAATGTGAATAGTGTTTATGGTCCTGATACAGTAACAACCAATCATACACAATTTTGGTTTCGTTGATTCTGTTTCTGTAATTTCGATGTTAAAGATGCACCACGCACTGGAAGACCAAATGTCGAAAATATCGATAAAATCATGGGCATTGTCAAGTCCAACCGTCATATAAGCACTATATCGATTGCCCAAGAGCTAGGGATTGCAGAAAAAACCGTTTAGAAGCATTTGATCAGCAATCGCCCAGAAGTGACCACCTTTGGCAAATAGGGGAGTAATTGTATTCCATCAGGACAACGCCAGGCCACACACATCTCTCAAGGAGCTTGGTTAGGAGGTTTTTATGCATAGTCTGGATTTACCACTAGATGATTACCATCTGTTCCATGGCGAACAAATTTGCTAGTGAAAAAATTCGCTTCAATAGAAAATCGACTGTCTCTATGTTTCTGACAGAAGAATAATTAAAAATATAATTGACGAAGTTGTTAATTGATGAAATCACTAATCAATTAAAAGAGAGAACTTCTGGCCCATAGAAGTTAAGATCCAGCCCTTTCGATCCATTCGAAAATCCATTAAATAAGCAAAGATAAAACAAATTTACCCAAAAACCAAACAGAGCCAAAACTAAAACTTCACAACAAAATAAAAGACGTGCAACTATATTTGGAAATAAATCAAACAGATGTACTAAAATAATTCAAATTAATGCAAGTAGTATGATAAATTTAAAAAAAAAACTTATTGTTGACAACAACCAGAATTGGTTAACATCTATGGACATTGGTTAAGAGAGCAGGAAATATACTTAAGTCTTCAATCACAGAGGGAAGGCATTAAAACAAGCAAGAGAAGTAAAGTTTAAACATTTATAAAGACATAGAATCTAAGTGTAAGCAATAGAAAAAAGATCTAAAATCGTTTTTAAATACAAATTTTTTTAGCCAATTTTTCGTTTTTCTTGTTTAAGTATTCTAATTTAAACATTGTTTTAAAACCAAAATTCCCGAATATTTAGTTTAGGTTTTACAAAATTTTCAATTTTTCAAATTATATTTTTAAAATTTTTGTAAGATTGCAATCGTTATTATTATTTTTATTACCAGTTTAAAGTAAATTTTGAATTTGTCTCTTGGCACCTTAATTTTTTCTTTAAATTCTTTTAGACGATTAATCTTTCGTAACAAATTTTTAAGAAAATGTGAACTTTTTTATGTTTAATCAGTCGTCTTTAAAATTGTTAAAAATTATTTTTTTTCTTCCAAAATATCAACTGCTTGGAAAGTTTTATATTTTTTCTAATCAATTTTGATGTTTACGCATTTTCTATATTTTTAATATCATATATTTTAAAGAAAGTTTATTTTTAAGCCAAATTTGTTTTTTTCAGCAAATTTTGAGTTTTTATTTGTGCATTTTCAACTGTTTCTCTCATACTTAAAATTTAGAATTTTTCCAGTTGTTTTTTTTAAATTTACAATTATTTTCTTGGTAAAGTTTCATCTACAAATTTTGATTTTCCAAAAGTTTAATAAATTTCATTTTACAAATTTCTTATTTTTTTATTTTATTTTTCTATGGCGAAAATAATTAAGTAATTAAAATTGTTTCTCTTAATTTTTCAATTGTTTTTTGTTTGTTTTTAAACTAGTTATTATTTTTCTAATAAAATTAAAATTTATTTTAAAAATTTGCTTTACTATTTAGTACATTTTTTCTTTACTATTTAGATTTAAACTTTATTTTAAAACCAAAATTCTAACTAGTTTTTTTAGGAATTTTTATTTTACTAAATTTACCATTGTTTTTCTTTTGATAAAATTTCAAAGAGTTTTAATATTTTTAAAGATTTAAATTCTTGTTTTTTCTTATCTAGACATTGTTTTCTTGTAAACTTTTAACTATTTTAGAGTAAATTTTGAATTGTTCTCTTGGCATTCTTAAAACTTTATTTTTTCCTTCGAAGAAGTGAACTCCGCTCGTCCTCTCTTCAGCCAAAATTTTGAGTATATTTTATTATGTTGTAATATATTTTTTGTGATATTTATTTTATTAGAAAGGAGTGCAAATATATAATAAAAAATAAAGTATAAAGTGTTTTCTTTTAGGGGTTAAATCTATTCTAAGAAATTTTAACAGATTTGTATGTTTAATTTATCCCACCCTTCAATTTCTTAACATTCTCCAGATTTCTAATGACTGTGCTTTTATTTCTAAACAGATTTATTGTGCAAATTAGTTTTGTATGAATTTATTTTTATTCTGAAAAATTGTTGGTTGGGTGTTTAAAATTGGAGGGTGGGATAGTGGTCACCCACCCACCCTACATATACATTTAACTTTAAAATAGAACACTGATTCATAGTTAAAAAACAACAACAGCAACATCGATGTAGTTTTTAAGAAAACCAAAATGGTAACAGTGATTATAATTTGCCTCTAACCCAACCTCCAATTTATAAAACATTCTCAAGAATTCTAATTAATGTCATTTTATTCCCAAACAGATTTATTGGGCAAATTGGTTTTGTTTGCATTGAGTTTCCTCCTGAAAAATTGTTGGTTATGTGTTTGAAATTGGAGGGTGGGATAGGGGACATCCACCCACCCTACATATACAATTAATTTTAAATTAAAACACTGTTTAAAATATAAAAAAAACAATAACCACAAATTGGCAAGAGTAATTATAATTTTAAAAAATATTATAAAGTGGGTGGGTGTTCTCTTTCGTAACCTTTTAATCGTGAACATATTTTAATGAATTCATATTTAATTTTATAAACGTTATTTTGCAAAACAATCTTTAAATTTTTTGTCTTGTTTTTTTTGAGAAATCCTAGGTTATTATAATTAAAAGTTACAAAAGACATCATCCAGCCATCTTACTAATACATAGAAACTTGAAAATAATCTTAGACTTTAATTTTGTTATATAAATTCACCTAAGAATGCAATAGTTTTTAGGAAACTAAAAGTCTGAGTGTGAGGAGAATTCCAATGTATATGTAGGGTGGGTGGGTGGCCTCTATCCCACCCTTCAACTTTTAGAACATGATCAAAAATTTGAATGAACAGATTTATTGTGCAAATTAGTTTTGTTTCCATTTAGATTTCTTCGGAAAAATTGTTGATTATTTGTTGAAAATTGGAGGGTGGGATAGTGGCCACCCACCCACCCTACATATACATTTAACTTTAAACTAAAACACTCTTTCGTACCCTTAAATCGTAAACACATTTTAATAAATTCATGAATTCATATTTAATTACATAAATGTTATTTTGCTTAATTTTAAAAGGCAAAATAATATTTATATCTTGTTTTTTGAGAAATCCTAGGTTATTATAATTAAAAGTTACTAAAGACATCACCCACCCATCCTATTAATACACCGAAATTTGAAAATAATTCTTGATTTTAATTTTGTTATATAAATTCACTTAAGACTGCAATAGTTTGTCGGTAACTAAAAGTATGAATGTGATAAGAGTTTCAATGAATATGTAGGGTGGGTGGGTGGCCTCTAGCCTACCCTCCAATTTTTAAAACATTGTCAAAATTTTTTATGAATGTGCTTTTATTTCTAAACAGAATTATTGTGCAAATAAGTTTTGTTTGCATTTAGTTTTCTTCTGAAAAATTGTTGGTTATGTGTTTGAAATTGGAGGGTGGGATAGTGGCCACCCACCCACCCTACATATACAAAAAACTTTAAATTAAAACACTGTTTTACAATTTAAAAAAAACAACAACAGCAACACCGCTACAGTTTTTGTTAAAACAAAATTGACAACAGTGATTATAATTTAAAAAAATATTACAAAGTGGGTGGATATTCTCTTTCGTACTCTTCAATTGTAAACATATTTTTTCTACTCCCATAGTAGTAAGTAGGCAATAACGCAATCGTTTGTTGATTAGTAACCATGGCATTATGAAACATGCACGTAATGAAGAAAAAACTAGCATGTAATATATTACATAACCATTATTATTACGAAACTCAAATCAAGTAGCCTAGACAAATGAATTTGACATTTATCGTTGTTGAATACATATTACATTGACGTTATTTTGGTTTAATTATTATTAATAATTCATTTATTCATTGTTAAAATGAGTGAAAGTGACTCCACAGAAGAAATTGTTGGAACTCGGAAATTAAGCAACTAGCAGAACATACCGCAGCGGATCTTCTCCTGGAAAAATTCAAAGAGCGTAATGACGACAAATTCATGGATTGGCGTATGAATAGTGTTCAGTCTTTTTCGGAAAATGTGTTATTAGCCTATTTTGGGGAAATAAGTAAGAAATACAAACCTTCATCTCTTTGGGCTATGTATTCGATGCTGTGAAGTGTTTTAATAGTAAACATAACCTCAATATTGCGAAGTATTCCAAATTATAATGAATGGGAGTAGAAAAAGTATAGTACACAACTCGAGTTGTAAGTCACTTACGTACTCGTGGAATTACTGCACTCGCCTAACGGCTCGTGCTCAACTTTTTCCACTCGTACGTAATATATGACTTACAACTCTCGTTATGTAATATACTATTACTGAATTCATATTTAATTATATATACATTACTTGGCTTAATTTTAAAAGAAAAATATAATCTTTAAATTTATTGTCTTGTTTTTGAAAAATCTAAGTTTATTATAATTAATGTTAATATTTGTAAAATGGTAATACCGTAAATAAATAAATAAATAAAAAGTTATTAAAGGCATCACCCACCCATCCTATTAATACATTTATGTTTGAAAATAATCTTTGATTCTAATTTTGTTATATAAATTCACTTAAGACTGCAATGGTTTTTAGGAAACTAAAAATCTGAGTGTGATGAGAGTTCCAATGTATATGTAGGGTGGGTGGGTGTCCTCAAACCCACCCTTCAATTTTTAGAACATTCTCAAGAATTTGAATCAATGTCCTTTGATTTTTAAACAGATTTATTGTACAAATTAGTTTTGTTTGCATTTAGTTTTCTCCTGAAAAATTGTTGGTTGTGTGTTGAAAATTGGAGGGTGGGATAGTGGCCACCCACCCACCCTACATATACATTTAACTTTAAACTAAAACACTGATTTACAATTAAAAAACAACAACCGTACCACCGCTATAGTTTTTGAAAACTAAAATTCCAACAGTGATTTTAATTTAAACAATTATATATGTAAATTCACTTAAGATTGCAAAATTTTTTAGGAAACTAAAGGTCTTAGTGTGACGCGAGTTCCAATGTATATGTAGGGTGGGTGGGTGGCCTCTATCCTACCCTCTAATTTTTAAAACATCTTCAAGAATTCTAATGAATGTGCTTTTGTTTCTAAACATATCTATTGTGCAAATTAGTTTTGTTTCAATTTAGTTTTCTTCTGAAAAATTGTTGGTAATGTGTTGAAAATTGGAGGGTGGGATAGTGGCCACCCACCCACCCTACATATACAAAAAACTTTAAATTAAAACACTGTTTTACATTTAAAAAACAACAACAGCAACACCACTACATTTTTTGTTAAAATAAAAATGGCAATAGTGATTATAATAAAAAAAATTAGTACAAAATAGGTGGGTGTTCTCTTTAGTATCCTTTAATCATAAACATATTTTAATTAATTCATATTTATTTATGTAAACAATATTTTGCTTAAGTTTAAAAGAAAAATATAATCTTTTAATTTATTGTCTTGTTTTTGAAAAATCTTAGTTTATTATAATTAATGTTAATATTTGTAAAATGGTAATACCGTAAATAAATAAATAAATAAAAAGTTATTAAAAGCATCACCCACCCATCTTATTAATACATCGAAACTTGAAAATAATGTTTGATTTTAATTTTGTTATATAAATTCACTTAAGACTGTAATAGTTTTTTGAAAACTAAAAGTTTGAATGTAATGAGAATTCCAATGTATATGTAGGGTGGGTGGATGGCCTCTATTCCACCCTCAAACTTTTTTAACAATCTCAAGAATTCTAATGAATGTGATTTAATTTCTAAACAGATTTATTGTGCAAATTGGTTTTGTTTGCATTTAGTTTTCTTCTGAAAAATTGTTGGTTTTGTGTTGTAAATTAGAAGGTAGGATAGTGAACACCCACCCACCCTACATATACAATTAACTTTAAACTAAAACACTGATTTATGAATAAAAGACAACAACAGCAACACTTCTATAATTTTTAGAAAACTAAAAGGCCAACAGTGATTATGATTTCTAAAAAATTAAATAAAAGTTTTTCTGAAACTAAAAGTCTGAGTGTGCTGAGAGTTAAAAAGAATATATGTAGGGTGGGTGGGTGGCCTCTATCCCACTTTCCAGTTTTTTTCCAGTCTCAAGAATTTGAATTAATGTCCTTTGATTTCTAACAGATTTATTGTGCAAATAAGTTTTGTTTGCGTTTAGTTTTCTCCTGATAAATTGTTGGTTATGTGTTGAAAATTAGAGGGTGTGATAGTGGCCACCCACCCACCCTACATATACAATTAACTTTAAACTAAAACACTCATTTACAATCAAAAAAACAACAACCGTACCGCCACTACAGTTTTTGGAAAAACTAAAATTCCAACAGTGATTATAATTTAAAAGAATATATATAAATTCACTTAAGTTTGCAAAAAGTTTAGGAAACTAAAAGTCTGAGTGTGATGAGAATTTCAATGTATATGTAGGGTGGGTGGGTGTCCTCTATCCCACCCTCCAATTTTTAAAACATTCTCAAGTATTCTAATGAATGTCCTTTGATTTCTAATTAGATTTATTGTGCATATTAGTTTTGTTTATATTTAGTTTTCTTCTGAAAAATTGTTGGTTGTGTGTTTGAAATTGGATGGTGGGACAGTGGCCACCCACCCTCCCTACATATACAATTAACTTTAAATTAAAACACTGGTTTATAATGAAAGAAAAAACAACAACAACACCGCTATAGTTTTTGTTGAAACGAAATTGGCAACTGTGATTATAGTAAAAAAAATTATAACAAAGTGGGTGAGTGTTTTCTTTCATACCCTTCAATCGCAAACATATTTCAATTAATTCATATTTAATTATATAAACGTTATTTTGCTTAATATTAAAAGACAAAATAATCTTTAAATTGTTTGTCTTGTTTTTTGAGTTATCCTAGGTTGTTATAATGAATAGTTAGTAAAGACATCACCCACCCATCCTACTAATACATCGAAACTTCAAAATAATCTTTGATTTTAATTTTATTATATAAATTCACTTAAGACTGCAATAGTTTTTAGGAAACTAAAAGTCTGAATGTGATGAGAGTTCCAATGTATATGTAGGGTGGGTGGGTGGCCTCTATCCCACCCTCCAATTTTTAAAACATTCTCAAAAATTCTAATGAATTTTCCTTTATTTCTAAACATATTTATTGTGCAAATTAGTTTTGTTTGCATTTAGATTTCTTCTGAAAATTTGTTGGTTATGTGTTTGAAATTGGAGGGTGGGATAGTGGCCACCCACCCACCATACATATACAAAAAACTTTAAATTAAAACACTGTTTTACAATTTAAAAAACAACAACCGCAACACCGCTACAGTTTTTGTTAAAACAAAATTGGCAACCGTGATTATAATTTTAAAAAATATTGCAAAGTGGGTGGATGTTCTCTTTCGTACCCTTCAATTGTAAACATATTTTACTGAATTCATATTTAATTATATAAACGTTATTTTGCTTCATTTTAAAAGAAAACATAATTTTTAAATTTATTGTCTTCTTTTTGGGAAAGAAAGGTTATTATAATTAAAAGTTACTAAAGACATCACCCACCCATCCTACTAATATATCGAAACTTAAAAATAATCTTTAATTTTAATTTTGTTATATAAATTCAGTTAAGACTGCAATAGTTTTTAGCAAACTGAAAGTTTGAATGTGATGGGAATTCTAATGTATATGTAGGGTGGGTCTCTATCCCACCATCCAATTTTTAAAACATCCACAAGAATTCTAATGAAGATCCTTTTATTTCTAAACAGATTTATTGTGCAAATTAGTTATGTTTCAATTTATTTTTCTTCTGAAAAATTGTTGGTTATGTGTTTGAAATTAGAGGGTGTGATAGTGGCCACCCACCCACCCTACATATATATTTAACTTCAAACTAAAACACTGATTTACAATTAAAAAACAACAACCGTACCACCACTACAGTTTTTGGAAAAAACTAAAATTCCAACAGTGATTATAATTTTAAAAAATATATATAAATTCACTTATGATTGCAAACATGTTTAGGAAACTAAAGGTCTTAGTGTGGTGAGAGTTCCAATGTATATGTAGGGTGGGTGGGTGGCCTCTATCCCACCCTCAAACTTTAAAACATTCTCAAGAATTCTAATGAATGTGCTTTTATTTCTAAACAAATTTATTGTGCAATTTTTTTTGTTTGCATTTAGTTTTCTTCTGAAAAATTGTTGGTTATGTGTTGAAATTTCGAGGGTGGGATAGTGGTCACCCACTCACCCTACATATATATTTAACTTTAAACTAAAACACTGATTTATAATTTAAAAAATCTACTACAGCAACACCGCTATAGTTTTTAGAAAAACTAAAATAGAAACAGTGATTATAATTTTTTTTTAAATTATATAAATTCACTTACGATTGCAAAGTTTTTCGGAAACTAAAGGTCTGAGTGTGATGAGAGTTCCGATGTATATGTAGGGTGGGTGGGTGGCCTCTATCCCACCCTCTAATTTGTAAAACATTCTCACGAATTCTAATGAATGTTCTTTTATTTCTAAACAGATTTATTGTGGAAATTAATTTTGTTGTCAAGTTCGTCAGCGTGGCGTATTTCAACAATTAAGCGATTTTGAACACGGTAGAGTAATCAGGCTCAGAGAAACAGGTTTGTTAATTCGTGATATTACCCAATGAATTGACAGAAGTGTCAGTACAATATTTTGATGTTGGCGTGGATGGACCGAGGGACAGGAACAATGGAAGAGATTACGACCTGGGCACCATAGAAACACTACAGAACGTGAAGATCGAGCTCATCGGTTCGTCGCTGTCCGAGATCGTTCTTCAACAACAAGAGCCATTGGAGACATCTGGGGAGGTTCAACTAACCAAGGAATCTCCGTTCGATCAGTTTACCGGAAAATTCTATCATTTGATCTCAAGTCGTACCATCATTTTTTTTGTTTGCCCTTAACTCCTTGCCATAAGAGGTGCTGTCTGGAATGGTGCAATGAGAGACTACAATGGGTCGATCAATGGAGGCAGGTTATCTTTAGCGATGAATCGAGATTTTATTTATTTTCTCACGATGATCGTAAAATGATTAGACGTCGCCGAGGAGAACGAGGAAATTTACAGTTTGCAGTGGGATGCCGTACAGCTCTTACACTTGAGGTGATCGGTTATGGAAGTAAATCTCCTCTTGTGTTAATTCCAGGAAGATTAAACGCAAATCGTTACATTAACACAGTTCTAGAACCAACATGAATGCCCAATCTGAGAAGGTTGGAAAACTCCATTTTCCAACAGGATAATACAAAGCCGCATACAGCCAGGGTTACTATGGAATGTCTGGAACCAGCTAATGTTGATTTACTTCCATAGCCTTCTCGTTCTCCAGATATGTGGGATACAATTGCTAGAAGACTGGGTTATCTTCAGCCACTCCCACTCACTTTACTTGATATTAGGATACGAATTCAAGAAGCTTTTGATCCAATCCTTCAGGCTGACATTAACAATTTGATTTCTAGTATGCCTAGGCGAGTTGCTGAGTGCTTCAGAAATCGTAGAAGAGCAATTCATTATTGAAATCAAAGAAAAAAATACCTTAATTTTTTGTTTTCATAAAAATTGAGGGACGAATTCTTGGTGTTCTTTTAATTATGGCGGCCAGTATTAATAATTTGATTGTATTGGTTGTTAATTGTGAAGTTCATTTTAAGAAGCCTGAAAAAGCCACAGTGTGGCGAAACAATTGTTGCGTTACATTAAAGCATACTCTTTGAAAGTTTATGTTTTAGTTACAACACCTAACATTGAATTTTTCAATATATAATAAGTTTTCGACCTTAGATAATGTAATCCTATACATAAATATTAATTAGAGTGGGCGCTAAATACTTTTTTTCTCAATCAATAAAAAAAGAGCGTTTTAATTCGAGATTATCGGATCGTGTATCAACTGCGACCAATGTAATTAATCGAACGTTTTGAATCGAACTGGTTTGCGGTGGACGCCGAGGAAGATTTGCATGTATTTATAAAATAAATAAGTTTTTTTTGCGGCCAATTACGGAGTTTCTGATGATTTAGAAAAAGAAGAAGAAAAAAGTTGTTAATCGCCACAATTATACGTTTATTTATGCCCACGTTTCCTCGGTTTTCCGTTTCTTTTCATTCGGCCTCATCTTCTCAGTAATGTGCACGCTATTGCATACAATGTTTGCAACAGTTCTGGTTAAGTAATTGCGGAATGTATAATTACAAGTTGTTTTCCTCGGGAATGTCGGTATAATTTTAAACGTGCGTTGAGTGTATTTGTAAATAAACGTTAGAAAATATTGCTCCAATATAATACATAAACAATTCTTTACCTATTCCCACAATTAAAACTTCTAAAATATAATTAAACACAAAATAATTGCAATTTCTAGAAATTTATTCATTCAATGTTTTTAAATGATTTTCGATGATGTTTTACTGATTGGAGGGTGGGATAGAGGCCACCCACCCTACATATACATATAAATTTCAATTACTGATAGTCTTGCGGTTTGGAATAAAATTAATTACAAAACTTGTTGAATAAAAAAGAAATTCAAAAGATAACAATTTTGAGTGTGTGAATTAATAAAACTTGATGCGTGATGGGTGGGCCTAAACCTAAATTTTGATTTTTTTTTTCATTAAGGGTCTAAATGTTTTTAGCAGCAAAATGATCAATAATTAGAAATTAAAATTATCATGTATATGTAGGGTGGGTGGGTGGCCTCTATCCCACCCTCTAATCAGTAAAACATAAGCGAGGGTTTTAATTAAAAATTGGAAAATATAAATAAACATAAAATAATTGCAATTTTTAGAGTTTTATTCATATAAATTTTTCAAATAATGTTTGATGATGTTTTACTGATTGGAGGGTGGGATAAGGCCACCCACCCATCCTACATATACATATAAACTATAAATCCTTCTCGACTTGTGGTTTCCAATAAAATTAATTACAAAACTTTTTGAATAAAAAAAATAAATAGGTAAAAGTTTTGGGTGAGTAAACTCGTAAATATTTAATGCGTGATGGGTGAGCAGACTTTAAATCTAAATTAGATAAGATTACCTATGGAAAGTTATTTAAATTTAAACGTAAATTTTGATTTTGTCTTTTTTTTATTAAATAAACGGTTTGATTGTTTTAAGCAGCAAAATTATCCACGATTAGTAATTATAGTTGTCTTGTATATGTAGGGTGGGTGGGTGGCCTCTATCCACCCTCCAATCAGTAAAACATAAGCGAGGGTTTGAATTAAAAGTTATAAAATATAAATAAACACAAAATAATTGCAATTTTTAGAGATTTATTCAAACAAATTTGTCAAATAAATTTTGATGATGTTTTACTGATTGGAGGGTGGGATAGAGGCCACCCACCCACCCTACATATACATATAAACTATAAATCCTTATAGTCTAGAGGTTTCCACTAAAATTAATTACAAAACTCTTTGAATAAAAAAAATAAACAGGTAAAATATTTGAGTGGGTAAATTAATAAAATTTGATGCTTTATGGGTGGGCAGACTTTAAATCTAAATTAGATAAGATTAGCTATAAAAACTTAATTATATTTAAAGTTAAATTTTGATTTTGTTTTATTTTTTATTAAATAAAGGGTTATATTGTTTTAAGCAGTAAAATTATCCACAATTAGTAATTATAGTTGTTTTATATATGTAGGGTGGGTGGGTGGCCTCTATCCCACCCTCCAATCAGTAAAACATAAGCCAAGGTTTTAATTGAAATTTGTAAAATATAACAAAAGAAAAAATAATTACAATTTTTAGAGATTTATTAATACAAATTTTTTAAATAATTTTTGATGATGTTTTACTGATTGGAGGGTGGAATAGAGGCCACCCACCCACCCTATATATACATATAAACTATAATTCCTCATCGTCTAGAGGTTTCCAATAAAATTAATTACAAAAGTTTTTGAATAAGATGGAAATTCAAAAGATAAAATTTTTGATTCAGTGAATTAATAAAATTTGATGCGTGATGGGTGGGCAGATTTTAAATCTAAATTAGATAAGATTAGCTATAAAAAGTCATTTATATTTAAACTTAAATTTTGATTTTGTTATATTTTTTTATTACATAAGGGTTTTATTATTTTTAGCAGCAAATTAATCAACAATTAGTAATTAAAGTTATCATTTATATGTAGGGTGGGTGGGTGGCCTCTATCCCACCCTTCAACCAGTAAAACATAAGCGAGGGTTTTAATTAAAAGTTGTGAAATATAAATAAACACAAAATAATTGCAATTTTTTGAGATTTGTTCATACAAATATTTCAAATAATGTTTGATGATATTTTACCAATTGAAGGGTACAATTTCAAATAATCAGCATATAGTAAGGAGTTGCAATATTTTATGTGTCTCGATATGTCGTTGATGAATAACAGAAATAATATTGGTCACAATATGATCCTTGTGGAACCCCCGATTTTACAAAAATTTCTTTTGACTAAAAGTTATTTACTGGCACATATTGTAATCTATTTTTCAAAAATGATAAGAACCATCGAATTATGCCGTTATTTAATCCTAGTCGACGTAATTTGTATATTAATATAATATAGAATCATGAGTTTGAGTGGAAGATCCTTCGATGAAGAGAACTCCGCCCATCCTCCTTTCGAATAAAATTTTAAGTTTATTTACATATTTTATACTATAAATTTTGTCTTATTAAGTTAGAAGGGAGTACAAAGATGTTAATAAATAAATAAATAAATAATTATCTTATGATTTACCCGATCAAATGCCTTGGAGAAATCAGTGTATACAGGGTGACTGACGAAAAACCTTTGGTGCTGTATCTCGCTTATTTTTTATCCGATTTTAATAAATAAAACATCAAATTAAACCATTTTTAAAAGACTTTAATAGGATCTGAACTGTTATTTTTTCTCGCACCCAGTTTTTGACAAAATACGATCAACATTTTTTTTTTAATTGCACTGTATATATATTTTTATTGATTCGCAAGGAGATTTTTTTTCTGAATATAAAATTGTAGACAAATTTATCCATACATCAAACTTAAGTCGAGAAATTGAGGATTAAAAAAGTAAATAAAAAGTCAAGTATCCATTGTAAACAATATACAGACCCTATTTTAAATGTCAAAAGTGACAGTGACAGCCATTGATACAATACTGCAACGATTTTTAATTATTTCATAAATAAAATGTTGTAATATTTCAAACACTGTACTACAATTTTGTGCTTCTACAGAAATCGTTTTTCAGTTTTTGAAATCTTGCAACATTTTTATTATGAAATTATTAAAAATCATTGCAGTATTGTACCAATGACTGTCACTGTCACTTTTGACATTTGGAATAGGCTCTGTATATTGTTTACTATGGGTATTTGATTTTTAATTTTTTTTAATCCTCAATTTCTCGACTTAAGTTTGATGAATGGATAAAATCGTTTACTAATTTAGATTCAGAAAAAAATCTCCTTGCGGATCAGTACAAAATATATATACAGTGCAATTTGAAAACAAAAAGTTGTCCAGTTGTCAAAAACTGGATGTAAGAAAAAATATCAGTACAGTTCATATTAAAGTCTTTTAAAAATCATTTAATTTGATGTTTTATTTATTCAAATCGGATCAAAAATAAGCGAGATACAGCACCAAAGGTTTTTCGTCAGTCACCCTATATACTATCGACTTTATCATATTTCTCCAAGGCGTTTGACAATAATGTTTGGTACTCCTTTAAATTGTTTAGAGTAGACGGTCCTGGCATACATCCATGCTGCCTCACAGAAATTATATTGTGACATAGTTTTCCAACTTTAACAGGAACAATATCATCTAACATCTTAGGTATTCAAATTCAAATTTAACTTTATTTCAAAAAATATGACATATGACGGACTGAATGCAGACACCTCTGTAGTTTTCTACATTATCACACAAACCTGATTTGGCCCAAAACCCGATTTGAGTGAAGTGGACAACAAGTTCAAAAATTGGTTTTACCAATGAACACTTGCTTAAAACTATACTTGGTATACCGTCAGGACCTACAGAACATGAGTGGCGCAATCTTAATAGTGCATCAAATGTGTCTTTTAAAGTGATATCTAAATCAAAATTCTATCCAAACAAACTTCTTCCGGCTCATGAAGGTCAACATCTGCATCTTTGATGTATACGGATGAAAAGTATTCAGCAAACATATTAACTATTTCCTTGGCTGAGTTAGCACTTCTGTCATAGTATTTTATAACATTGAGAAGGCCATTTTCTTTCTGAATAGGTTGAAAAAGGCCAGTTGGCAATTGATTGAGAGGACTCTTCCGTGCCTAACAATCCGCACACCCTCTAACAAATTTCTCCACATTTTTATACAAAATGTTATCAATTAGTTGGGAAACTGTCTTACTTTTGGGGTTCTCGATTACCTCTTTAAGGGCTACAATTCGATCATATTGTGATTAGGCCTTTTCAAGATCCAGCGTGGACAACTAAAACGTGAGGATATCAACTGCTTCATCTGCCTCTTCTGGTAGTGCATTATCGGATTCCGTGAAAGGCAATCAGCATTCAGGTGGCGCCGTTCGTTTTTGTGTACGATAGTTTAGTCGTAATCTGTTAGCTTGATAGCCCATCGGATTTCGTATTGATTTTAGCCAACAGAAAACATAGTGATCGGTGATTAATCTAATTTTTCTCCCATTGACCAGATGTCTTAAGTAATGAAGGCTCCATACTGCCCCTAAGGCTTCCAATTTTGAAATTGTATAATTACCTTCCGTTTTTTTGTCAAGGTAGGGCTAATAAAGCAAATTGGATGATCTTTTCTTACATGTTCTTAAAACAAAATAGCTCCTAATGAATACGTCGAAACGAAGCTCTACGTCTTTCTGAGGATCGAAATGTCGTAGTACTGATGCAGATGTTCCAGGTTAACAAAACTTACTTGCTGTACTGATGTCCATTTGGAATTTGCTTTGGTTGCCTTGTGCAATGGTCGTGCATTAGAGGAACATTTTAATAAATTTCCTAAAAAATTACATAGTCCTAAGAAACTCTGTAAGTTTTTTTTTACCTTATTAAGCACTGGAAAATTTTTAATTGCGTTAATTTTATCTTCGTCCAGGTGCACCCCCTTTTCATTGACCTTAAATCCCCCAGGATCTTAATTTCAGACTAAATGAATTGACATTTTTCAGGGTTTAATTTCAAGCCACCGTTTTCATATAAAACTTCTTTTATTCTAAATTCTATTAATATAAGAAGGCCGATGGGCTATTTATTTCCACTCTTCGAGCGGCACAGTTGGGTGGTCGCCGAAGAATTATATCCTCAATTCGTTTCTCGGACACAAATTGAATTACACCGATTACACGGTCGGGACGACCTGTGGATGAAAGAAGAAAAAAAGGAGGAGGAACGCCCACGCGTCGTCCACCGGCTTCGGGGTCAAGAGTCATCCTCGGGTCCTTAAGCTATTAGTTATAAATTTTCGGTTGTGCAAGAAGACGTATTTCGAAAAAGGCTATCCGGTGATGCGGGGGCCCCCAATGGCAACAGCCAATAATGTATCATTACGACGATATTTATGAATTATCGTCCTCTCCGTCGACCATTATGTGGGCGGTCGTTTTTACATCTTCAAATTGGCATAAATTCTACAAATTGAATGTATTTGTGGGTTATCAATTATACAAGGTGTTTCAAAAGAAAGTTTATAGTTGCTTATTGGAATTTAATGACTATGAAGAGTCTCTTTGGAGCACACTAAGCGTTTTACAAAGATGGTGATTAATAATCTTTATTAGTGCAATGAACATATAGTCTGTTCGTTATATCTTTGGTCGTACATCACAAATTATCGCTTCGAGAAACGACGCAAAAACATTCAGTCTGATAAAGTAAACCAAATGCGTTAGAAAAAGAACGCACTGTAAAACTTTCGTCGTTTTTTGAAGCGATAGTTTGTGACGTACGACGAAAGATCCAACGAACAGACTATAGATAGTTTTACACAAATCATAAGATCTATATAAAGTTCGGCGACTGTAGCAAAAGTTTTGCCAACTTAAAAGAGGCCCCAAGCATACCTTGCATTCTAAAATGGGTGAAAAAGATTGGTACAACATTGAAAAAATCAAAAACTTGCCGACCAAGACCATCAAGATTTTGGATAGTTTTACCAGTCTTACGTGAAGATCCGAATCTAACAATTAGAAACCGCGCAAGTGCTTTAAATTTGCATAAATCGTCATTACACCTTATAATGCACAAAAACCTAAATCTAGACTCCTATAAAATTCATTTGGTACAAGAATTAATGCCTTAGAATGGTGGTCAAATTAAAATTTGCACTGGCAAATTGAACTTCAGGTGAGATGATAAAAATTGGATTTTTTCTTGTAGGACGTCTATACACTAACTTTTCTGGCGCATTTGAAACAATTTCCTTCACAAAATGACACAACTTGCTGAGCAAATAAATGTACGCCAAAAATCACAGATATTTAATTTTGATTGTTGAATTACGTGAAGATGAACAGTAATAATAAAGCCACTTGTAATCACTTTCTCCAGAGTTAATTTTTATTCGCTAAATGTACATTTCGTTTACGAAGTAAACTTTATCAATAGCTGTAGAAGAATTCTTGTACAGCTATTGATTATTTCATAGATATTTATAATTTTCTCTTCAACTAATTTTGACAGTAAATTATTTTCAAGAAGAAGTAACTCCTTATCGAAACTAATTGGATTATTTTGTACTACAAAAATTGACTCTAAAATAAAAACACATTACGAAAACAAATTCTCCACACTTGCTTAAATTAAAATTCTCAGTATTCCCACAAAAAAAAATGATTTAACACGTCCGCAATAAGTTTAATAATAATTACGAAACGCCCCATACATCATCCTCACCTTTTAATATATTATTATTAAAACGAGACTCTCTATTCGAAGAAGTTTCGGAGAAGTGTGTGTGTGCAAGGAAATGACCATTCCCTCTCCTTCTCTCTCTTTCTCTCTCTTCTTCTCGTTTATCGCGGCTACCGTTAGCCTTTTATTTATCACCTTTGCCTTCTCACCTTCTTCCTCTCTTTCCCTATTCTAATTGTTACGCGAACGACTAAATTTATTAAGGCGCTGGCTAAATTAATTGCCGTCTGTCAGTCGGACGTCGTGAATATCTTAAAACATAATTCGAGAAAGTAATATTCAAATTAAACGCGCGCACACACACACACACACATACACATAAATACGTCTCGTGATTGATCGCCGGCTCTTAAGTATAACGAATGCAATTATGGATCCATAAGACGGATAATGTGAATTGATAAACTCGAATGGGATTTTAATTGAAGGGGACTTATCAATTTAAAAAATGGTCGTTTTTATCATTAACACGTGTTTTTTATGATAGCTATAATAATATATTCATACATAATAATATAAATTATGTTTTAGAGGGTCTAAAATCCAAAAGAGCATCTTCTGAGATTAAGTCAAAATCTGAGCGAATAGACAAAAACCAAATCACAGGTCTACCAAGTTTGTTATTTTTTAAAATCGTACTTCTCCCTTACCATAGGAGACTTAAACGCTAAAATTGGCGAAACGCAAAACTACAACACAAAAAGTCTAGGAAACTTGGGACATGGCACAGGAAATGCTAGAGGGGAAGCACTAACAAATTATCTACAGAGCGAAAACCTGTTATGTATGAATACCTTCTTCGAAAAACCAAAACAAAGTACCCCGAAGTAAACGCATCTACCATCAAATATTCAAAACAAAAAAGATAGACATGGAAAAGCCCAGACTCTGAGACAAAAAACGAAAAAGACTACATCATCTCAAATAGAAAATAAATATCAATATTAAAAAAGAAAGAAAGAAGATGGCACAACAAAAACGAATTGCTACCCTAGAAATACTCAAAAATCAAGATCTACTAAAGAAAAAACTAGGACAAATCAATGATTTGACAAACCTGAACACCTAAACTACTAATAAAAAGATGTGCTACACTGTAAAACACCAAAAGAACCAGAAAATCAATAAAGACGCCTTACAAATGACGGACAAGACGATAAGTAAGAAAATCCGGAAAGATCTTAGAAATTACAACACTAATAAGATAACAGAAGTCACTGAAAATAATAAAAACACGAAAGTGTTAAAAAATATGCAAACTAAGAGGAAAACAAATTTTATAGATATGAAAGGTAAAGATGGCATAGTACAATGAGAGAAAACAAGGCCTAAAAATGAATCTTGGTAAAACAAAAATGCGTCATAATGCTCGAAAACCAAATAATATAAACGGCAAACGAATATATTTACTTAGGTCATGCTATAAAACTGAGAAAATACAATCAAACAGCAGAGATATCACGAAGCATAAGGATGACATGAGCAGCGTTTAAAAAAATTAAATCCATTTTGAGAAACCCGGATGTACCAATTTGCCTCAATTTTCTAATAATTTTATACATAAATAATAAAATTTTTGAAGAGAGCTTGAAAATTTAGATTAGAATTTACTAATTTTAGAACAAAAAATTCAAAACATTTTTGAATATTATAATAATTAATGAGTGATTTTGAAAATAGTTTTGACCAAAAGCTGGAAAATTCCAAAAAACTGGTAGATAAACTTTTAGAAGTTTTTTTTGTTGAAAATAGCAGAAATTTTGAAGTGAAGAAAGAGATAATAAAAAATCTAATTTGCTTGACGAAATTTCTCACAATTTTAAAGATTTCTTTTTGATGTTTCTAAAAATTGAGAAGGGTAATTATTAAAACTCACAATTTTGAAAAGAAAAAGCAAGCAGTGCTCGAAAATTCCGAAAAATCTAGAAGAAATATTCGTACTCTACTAGAAAAAAACCTTACATATTCAATACTTCTTCTGCTACTTTCTTGATGGAACCATATATTCAAAATGAGTGGAGTAAAACATATGTTTTGTTCCATGATTTTATTATCAGTTTCCTGACACGTGTTTCGATCAGTTACGATCATTTTCAAAGTTAAATTCAGTTTAACTCAGTTTAACTTTAAAAATGATCGTAATGGATCGAAACACGTGTCAGGAAACTGATAATAAAATCATGGAACAAAACAAGTGTTTTACTCCACCCATTTTGAAAAACCTTACAATTAAAAACACCTTAAATGGCAAGGGAATTTGCGTAGTAAAACAAGATATTCAGGCTAGAAAATTCTAAAAATCTAGAAGAGGAAATGCTTAAAAATTCTTAAACTCTATAAATGCAAATTTAGAAGAATATATTTATGATTATTTTAGAAACCAAGGAAGAAAATCAAAGGATGATGGAACAAATTTAGGATTTATGAATAAAATCCTGACAACTTCTAGGAAAATATTCTTCAAATTTCTGGAAATTAAGTAAAGAAACAAGAAATGTTGGAAAATTAAAATTTGCTAGAAAATTATAAAACTCTAGACAAAAATTCTTACATTTTAAAATTGAAAATTGAGTAGCGAAATTAATAAAAGTTACAATTTGAAAAAGCGAAATTCTAGGAGAAATATTCGTGCACTCTAGCAAAAAATTTAAAATTAAAAAAAAAAACTTAATTTGCAAGGCAATTTGCTGAAAAAATGCGTATTTAGAAATAAAAAATGTTCTGGCTAGAAAATTCTAAAAATTTGGAAGAGAAATTGCGTAAAAATTCTGAAAATTTTAGAAATTTAGTCTCAACATATTTCTAAATTTGGAAGAAAAATTTTTCGTTAATTCTATAAATTGAAGAGGGAAATTGTTACAAATTTTTATGAGAAGGTAAGAGATGCTAACAAATTCTAAAAATCTCGAAAAGGAATTACAACTCTAGAAGAAAATCTTGATTTAGAAGAAAAAAATATTTTCAATTACATGTTAGAAATATAGAAGGAAAACTGAAAAAGGAGAATATTCAAAGAGAAGGCTGAAAAAAAAAATTGAATGAAAATTTTTATAAATTAAGAAAGTAAATGAATGGAAAAGCATTATTTTTAAGAGAAAGCAAGGGAAAAACAAAAAATATGCTGGAAAATTTTAAAGCCTTAGAAGAAAAACTTAATTAAAAAAGTTAATCTTAAATAAGAGTTTTTTGAAAATTGAATAAATTGTGGTAAGAAATTCGTGGAAAATAGAAGATTTTTTAAAGAAAAACAAGAGGTGTTTTCATTCCAATTCCAATTTCAAAAAAAATCAGGAAGAGAAATTACAAAAAATGCAAAGATATAAAATTGAAGGGAATGTCCATATAACTTAAAATACAAACATTTAAAAAACAATTGCCTTGAACACTTTTCAGAAGTAGGGCCTGTTGCTGATTTCAAGATCATTTAAGATTATTTGAAATCGTTCAAGATTATTCAAGCTCGTTCAAAAGCATTTAAGATCCTTTGTGATTCTTCAAGATCATTCGAAAATGTGCGAAATTGTTAAAGATTATTCAAGAATATTTGAGACCAAGATAATTCAAGATTATTATGGATCATTTACGATCGTTTGAAATTATTAAAAATCATTAGATCATTTGAAAAATCATAAAAGATCGATCAAGATTATTCAAGAACATTCGAGATTGTTCAAGGTCATTCAAGATCATTTAAAATCGTCATCATTCGAGATCGTTCAAGGTTATTTATTTATTTATTTATTTATTATAATTCTTTGGATAACCTGTTAACAAAATACATTAATGGATACATACATAAAAAATACAATAAATTTTGAGCACAGGTATCGCAGGTGGACTTCATTCTTCAGAATGTTCTTCCAGTCAGACCCTGATGGAATCTTCCATATATTCCAGAATAAAGAGAGATTGTTCAAGATCCTTCAAAATCATTCTAAATAATTTAAGATTATTCGAGATTATTGAAGATTGTTCAAAATTATTTGAAATCAGTTAATATCGTTGAAAGATCATTCAAGACCCTTCGAGATTATTCGCGATAATTCAAGATCATTCGAGTCACTCAAGACTATTCAAGATCCTTCAAGATCATTCAAAATTATTTACGATCGTATAAGGTTATTATATATTATACAGTTTTACTTCTGCTGCTATCACAAATTGAAATTCTTAAACCACAGCACTGTCAACATGGAGAGGGATCGTTCAAGATTATTCAAGATCATTCAAGAGCATTCGAGATCGTTCAAGAATATTTAAGACTATTGGAGTTCGTTCAAGAGCATTGGAGATCGTTTAGGTGCATTCAATATCATTAGAGGTCGTTTAAGATCATTAGAGATCGTATAAGATCATTTAAGATCGTCCAAAATCGTTCAAGTAAATTCAAGATTATTTGAGATCGTTCCGGATTTCTTGAAATCGTTCAAGAACATTCGAGATCTTTAAGATATTTCGAGGTCGATTTAGAGATTCATCAAAATCGGTAAAGATCGTTCAATATCATTCAAGATCGTTTAAGATTGTTTAAAATCATTCTAGATTATTTAAAATCGTTCAGGATAGAATTATTCGAAATCGTTCAAGATTATAGAGATTATTTCAGATTCATTCAAGGGCATTCGAGATCGTTTAAGATCGTACAAGATTATTAGAGATCATTCAAAATTATTCAAGAGTCCTGAAGATTGTTCAAGATCATTCGAGATCATTTAAGATTATTAGAGATTTGAAATTGTTCAAATTTATTTTTAGATCGTTCGAGATCATTCGAAATCGGTCAAGAGTATTCAAAATCATTCTAAATAATTTAAGATTATTGAAGATTGTTCATCATTATTCGAGATTCTTAAAGAACACTGAAAATCGTTTGAGGACGTTCATGATAATTTAAGATCATTCGAGATCATTCAAAATAATTAATATAATTTTTAATAAACAAACAAAGAACGTTTGCTGAAAATAAAATGTCAGAGTGTGAAAAATCAGTAGGAAGAAAATTTCGTTTGGGAGATTTATAAAATGTCTAAAACGATTATTTCTCGTGGAATTGTTGCAAAATTTTTTAAACTCAGATTCTAGTAATGTATTTAATACAATTCTTAATAAACAAATGAAGTACGTTTATTAAACATAAGATGGCGGAGTGTGAAACATCAACAGGAAAAAAATTGGTTTGTGTGTTTTAATAAATATCTAAAACGATTATTTCTCGTGGAATTGTTGCAAAATTCTCTAAAATCAGTTTTTAATAAGGTGCTTAATACATTCCTCAATAAACAAATGAAGTATGATTGCTTAAAATAAGATGGAGCATGGTGAAACATCGGCAGAGGGAAAATTTTATTTGAGAGATTAAAAAAATATCTAAAATTATTATTTCTCGGAGAATGGTTTCACCATTTTCCAAAATCAGTATTTAATAGGGTGGTTAATATCATCCTTAAAAAACAAATGAAGTACGTTTGCTGAAAATAAGATGGTGGAGTGTGAAACATCTGCAGATAGAAAATTTAGATTTGAAGATTTAAAAATGCCTAAAATGATTATTTCTTGGGGAATTTTTGCATAAATTTCTAAAATCAGTTCTAAATAAGGTGCCTAATTCAATCCTTAAGAGATAAATGAAGTACGTTCACTGAAAATAAAATGGCGAGTTGTGAAACATCATGAAAAATAAAATTTGGTTTGGAAAATTTGAAAATTTTATCTAACTATTATTATTTTTCAGTGAATTGCTCTAAAATGTACTAAAATCAGTTTTCAATAAGATGCTTAATACAACCGCTAAGAAACAATTCAAGTACGTTTTCTGAAAATAAAATGGCAGACAGTGAAACATCGGAAGAAAAAAATTTGGTTTGGAAAATTTGAAAAATGTATAAAACTATTATTTTTGGTAAATTGCTACGAAATTTTAAGAAATCAGTTTTCATTAAGTTGCCTAATATAATTGTTAAAAAACAAATGACGTACGTTTGCTGAAAATGAGATGGCGAAGTGTGAAACTTCAGGAAAAAAAGAAATTGGTTTTGGGAGATTTCAAAAATATCGCAAAATTTTCTAAAATCAGTTTTTAATAAGGTGCCGAATACAATCCTTAAGAAACAAATGAAGTGCGTTCGCTGAAAATAAGATGGCGTAGTGTGAAACCTCAGCAAAAAGAAAATTTTGTTTGGAAGATTTAAAAAATGTCTAAAATAAATATTTCTTGGAAAATTGTTGCAAAATTTTTTAAAATTTGTTTTTAATAAGGTGCTTAATACAACCGTCAACAAAAATAAATGAAGTATTTTTGCTGAAAATCAAATGGCGAAGTGTGAAACATTAGAAGAAAAAAAATGGTTTGAAAGATTTGAAAAATGCATAAAACTATTATTTCTCAGTTTCTAATAAGGTGCTTAATACAATCCTTAAGAAACAAATTAAGTACCTTTGCTGAAAATAAAATGGCGGAGTGTGAAACATTAAGAGAAATAATATTTGGTTTGGAAGATTTAAAAAATGCATAAAACTATTATTTTTCAGTGAATTCAATAAAATTTGCTGAAATCAGTTTTTAATAAGGTGCTTAATACAACTGTTGAGAAACTAATGACATACGTTTGCTGAAAACAAAATGGCGGAGTGTGAAACATCAGAAGAAAAAAAAGAGGTTTAGAAGATTTGAAAAATGCATAAAACTATTTTTTCTTAGTGAACCAGATTATTCGAGATCATTCGAGATAGTAAAATATTACTCTGTTCAAGATCGTTCATGATTCAAAATCATTTAAAATTATTTGTGATCGTTTAGGATTATTTGAAATTGTTCAAGATTATTCAAAATCGTTAAAAAGTATTCAAGATCGTTCAAGATTATTTGACTTAGTTCAAGATCATTCAAAAGCATTGGAGATCGTTCAACTTTATTCATTATTAAGAAAATTCGAGATCATTAAAGATCATTTATGTTTATACGAGATTGTTCAAGATCGTTTAAGATCATTTAAGATTATTCGAGAAATTTCAATATCATTCGAGATGTTCAATATCAGTTAAGATCATTCGAGATCATAAGATTATTCGAGATTTAAAGAACAAGAAGCCTACCTTGTCAGGATTAAGAGACCATGGCCAGTGCTTTTTTTGGGAAACTAGTCGACCGAAGCGTCAACGATTTCCTAATATCTGGATACAGACAGGATGTGATGAAGTATTTATTTATATTTATTTATTTATATTACACTTTACAAAGTCCTGTCTATATTATATATAAAAATTATACATGAATAATTACTAAAATTTAAGTTATAGGACTTGCGGGCGGAGTTCACAATGTATTCTTCCACTCTGCTTCAGATGACGGAATTGTCTGTCAGCGAAGTAGTTTTTCTGTACTAGCAATATTTTGGCCATTGCTGGCGTATTTTATATGGAGCTATTTTATGACAATTGATTGTCATTTGAAGTAATCTCTCGAGTGTCGAGGGAAAATGTATGGCCATCAGCTTAGAAAAAAAAAGACTTTTGCTTCTTCGGTGCAATGGTAGAGCAGGTCAGTCGGTGGTTTGATCTCGAGTCCCTCAAAAGCCTATCGACGTTTTTGTCGAAATATAGGACGGATACTAAAATACGTCCACCAGTTCCACGATGAAACTCTTCAAATAGCCCATGAATGCAATGGTAACACGAGAAAATACAGATTTTGCTGAAATTGAAGAGGTACTTCATCGCTTTAAGCGATTATCAAAATATAAAAGCAATTACAATTGTCTTAAGAGTTTTTACTTAAAGCAATTGTATTTCTCAAAAATATTTTCTACCACTGGCTAAGAATAGACATGGAAGAATGTCACAAATTTCCTTTTAACGGCTACATTTTGAAGATCTATATTTAGTGATATCTCTTCTTTTAGAAATATACCCACTACTCCATTGACACGTTGTCGTGGCATAACATCCCTTTTGAGGATGATACAGTTTTGAATGCTAAATGATTATTGAGGATGGAAATGGGTCTGTTGAAGATTCTGTGGTTTAAAATCTGAAAAACAATTAACAAGAGATTGAATTCTTAATGCATTTTTCCCCCAAATTGCTATACAATTCTAGCAATTGACGTTTTAGAATTTTTCATCATCATCATCATAATCAATTCGAGATTAATTAAACTCTTGGCGTTGTTTCACAATTTTTATATATTTATCCGACTAGTTTAGACCGTTGGTCATTCTCAAGGAGATATATGAGATGTATCCTCATCCATCATCTCTTATTTTGCAGATTTGATTGTTAACATTCTCATTTATTATTTAAAAAAAATGGAGTAAATCTTTCAATTCCACCTCATATTTTTAATTGCACTCTATCTCTCCACCTTTAATTACTACTTTTTTTCCATCCTTTTCAAAACGACTGGAGTGCATACAAACACATACACACACACACATACAGCATCGCTCGTCGCAATTAACGTAGAGATTTCTAATTTCCAAGGCGTCCTCATTGTTTCGTCTTAATTAACGTTGACGACGGCTTTTCCCATTCTATATTTTTTTTTTTCGTCGTCGTCGTCGCTTTTCCACCGAACTGAAAAGCAAGCAGCACACTCTTTTCTCCTCCACCACCTACCTACTCTACGCCCGATTTTTTTTTTCTCTACTCTTTCTTTCTTTTCCGCGCCACGAGGAGAAGAGGAGGCCCCCTTGAGCACGTTCCCATACAAGTGTAGCATCATAATACCGTCTCGAGTGTTATGCACACTCTCTCGAAAATGTCAAGGCACGAAAAGTGGAGGCGCGCAAAAAATTCGCACAAGAATGGATTGCAAGGTTTGAGTTTTTCCGGAGTGGTGCTGGAGAGAAAAGGAGCGAGGCGCAAAAAAAAAAAATTATTGTGCATGAAAGGTGTGCACGATGGAAATGGTGAGTGGGTATGAAAAATTGCCACGATTACTCCTCGCCGCCATTAAGGAATCCCATCTATTCAATTCAATTACTGACTGGTGTGAAGTCTTCTAATTGATGGGGAATGATGGCTTGATACTACACACCCAGTTAATGTATTTTAATGATGTAATCATAAATTTGTAAGGAATTATCTAAAGATTATTAAAAGGTATCCTCTCAAATGAAACAAAAACTTTTTCCTTTGTTTCGACATTAATTACTTAAATGACAATCCAAAAAAGATAATTAAGATCCCAAAAACACTTTTCAACTTGAAAATGACCACCAAATAATTCTGCTTCTTAATGGAGTGAAAAATATCAACAAACATTTAAATAGGTTTTGACTATTGATAATAATAATAAAACTACAAATTTGATAAATATTTAGTTCACTGCACTCTTGATGAAATGAAAATAGAATATTTGAAATTGAAAGTCAGATAATAAACTTCTAATTGATTTCTAACACCTATTTAAAATCATCTTCAAATCTTCTCTGCGCAATAAATTAGATTAAATTTTCTCTTAAGTATTTTCGTGTAATTATTGTCAGTTTATAGGCGGCACTCGTATAATTATTGTGCGGTTTATGGATACCTCGTGCGTGTATATTTATCGGAGCTGACTGGGCATAGAGTCCATCAATTAATTACCTATCTTCTCGGCCGTTCTGGTGTCCATTTAAATTTTAATTGAAAAACCGTTACCATTGCGAGATTTATGACAACGGAACGAGCCTCCGTCGCCAATTTATTGCGTTAATTAACAATTACCCGCGCGTAATTGCGCTCCGGGATCGAATCGAAGCTAAATTACACACATACTAACTAACATAGGTTTTCAATTTATCGAAAACAAAACAAAATAGTTTAGTTGAGTAGAAATAATTGAATATCGTACTATTTTAAGATGTTTTGAGCATATATTCATAATCAAGTGATAGGAAATTTTATTTCTAATAATTTTTATTTGAAGTATTTCTTGATTAGATTATTAATTTTAGTAATAAAAAACAATTGGAATCGTAACAGCACATTTTGACAGTGGTTGGAAAAACAATTGAATATCTTAGGATTCCGTGGTTATATAAACGCACGATTATGTTTACATAATAAGAAATTAAATTCCAAATAAATTTCATTCGAAAAGTTTTTTGATTATATAATTAATTTTTGTAATAAAAACAATTGAAATCGTGAAAGCACATTTTAACAGTAGTTGGAAAAACAATTGAATATCGTAACATTTGATGGTGATATAAACGCACATTTATGTTTATATGGTAGGAAATTTAATTCCCAATTAATTTTATTCGAAAAGTTTTTTGATTAAATAATTAATTTGTGTAATAAAAACAATTGAAATCGTGACAGCACATTTTGATAGTAATTAGAAAAACAACTAAATATGGTAGCATCTAGTGTTGATATAAACGCACATCTATATTCTTGTGGTAGGAAATTTAATTCCTAATCAGTTTAATTTGAAAAGTTTTTAGTCTAAGTGCTTAATTTTTGCAATAATTATAATTGAAATTTAATAATAGTTGCGTAGAAATAATTGAATAACGCAGTATTGGAATGTTTACGGGACATATACGTATAATCAAATAATAGGAAATTAAATTTATGATGATGCTTATCTGAAGAATTTCTAGATTTAATGATTAACATTTATTGTAAAAACAATTGAAACTATTGAATCATTTTTGGTTAGTAGTAATAGAAAAAAATAAAAATCAAAGTACTTGAGGGTGCTATAAGGGCATGTATAGATTCAAATGGTAGGAAATAAAATTTCTAATGATTTTTATTTGAAAAATATTTTAATAAAATTATTAATTTATTTAAGAGAAACAATTGAAAATCTAAACGCACGTTTTCACAATAACAATAAAAAGAATTGAATATAGCACTATTGATAAGTGTTATAGTCACAAAAATTTATTTATATTATAGAAAAACCAATTCTCGACCATTTTCATTTGAAGAGTTTTTTGATTTAATCATGTATTTTTGAAGAGAAGCAGTTGAAAATCTAAACGCACGTTTTCACAATAACGATAAAAACAATTGATTATCGCAGCATTGATAAGTGTTATAGTCACACAAATTTATTTATATTATAGAAAAACCAATTCTCGGCAACTTTCATTTGAAGAGTTTTTTGATTTAATCATTTATTTTTGTAATAAAAACAATTGAAATTGTAAAAGCACATTTTTGTAGTTGTTGTTAAAACAATTGAATCTCACATCATTACAGATTGCTATAAACACATAAATACATTCAAATGGTAGAAAATTTAATTTTCAATAGCTTTTATTTAAAAAGGTGTTTTGATTTAAGTAGTAAAAGCAATAATATTATTAAAGCACATTTTTTTTAGTAGTTGTAAAAACAATTGAATATCGCTGTTATAAATACATGTGTATATTCAAATCGTAGGAAATGAAGCTCTTATTGGTTTTCATTAAAATACTTTTTTGATTAAATCATTTATTTTTGTAATAAAAACAATTGAAATTGTAAAAGGGCATTTTAATAGTAGTTGTATAAACAATTGAATATCGCATCATTGGAGGTTGCTATAAACACATGAGTATATTCAAATAGTAGAGAATTAATTTTACAATGATTTTTATTTGAAAAATTTTTTGATTCAATTATTCTTTTTTCTATTAAAAACAATTGATATTGTTTAAGCACATTTTTTTAATAGTTGTAAAAACAATTGAATATCGCGTTATTGGAGGGTGTTATAAACACATACCTATATTCAAATCGTAGAAAATTAAGTTCTGATTGATTTTTATTAGAAGAATTTTTGATTTAATTATTAACTTTTGTAGTTAAAGCAAATTAAACTATTCAAGATCATTTAGTTTAGTCGTTTTAGAAACAAATAAATATCCTAATACTGAGGGGTGTTATAAGCACACAAGTATACTCAAATAGTAGGAAATTAAATTTTAAATGATTTTTATTTGAAAAATATTTTACTCTAATTATTCATTTCTGTGATAAAAACAATTGAAATAGTAAAAGCACATTTTGGCAGTAGTTGGAAAAACAATAGAATATCATAGCATTTGTTGGTGATATAAACGCACTTTTATATTTATATGGTAGGAAATTAAATTTACAATCGATTTTATTTGAAAAGTTTTTTTATTAAATAATTAGTTTTTGTAATAATTATAATTAAAATTTAATAATAGTTGTATATAAATAATTGAATATCACAGTATTTGACGATGGTTTCGTTATATGTTTCTAATCAAATGATAGGTAATTTTATTTTCAATAATTTTTATTTTAAGAGTTTTTCGATTAAGTTATTAATTTTTGCAATAAAAACAATTGAAACCTAAAAAGCACATTTTGACAGTAGTTGGAAAAACAATTGAATATCGTAGCATTTGTTGATGATATAAACGCGTGTTTATGTTCATATAGTAGGAAATTAAATTTGTAATCAATTTTATTTGAAAAGTTTTTTGATTAAATAATTAATTTTCGTAATAAAACAATTGAAATCGTAAAGACACATTTTGACCATAGTTGGAAAAACAATTGAATATCATAAGATTTGGTGATGATAAAAACGCATGTTTATGTTCGTATGATAGAAAATTTTATTTGAAAAGTGTTTTGATGACTCGATTAAATTTTGTAATAATTGTAATTGAATTTTTATAATAGTTTTATAGAAATAATTGAATATCGCAGTATTTGAAGATTATTTGGATTATATGTTTATTATCTTATGATAGGTAATTTTATTTCTAATAATTTTTATTTGAAGTATTTCTTGATTAAATTATCAATTTTTGCACTAAAAACAATTGAAAACGTAAACGCTCATTTTGACAGTGGTTGGAAAAATAATTGAATATCGTAGGATTTCGTGGTTAAATAATGGAATGTTTATATTCATATGGTAGGAAATTAAGTAACCAATTAATTTTATTTGAAAAGTTTTTTGATTAAAGAATTAATTTTTGCAATAAAAACAATTGAAATCGTTAAAGCAAATTTCGACAGTATTTGGAAAAATAATTGAATATCGTAGCATTTAGCGGTGATAAAAACGCCCATTTATGTTTGTTTAGTAGGAAATTTAATTCTCAATCAGTTTTATTTGAAACGTTTTTTGATTTAATGCTTTATTTTTGTAATAATTGTAATTAAAATTTAATAATACTTCAATAGAAATAATTGAATATCGTAATATTTGAAGATGCTCTGAGCATATATTTATAATCAAATGATACGAAGTTTTATTTCCAATAATTTTTATTTGAAATATTTCTTGATTAGATTATTAATTTTGGTAATAAAAACAATTGAAATCGTAACAGCACATTTTGACAGTGGTTGGAAAAACAATTGAACATCGTAGGATTCCATGGTTATATAAACGTACGTTTATATTGGTATTGTAGAAAATTAAATTCCTAATTAATTTTATTTGAAAAGTATTTTGATTAAACAATTGATTTTTGTAATAAAAACAATTGAAAACGTAAAAGCACATTTTGATAGTAGTAGGAAAAACAACTGAATATTGTAGCATTTAGTGTTGATTTTAACGCACATTTATGTTCTTGTAGTAGAAAATTTAATTCTTAATCAGTTTTATTTGAAAAGTTTTTATTCGAAGTGCTTTATTTTTGTAATAATTATAATTGAAATTTTATAATAGTTGAATAGAAATAATTGAATATCGTATTATTTGAAGGTGCTCTAAGCATATATTTATAATCAAATGATACGAAATTTTATTTCCAATAATTTTTATTTGAAATATTTCTTGATTAGATTATTAATTTTGGTAATAAAAATAATTTTAATCGTAACAGCATATTTTGACAGTGGTTGGAAAAACAATTGAATATCGTAGGATTCCGTGGTTATATAAACGTTCGTTTATATTGGTATTGTAGGAAATTAAATTCCCAATTAATTCTATTTGAAAAGTTTTTTGATTAAACAATTCACTTTTGTAATAAAAACAATTGAAATCGTAAAAGCACATTTTGATAGTAGTAGGAAAAACAACTGAATATGGTAGCATTTAGTGTTGATATTAACGCACATTTATGTTCTTGTTGTAGAAAATTTAATTCTTAATTAGTTTTATTTGAAAAGTTTTTATTCGAAGTGCTTTATTTTTGTAATAATTTTAATTGAATGTTTATAATAGTTGAATAGAAATAATTGAATATCGTAATATTTGAAGGTGTTTTGGGAAAATATTTATAATGTTATAATAGTAAATTTTATTTGCAATAATATTTATTTGAAGTATTTCTTGATTGAATTATCAGTTTTTGTAATAAAAACAATTGAAATCGTAAAAGCACATTTTGACACTGCTTGAAAAAACAATTGAATATCGTTGCATTTGGTCGTAATATAAACGCACGTTTATGTTTGTTTGATGTGAAATTAAATTCCTAATTAATTTGATTTAAAAAGTTTTTGATTAAATGATTAATTTTTGTAATAATTGTAATTTAATTTGTATAATAGTTGTATAGAAATAGTTAAATATCACAGTATTTAATGATGATTTGGATATATGTCTATAATCATATGATGGGTAATTTTATTTCCAATAATTTTTATTTGAAGAGTTTTTTGATTAAATAATCAATGTTTGTAATAAAAACAATTGAAATCGTAAAAGTACATTTTCACAGTAGTTTGAAAAACAATTGAATATTATAGGATTTCGTGGTTACATAAACGCAAGTTTATGTTCATATGGTAGGAAATTAAGTTACCAATTAATTTTGTTTGAAATATTTTTTGATTAAGTAATTAATTTTTGAAATAAAAACAATTAAAATCGTTAAAGATCATTTTGACAGTAGTTGGAAAAACAATTGAATATCGTAACATTTAGCGGTGATATAAACGCCAATTTATATTTGTTTAGTAGGAAATTTAATTCTCAATCAGTTTTATTTGAAAAGTTTTTAAATTTAATCCTTCATTTTTGTTATAATTGTAATTAAAATTTAATAATAGTTCAATAGAAATAATTGAATATCGTAATATTTGAAGGTGTTCTGAGCATATGTATATAATTAAATGGTAGAAAAATTTTATTTCCAATAATTTTTATTTAAAGTATTTCCTGATTAGATTATTAATTTTGGTAATAAAAACAATTGAAATCGTAACAGTACATTCTGACAGAAGTTGGAAAACAACTGAATATCGTAGCATTTGGTTGTAATATAAACTCATGTTTCTGTTCATATGGTAGGAAATTAAATTCGTAATCGATTTTATTTGAAGAGTTTCTTGACTAAATTATTAATTTTTGAAATAAAAACAATTGAAATCGTGAAAGCACATTTTGACAGTAGTTGGAAAAACAATTGAATATCGTAGCATTTAGTGGTGATGTAAACGCATATTTATGTTTTTATAATAGGAAATTTAATTCTTAATCAGTTTTATTTCAAAAGTTTTTTGATTAAATTCTTCATTTTTGTAATAATTATAATTCAATTTTAATAATAGTTGAATAGAAATAATTGAATATCGTAAGATTTGAAGGTGATCTGAGCATATATTTATAATCAAATGATAGGAAATTTTATTTCCAATAATTTTTATTTGAAGTATTTCTTGATTAAATTATTAATTTTGGTAATAAAAACAATTGAAGTCGGAACAACACATTCTGACAGTGGTTGGAAAAACAATTGAATATCGTAGGATTCCGTGGTTATATAAATGTTCATTTATATTGGTATTGTAGGAAATTAAATTCCCAATTAATTTTATTTGAAAAGTTTTTTGATTAAACAATTCATTTTTGTAATAAAAACAATTGAAATCGTAAGAGCACATTTTGACAGTGCTTGAAAAAACAATTGAATATTGTTGCATTTGGTCGTAATATAAACGCACGTTTATGTTTGTTTGATGTAAAATTAAATTCCTAATTAATTTTATTTGAAAAGTTTTTTGATTAAATGATTAATTTTTGTAATAATTGTAATTTAATTTGTATAATAGTTGTATAGAAATAATTAAATATAACAGTATTTAATGATGATTTGGATATATGTTTATAATCATATGATGAGTAATTTTATTTCCAATAATTTTTATTTGAAGAGTTTTTTGATTAAATAATCAATGTTTGTAATAAAAACAATTGAAATCGTAAAAGTACATTTTCACAGTAGTTTGAAAAACAATTGAATATTGTAAGATTTCGTGGTTATATAAACGCAAGTTTATATTGGTATGGTAGGAAATTAAGTTACCAATTAATTTTGTTTGAAAAGTTTTTTGATTAAATAATTAATTTTTGAAATAAAAACAATTGAAATCGTGAAAGTACATTTTAACAGTAGTTAGAAAAACAGTTGAATACCGTAGCATTTAGTGGTTATCTAAACCCACATTTATGTTTGTTTAGTAGGAAATCTAATGCTCAATCAGTTTTATTTGAAAAGATTTTTGATTTAATGCTTCATTTTTGTAATAATTGTAATTAAAATTTCAATAGAAATAATTGAATATCTTAATATTTAAAGGTGCTCTGAGCATATGTTTATAATTAAATGATAGGAAATTTTATTTCCAATAATTTTTATTTGAAGTATTTCCTGATTAGATTATTAATTTTGGCAATAAAAACAATTGAAATCGTAACGATACATTTTGACAGTGGTTGGAAAAACAATTGAACATCGTAGAATTCCGTGGCTATATAAACGCACGTTTATATTCGTATAGTAGGAAATTAAATTCCCAATTAATTTTGTTTGAAAAGTTTTTTGATTAAATAATTAATTTTTGAAATAAAAACAATGGAAATCGTGAAAGTACATTTTAACAGTAGTTAGAAAAACAATTGAATACCGTAGCATTTAGTGGTTATGTAAACGCACATTTATGTTCGTTTAGTAGGAAATCTAATGCTCAATCAGTTTTATTTGAAAAGATGTTTGATTTAATGCTTCATTTTTCTAATAATTATAATTAAAATTTAAATAGAAATAATTGAATATCTTAATATTTAAAGGTGCTCTGAGCATATGTTTATAATTAAATGATAGGAAATTTTATTTCCAATAATTTTTATTTGAAGTATTTCCTGATTAGATTGTTCATTTTGGTAATAAAAACAATTGAAATCGTAACAGTACATTCTGACAGAAGTTGGAAAACAACTGAATATCGTAGCATTTGGTTGTAATATAAACTCATGTTTATGTTCATATGGTAGGAAATTAAATTCGTAATCGATTTTATTTGAAGAGTTTCTTGACTAAATTATTAATTTTTGAAATAAAAACAATTGAAATCGTGAAAGCACATTTTGACAGTAGTTGGAAAAACAATTGAATTTCGTAGCATTTAGTGGTGATGTAAACGCATATTTATGTTTTTGTAGTAGGAAATTTAATTCTTAATCAGTTTTGTTTAAAAAGTTTTTTGATTAAATGCTTCATTTTTGTAATAATTATAATTCAATTTTAATAATAGTTGAATAGAAATAATTGAATATTGTAAGATTTGAAGGTGCTCTGAGCATATGTTTATAATCAAATGATAGGAAATTTTATTTTCAATAATTTTTATTTAAAGTATTTCTTGATTAAATTATTAATTTTGGTAATAAAAACAATTGAAGACGGAACAACACATTTTGACAGTGGTTGGAAAAACAATTAAATATCGTAGCATTTGGTCGTAATATAAATGCACATTTCTATTTATATGGTAGGAAATTAAATTCTCATTAAATTATATTCGAAAAGTTTTTTGATTAAATAATTAATTTTTGTAATAAAAATAAATGAAATCGTGAAACCACATTTTGACAGTGGTTGGAAAAACAATTGAATGTCGTGGTATTTAGTGATGATATAAACGCACGTCTATATTCGTATGATAGGAAATTAAGTTACTAATCAATTTTATTTTAAAAGTTTTTTGATTAAATGCTTCATTTTTGTAATAATTATAATTGAAATTTAATAATAGTTGAATAGAAATAATTGAATATCGTAATATTTGAAGGTGGTTTGGGAAAATGTTTATAATAATATAATAGGAAATTTTATTTACAATAATTTTTATTTGAAGTATTTTTTGATTTAATTATTAATTTTTGTAATAAGAACAATTGAAATCCTAAAAGCACATTTTGACAGTGTTTGGAAAAACAATTGAATATCGTAGTATTTGGGCTAGATATAAACGCACGGTTATGTTTATATAGTATGAAATTAAATTCCTAAGTAATTTTATTTGAAAAGTTTTTTGATTAAATGATTAAATTTTTGTAATAATTATAATTGAATTTTTATAATAGTTGTATAGAAATAATTGAATATGGCAGTATTTAAGGATAATTTGAATATATATTTATAATCAGTTGATAGGTAATTTTTTTTAAAATCATTTTTATTTGAAGTATTTCTTCATAAAATTATCAATTTTTGTAATAGAAACAATTGAAATCGTAGAATCTCATTTTGACAGTAGTTGGAAAAACATTTGAATATCGTAGGATTCCGTGGTTATTTAAACGTATGTTTATATTCATATTGTAGGAAATTAAGTTACCAATTAATTTTATTTGAAAAGTTTTTTGATTGAAGAATTAATTTTTGCAATAAAAACAATTGAAATCGTTAAAGCGTATTTTGACGCCAGTTCGAAAACAACTGAATATCGTAAAATTTGATGGTGATATAAACGCATTCTTATATTCATATGATAGAAAATTAAATTCACAATCGATTTTATTTGAAAAGTTTTTTGATTAAATTATTAATTTTTGAAATAAAAACAATTGAATTCGTATAAACACATTTTGGCAGTAGTTGAAAAAACAATTGAATATAGTAGCATTTGGTAATGATATAAACGTACGTTTATATTTGAAATGTAGGAAATTATATTCCCAATAAATTTTATTTGAAAAGTTTTTTGATTAATGAATTAATTTTTGCAATAAAAACAATTGAAATCGTTAAAGCGTATTTTGATGCCAGTTGGAAAACAACTGAATATCGTAGGATTTGATGTTGATATAAACGCATTCTTATATTCATATGATAGGAAATTAAATTCACAATTGATTTGATTTGAAAAATTTCTTTATTAAATTATTAATTTTTCAAATATTAACAATTGAAATTGTATAAGCACAGTTTGACATTGGTTGTAGAAACAATTGAATATTGTAGCATTTAGGGGTGATATAAATTCATGTTTATGTTTATTTGATAGAAAATTAAATTCCAACTCAATTTTATTTGAAAAGTTTTTTGATTAAATGATTCAGTTTTGTAATAATTTTAATTAAAATTGTAATAGAAGATTTTGTTAATAGTCATAGAAACAATTGAATATTGAAGCTATTATAGGTGTTATAAACGTGAATAGTAATTTAAATGATAGGGAATTAAAGCCGAAATCAGTTTTATTTGAAGAATTTTTTGATTTATATTCGAATTTTTCTTTTATTAATTTTTAAAAGGTAATTTACGACCTTGAAGGCCACCCCCTCAGACACGGAGAAGACAAACACCTCCTGCTGGCATCCGAGCGTTACAGAATTAGACGTTACTCGTGCTCTCCCGATATGTGTGGTTGTTTGTAATAATTTACCCCATAGGAGCGAGCCAGCGATTATATTAAACAACGTTCCCTTGATTTACGCGCGCCTTCCACTCACTCACCAAGAGAGCGAGCGAGGGGGGAAGAGAAGCGGAGGATCATAATTTTCTCTCGGACAAACTTTACTGCCGTTAATAAAATATAATTATCCAAAATAAAAGCCTTTAACGCTGCCATTAAAAAATAAAAGAACGAACTGTTGTATATGGCACCCATAAAATAATCGTACACGCACACACAATCCCTACGTTTTGTTTTTTATAATTATTTATTGTTTAATAATAAAATTTATATACAAGAAAAGGAAGTAATCATATGTACGATGAATCAATTCTCACTTAACACGTGGTGAAATATTTTTATGTTAATTATAGGATTAACCAAGTGTTTTAATTAATTATTATTATTAATTAAAACATGTATAATGAAGTAGATGCCTTAAAAATAAATAAAATTATTAATATTATTATTATCATTATTAAGTCTGTAATTATTTTTACAGAAACTGAATTAAGATTTTTATGATACGAATTTTACATGGAATTTATTAGATTAAATTAATTCTTTATGTTTTTGTGCTTATTTTTTATTTTTTCATTCAAAATTTATTATCTTATCATTATAAAATTCCTAACTATAAAATTAATTATAATTGATTGATAAATTATTTAATAATAAAACTATTTTTTGTTTCTCTCGAAATGTCACCGTATAATAAACTTAATTAAGTAATTAATGAAATTCCGGCGACATTATTTTTCTATCCTAATAAATTACGCAATTTCAGTAATATATGTCGTGTGAGCGAAATAGAAATTTTCTTGTTGAGGCCGGAGCGGCAATAAAACGACGATGTATAACTGTTCGTTTTTTTTATTATTTTTATTTTGGGAGGGAAATTAGGAAATCGTAATGGGCGGTTAATGAAGGTAAACAAACCGTAAAAGTCTCAATAAAAAGAAATTAATTCGGAATTTGTGTAATGGCGCGGTTTTATTGTTTTGATTGGTTGAATGCGCACGCGCTTTAATTATTTTTTTATTTATTTTTTTTCTGTGTCGATCGTAAATTTCCTACGGTCGTAAATACGTCACGGAGGATTTGTTTCTACAAATTTATAAGTATTAATCATTCTCGTTTTGGAATAATTCAATTATTATTAGCGCGATCTGAAATTTAAAAAAAATTAAAAAAGTTGTTTAAGAAATAAAAGTGGTACAAACACTGAAATGAATGACTTTAAGATCCAAGATACAAGAATAAAGTTGTTTTATTTCTTATGTGTGAATTAATTTACTTTACACATTAATCTCAAATTTATTGGTAAAACAAAGTTATTAATTAATAAATTTTAACAAGACACTTGAAATAAATAAATTAAGTTTTTAACTTCAAAGCTGACTTTTCTTCTACTTGACTTACTACATTCTGCAACTGGTGATTAAATTTATTCACAAATCCTGTAATGAATACAATTTTTAATGGAACTTTTTTGAATATTTTAATTACTAGATGAAAATTTCGACTCGGTAATTTTTTCAAGTCATTAAATTACGATTAACTTAATGAACCGTAGAAAATGTAACTTAAGCCGTCCGCACGTATGTATCCAACCATAAAAAAATAAATCCTATTGAGCGTTGATTACGTCCATTCAAATCCCGCGGAGGTAATGATAATAAAAAGAATAATAATATGATGGAGAAAAAAACACATATAGAGAGAGGAGAGGACTCGGGGACATAAAATACACGATGCGTAATCCAATAAGGATTATAACGTGAACGGTAACCGAATCCATTATGGTTTCGTGCCCGAGGCTCCCGCAGGAGAGAATGTATTTACGCAACCGACCCTCTTATCTATTATTTATAAGTCCATACAAGTTAATAACTCGCGTTGAGTAATGGATTTTTCTTATTGTTGTCCGGTTTGCTGACCAAATCGAATCACAATAATATTAATTGGAGCCACCTCTGGGCGACGGCACGCTTGAATTGATGATTTATCGTTCATAACTTCTTCAAAAAATAGATTTACGTATAATAAAAGGTCAATTTCCAATGATCAAGGTGTTAACATTAAGCTAAAGTTTATCAGCATCAGATTAATTAGATGTTATATATATTAATACCAATATTCACAGGTTAATGATCTATTAGGTCATCAAAAATATGAGGACCAAGATTAGATCCTTGTGGCATACCTGATGCATAGATAACTTCAATCATATCCATTAGAACATTGAGTTTATTCCATTAGGTACGTTCCTGTTGAAGATTGTAACAGCAAATTTATTGAGTTGTCTTTTCTGGACGAGGAAGGTTATATGAGGAGGGAGAGGGAATGATAGAGAACAAGAACAGAATAGAGGAGCTAGATTGTTGAATAGCTAAGTCGACCGTGTCTATCTGGGGAGAGAGAATTTGCTCAAAGAAGATTGGAAAGCATTCTAAATGGTTCGAGAAAAGAACTTCATCTTGTGGGTCACTGAGGGTATAAATATGGGCAGGTGGTCACTGTTGATGAGGTTGCTTAAAGAAAAAAGGGATATCAGTACGATCTCTAATGATATATGCTTCCACTTGTTAGACAATTTGAGTTTGTTTGAGTTACGCAGTGCTGAATGCAATTTTGATTCTAATAATGAACGGTTTGCCTTACCATCAAATTTATCAAGTCAACAAGGTCTAACATTTTTTGTTTTTATATTTAGAAAAATGGCTTATTAATGCAAGGTAAGTTTTCGAAAAAAAATTCTTCAGTTTGAAGAGAAATAAAGTAAGAAAACATTAAATAAAACTTCTCGTAAAATCCCTGAAGTTTAGAAATTTTGATTATATAAAGGAATCCGGAAGAAAATATTCGGTAAAATTCCTGTAAATTTCTGAACTTGCTTAAGTGACAATTCTGGAATTTTAAATTTAAAGAAAAACCGTTGAAAAACTTTTCTTAGTATTAGGAGCGGTATTATTCAAATCTCTTAAATTGTACAGAAATTTTTTGTAGGCTTTAGAATAATACAGAAATGTATCATAAAATGTATTAAAGTTCTTTACCCTCTATCCTAACCTCTGTAGGGTGGGTGGGTATACTCTATCCCACCCTCCAATCTATAAAATTAATTCAATGAAAAAAAAATTAATCTAATTTCATTCAGTTCATTAAAATTTAATTAAAACTTCTATATTTAAAGGTTGTAAAGTTGATTAGATTTAATTCACCAAACCCTAATTTTATATAAGATACAATCCCTACCATATAAACATAAATGTGCATTTATATCACCACTAAATGCTACGCTATTCAATTGTGTTTCCAACCACTGTCAAGATGAGCTTATACGAGTTCAGTTGTTTTTATTACAAAAATTAATAAGTCAATCGAGAAACTCTTCAAATAAAATTATTGGAAATAAAATTACCTATCATTTGATTAAAAAACATATATCCAAATAGTTTTCAAATACTGCGATATTCAATTATTTCTAAACAACTATTATAAAAATTCAATTACAATTATTACAAAAATTAATCATGTAATCAAAAAACATTTCAAATAAAATCGATTGTAAATTTAATTTCCTATATCATACGAACATAAACATGCGTTTATATCACCACCAAATGTTACGATATTCAATTGTTTTTCCAACTATGGTCAAAATGTGCCTTTACGATTTCAATTGTTTTATTACGAAAATTAATTATTTAATCAAAAAACTTTTCAAATGAAATTGATTACAAATTTACTTTCCTACCGTATGAACATAAAAGTGCGTTTATATCACCGCTAAATCCTACGATATTCAATTATTTTTCCAACTACTGTCAAAATTTGCTTTAACGATTTCAATTGTTTTTATTGCAAACATTAATTCTTTAATCAAAAAACTTTTCAAATAAAATTAATTGGTAACTTAATTTCCTACCATATGAATATAAACATGCCGTTATTTAACCACGAAATCCTACGATATTCAATTGTTTATCCAACCACTGTCAAAATGAGCTTGTACGTTTTCAATTGTTTTTAGTGCAAAAATGGATAATTTAATCAAGAAATACTTCAAATAAAAATTATTAGAAATAAAATTACCTATCATAAGATAATAAACATATAATGCAAATAATCTTCAAATACTGCGATATTCAATTATTTCTATAAAACTATTATAAAAATTCAATTACAATTATTACAAAATTGAATCAAAATCAAATTTTCTACCATAAACATGCGTTTTTATCACCACCAAATCTTATGATATTCAATTGTTTTTCCAACTATGGTCAAAATGTGCCTTTACGATTTCAATTGTTTTATTACGAAAATTAATTATTTAATCAAAAAACTTTTCAAATAAAATTGATTATAAATTTAATATCCTACAATACGAACATAAAAGTGCGTTTATATCACCACAAAATGGTACGATATTCAATTGTTTTTCCAACTACTATCAAAATGTGCTTTTTAGGTTTCAATTGTTTTTATTGCAAAAATGTAATAATTTAATCGAAAAACTCTTCAAATAAAAATTATTGAAAATAAAATTACCTATCATTTGATTAGAAACATATAACCAAATCATCTTCAAATACTGTGATATTTAATTATTTCTATACAACTATTATTAAATTTTAATTATAATTATTACAAAAACTAATTATTTAATAAAAAAAACTTTTCAAATAAAATCGATTGCAAATTTAATTTCCTACCATATAAATATAAAAGTGCGTTTATATCACCAAAAAATACTATGATATTCAATTGTTTTTCCAACTACTGTCAAAATGTGCTGTTACGATTTCAATTGTTTTTATCACAGAAATGAATAATTGGAGTAAAATATTTTTCAAATAAAAATCATTTCAAATTTAATTTCTTACCATTTGAGTATAGGTGTGTGCTTATAACACCCCTCAGTATTACGATATTGATTTGTTTCTAAAACGACTAAACTAAATGATCTTGAATAGTTTAATTTGCTTTTACTACAAAATTTAAAGATTAAATCAAAAAACTCTTCTTATAAAAATCATGAGAACTTAATTTCCTACGATTTGAATATAGGTATGTGTTTATAACACCCTCCAATAACGCGATATTCAATTGTTTTTACAACTATTAAGAAAATGTGCTTAAATAATATCAATTGTTTTTAATAGAAAAAAATAATAATTGAATCAAAACATTTTTCAAATAATAATTATTTTAAATTTAATTCTCTACTATTTGAATATTTTTATGTGTTTATAGCAACGTCCAATGTTGCGATATTCAATTGTTTATAGAACTACTATTAAAATGCGCTTTTACAATTTCAATTGTTTTTATTACAAAATTAAATGATTTGATCAAAAAACTATTTTAATAAAAACCAACGATTTGAATATATGTATGTATTTATAACAGCGTTATTCAATTGTTTTTACAACTACTAAGAAAATGTGCTTTAATAATATTAATTGTTTTTACCAGTTAAATCAAAATATTTTTCAAATAGAAACCATTAAAAATTTAATTTTCTACCATTTGAATGTATTTATGTGTTTATAGTAATCTGTAATGATGCGAGATTCAATTGTTTTAACAACAACTACAAAAATGTGCTTTTACAATTTCAATTGTTTTTATTACAAAATTACATGATTAAATCAAAAAACTCTTCAAATAAAAGTTGTTGAGAATTGGATTTTCTATAATATAAATAAATTTGTGTGACTATAACACTTAGAAATAGTGCGATATTCAATTGTTTTTATCGTTATTGTGAAAACGTGCGTTTAGATTTTTAACTGTTTCTCTTAAATAAATTAATAATATTATTAAAATATTTTTCAAATAAAAATCATTAGAAATTTAATTTTCTACCATTTGAATTTATATATGCCCTTATAGCACCCTCAAGTACTGTTATATTTATTTTTTTCTATTACTACTAACTAAATGTGCTTCAATAGTTTCAATTGTTTTTACTATAAACGTTAATCATTAAAACCAAAAAATCTTTAGATAAATATCATTAGAAATTTAATTTCCTATCATTTGATTATAAGTATATATCCCGTAAACATTCCAATACTGCGTTATTCAATTATTTCCACGCAACTATTATCAAATTTAAATTGTTTTTTTTTTTTAACAAAATTATTGGTTGAATTGAAATATTTTTCAAATAATAATCATTAAAAATTTAAATCCCTACCATCAGAATATATATTTGTGTTTATAAAAGTCTCAAGTGATGCGATTTTCAATTATTTTGACAAAATGTAATTTAACAATTTCGATTGTTTTTATTGCAGAAATTAATAATTTAATCAAAACATTTTTCAAATGAAAATGATTGAGAATTCAATTTTCTACTACTATAATATATGTTTATATTTATAACACTTCCCAATGCTACTATATTCAATTGTTTTATAAATTTCTAAAAAATATGCTTTTAAAATGTCAATTATTTATATTACAAAAATTAATGATTAAATCAAGAAACTTTTCAAATAAAAAGCATTAAAAATTTAATTTCCTATCATTTGATTATAGGTTTATATCCCGAACACCTTTAAATGCTGCGATATTCAATTGTTTCTACACAATTGTTATTAAAATGTAATTGTTTTTATTACAAAAATCGATTATTAAATCAAAAAACTTTTCAAATTAAAAACCTTAAGAATTTAGTTTTTAAACATATGAATAAAGTTGTGTGTTTATAACATACGCTATTACTGCGGTATTCTATTGTTTTTACTACTACTGTCAATAAGAGCTTTTACATTTCCAATTTTTTTTAATACAAAAATTAACAATTGAATCGAAAAAACCCTTCAGATGAAAATTATTGGAAATTTAATTTCCTATCATTAGAATATACGCGTGCATTTATAACACTATTCAATACTACGATATTCAATTGTTACTACAATTTCTGCAAAAAGTTGCTTTTAAAATTTGAGTTATTTATATTTCAAAAATTGTTTTTAAATAAAATTCATTAGAAATTTAATTTTCCATCATTTGATTATATTTATATGACCAAAACACCTTTACACACTGCGCCATTCAATTGTTTTTGTATGACTATTAATAAAATGTGCTTTTAATTTTTCAATTGTTTTTATTGCAAAATGAATATGCAAATCAAAATATTTTTCAAATAAAAAATTAATTGAAAATTTGATTTTCTATCATTGAATATACGCCTGTGTTTATAACAACCACAAATGATACGAGTTTTAATTTTTTGTACAGCTACTATCTAAATATGCTTTTACAATTTTAATTGTTTTTATTACAAAAATAAATCAATAAATTAGATTTTTTTACAACTAAAATCGTTGAGAATTTAATTTACTATCATTTTAATAAAGGTGAGTGTTAATAATATTTTCCAATACTACGTTATTCTATTGTTTTTTATACAACTGTCAAAAATGCGTTTACAATTTTTAAAATGTTTTTTTACAAAAATTAACTATTATATCAAATTGTTTTTCAAATAAAAATCATTGAAAATTAAATTTTCTAGCATTTGAATATAAGCATGTGTTTATAAAAGCCTACAAGATACGATTTTCAATTGTTTCAACAGCTACTATCTAAATGTGTTTTTACAATTTTAATTGTTTTTATTACAAAAATTATTAATTATATCAAAATATTTTTCGAATAAAAATCTTTGGAAATTCAATTTCCTACCGTTTGAATATAAGCATGTGTTTATAAAAGCCTCCAATGATACGAGTTTCAATTGTTTCAACAGTTACTATCTAAATGTGTTGTTACAATTTTAATTGTTTTTATTACAAAAATTATTAATTATATCAAAATATTTTTCGAATAAAACTCATTGGAAATTTAATTTCCTACCATTTGAATATAAGCATGTGTTTATAAAAGAATTCAATGATACGATTTTCAATTTTTTCGTCAGCTATTCTCTAACTATGTTTTTAAAATTTTAATTGTTTCTATTAGAAAAAATAATATTTATATCAAAATATTTTTCGAATAAAAATTATTGGAAATTTAATTTCCTATCATTTGAATATAAGCATGTGTTTATAAAAGCCTCCACTGATACGATTTTCAATTGTTTCAACAGCTATTATCTAAATGTGATTTTACAATTTTAATTGTTTCTATTACAAAAATTATTAATTATATCAAAATATTTTTCGAATAAAAATCATCGGAAATTTAATTTTCTATCATTTTAATATCAGTGTGTGTTTACCATATAACACCATCCAGTGCTGCGATATTCATTTATTTCTACAACTACTAACCAAATGTGCTTTAATGGTTTTCAATTGTTTTTATTTAAAAAGATAGTAATGAGATCAAAAAAATTCAAATTAAAAACATTAGGAATTTAATTTCCTATCATATGAATGTGAGTTTGCATTTATGACACGTTTAAATAATGCGATATTCAATTTTTTCTGCAATTAGAATTAAAATGTGATTTTACAATTTTAATTGTTTATATAACAAAAATAATAAATAGATCGAATTAAAATCATTAGGAATTTAGTCTCCTATCACTTGAATATACTTATGCAGGTATAACAACTTTAGGTACTGCGATTTTCAATTGTTTCTATATATATATATTATAAAAATGTGTTTTTCCATTTTAATTATTTTTAATAACAACATTAATAATTGTATTGAAAAACTTTTTAAGTAGAAATCATACGGAAATTAATTTCCTTCGATTTTAATGTATTTGAATATTTATACCAGTCTTGAATGCTGCAAAATTCAATTGTTTTTGCGATTAGTATTTAAATCTGCTTTTCTAATTTCAATTGTTTATATTACAAAAAGTCTACAAGTGAAAATTTAAAAAAATTTAATTTTCTAATGCTTAAATATATTTGGGTATTTATAACAACCTATAAAGGTGCGATTTTCAATTGTTTTTATAGATAGTTTAGAAATGTGCTTTTATGTTTTAAATTATTTTTACTACAAAAGTTAATGATTAAATTGAAAACTTTTGGAATAAAAATTGTTGAGAATTTAATTTCATACGTTTTGAATGTAAGTATGTGTTTATATCAGCCTCTAATGACGGGATATTCAATTGTTTCTACAATTACTAACAAAATGTGCCTTAATAATTTCAATTGTTTTTTCTACATGAGATAATAATAAGATTAAAAAATTCTTTAAATAAAACTCGTTGAAAATTTAATTTCATACGTTTTGAATATAAGTATGTGTGTATAGCAGCCTCTAATGACGAGGTATTTAATTGTTTTTACAACTACTAATAAAATGTGCGTTAATAATTTCAATTGTTTTTTTCTACATGATATAATACTTTAATTAAAAAATTCTTCAAATAAAACTCGTTAAAAAATAAATTTCTTACCGTTTGATTATAAGTATGTGCTTATAGCAGTTTTTAATGATGCGGTATTCAATTGTTATCAAAGCGTGCGTTTATAATTTGATTTGTTTATATTACAAAAGTTAATTATTGAATGAAGAAATTTCTTAAATAAAAATCATAGGGAATTTAATTTTCTATCAAATGATTATATTTAAATGTCCATTAAATTTTCCAATAGTGTGATATTCAATTGTTTCTACGATTACTACCAAAATAGGCTTTTATAAATTCAATTGTTTTTATTACAAAAATTAAGAATTAAATTAAAAAACTTTCTAAATAAAATATGTTGAGGATTTAAATCTCTATCATATTAATATAATTTAATGTTAGTAACATCTTCTAATTTTGTGATATTGATTAGTTTCTGCAACGACTACAAAAATTTGCTTTTATAATTTAAATTATTTTTATAACAAAAATTAATAATAAATTTGAAAAAATCTTTAAATGAAAATTATTGCCGATTTAATTTTCCACTATTTGATTATAAGTGAGTATTTATAGTAACCTTAAATGGTTTGATTTTCAATTGTTTCTATAACTACTACCAAAATATGCTTTGATAAATTCAATTGTTATTATTACAGAAACTAACAATTTGAAATTTGAAAACTTTCTAAATAAAAATCGTTGACGATTTAATTCGTTATCATATTAATATTATTTAATGTTCATATCACCTTTTAATTCTGTGATATTAATTTTTTTCTGCAACAACTACAAACATGTGGTTTTATAATTTAAATTATTTTTGTAGCAAAAACTAATGATAAATTTGAAAAAATCCTTAAATGAAAATTATTTCCGATTTAATTTTCTACTATTTAATTATATGTGAGTATTTATAGTAGCCTTAAATGGTTCGATTTTCAATTGTTTCTATTACCACTACCAAAATATGCTTTGATAAATTCAATTGTTATTATTACAGAAACTAACGATTTAATTTTAAAACTTTCTAAATAAAAATCGTTGGGGATTTAATTCTCTATCATAATAATATAACTTAATGTTCATAACACGTTTTAGTTTTGTGTTATTCATTTTTTTCTGCAACGACTACAAAAATGTGCTTTTATAGTTTAAATTATTTTTATAGCAAAAACTAATGATAACTTTGAAAAAATCTTTAAATGAAAATTATTGTTGATTTAATCTTCCACCATTTGAATGTATGTGAGAATGTATAGTAACTTTAAATGGTTCGATTTTCAATTGTTTCTATTACTACTACCAAAATATGCTTTTATAAATTCAATTGTTTTTATTACAGAAACTAACAATTAAATTTAAAAACTGTCTTAATGAAATACGTTGAGAATTTAATTCTCTATGATATTAATTTAATTTAATGTTTATAACACCTTTTAATTCTGTGATATTTAATTTTTTTTGCATCGTCTACAAAAATGTGCTTTTATAATTTAAATTATTTTTATAGCAAGAACTAATGATAAATTTGGAAAATTCTTTAAATGAAAATTATTGCTGATTTAATTCTCCACCATTTGATTATATGTGTGCATTTATAGTAACCTTAAATAGTTTGATTTTCAATTGTTTCTATTACTACTAACAAAATATGCTTTTATAAATTCAATTGTTTTTATTACAGAAACTAACAATTGAATTTTAAAACTTTCTAAATAAAAATCGTTGGGGATTTAATTCTCTATCATAATAATATAATTTAATGTTGATAGCACCTTTTATTTCGGTGATATTTAATTTTTTCTGCAACGACTACAAAAATGTGCTTTTATAGTTTAAATTATTTTTATAGCGAAAATTAATGATAAATTTGAAAAAATTCTTGAATGAAAATTATTGCTGATTTAATTTCCCACTATTTGATTATATGTGTGAATTTATAGTAACCTTAAATAGTTTGATTTTCAATTATTTCTATTACTACTACCAAAATATGCTTTTATAAATTCAATTGTTTTTATTGCAGAAACTAACGATTGAATTTTAAAACTTTCTAAATGAAATACGTTGAGGATTTAATTCTCTATCATAATAATATAATTTAATGTTCATAACACCTTTTTTTCTGTGATATTTAATTTTTTCTGCAACGATTACAAAAATGTGCTTTTATAGTTAAAATTATTTTTATAGCAAAAACTAATGATAATTTTGAAAAAATCTTTAAATGAAAATTATTGCCGATTTAATTTTCCACCATTTGATTGTATGTGAGGATGTATAGTAACTTTAAATGGTTCGATTTTCAATTGTTTCTATTACTACTACCAAAATAGGCTTTTATAAATTCAATTGTTTTTGTTACAGAAACTAACAATTAAATTTAAAAACTGTCTTAATGAAATACGTTCAGAATTTAATTCTCTATGATATTAATTTAATTTAATGTTTATAACACCTTTTAATTGTGTGATATTCAACTTTTTTTACAACGACTACAAAAATTTAAATTATTTTTATAGCAAAAACTAATGATTATTTTGAAAAAAAATTTAAATATAAATTATTGGAAATTTACTTTCTCATCATTTGATTAAATGTGAGGATGTAAAGCAGCCTTAAATGGTTTTATTTTCAATTGTTTCTATGACTACTACCAAAATATGCTTTTATAAATTCAATTGTTTTTGCTACAAAAATTAAGAATTAAATTTAAAAACTTTCTAAATAAAATATGTTAAGGATTTAAGTCTCTATCATGTTAATATAATTTAATGTTCATAACACTTTTTAATTCTTTGATATTCGATTTTATCTGCAACGACTACAAAAATGTGCTTTTATAGTTTAAATTATTTTTATAGCCAAAACTAATAATGATAACTTTGAAAAAATCTTTAAATGAAAATTATTGCCGATTTAATTTTCCACCATTTGATTGTATGTGAGGATGTATAGTAACTTTAAATGGTTCGATTTTCAATTGTTTCTATTACTACTATCAAAATATGCTTTTATAAATTCAATTGTTTTTGTTACAGAAAGTAACAATTAAATTTAAAAACTTTTTAAATGAAATACGTTGAGGATTTAATCCTCTGTCATATTAATATAATTTAATGTTCATAACACATTTTAATTCTGTGATATTCATTTTTTTCTGCAACAACTACAAAAATGTGCTTTTATAATTTAAATATTTTTTTTAGCAAAAACTAATGATAATTTTGAAAAAATCTTGGAATAAAATTTATTGTCGATTTAATTTTCTACCATTTGATTATATGTGAGTATTTATACTAGCCTTAAATTGTTTGATTTTCAATTGTTTCTATTACTACTACAAAAATATGCTTTTATAAATTCAATTGTTTTTATTACAAAAACTAATAATTAAATTTAAAAACTGTCTTAATGAAATACGTTAAGAATTTAATTCTCGATGATATTAATTTAATTTAATGTTTATAACACCTTTTAATTCTGTGATATTCAATTTTTTGCAACGATTACAAAAATGTGTTTATATAATTTAAATTATTTTTATAGCAAATACTGATGATAAATTTGAAAAAATCTCTGAATAAAAATTATTGCTGATTTAGTTCTCCACCATTTTATTATATGTGTGCATTTATAGTAACCTTAAATAGTTTGATTTTCAATTTTTTCTATTACTACTACCAAAATATACTTTTATAAATTCAATTGTTTTTATTACAGAAACTAACGATTGAATTTTAAAACTTTCTAAGTAAAAATTGTTGAGGATTTAATTCTCTATCATAATAATATAATTTAATGTTCATAACACCTTTTATTTCTGTGATATTTAATTTTATCTCCAACGACTACAAAAATGTGCTTTTATAGTTTAAATTATTTTTATAGCAAAAACTAATGATAACTTTGAAAAAATCTTTAAATGAAAATTATTGCCGATTTAATTTTCCACCATTTGATTATAAGTGAGGATGTACAGTAACTTTAAAAGATTCGATTTTCAATTGTTTCTATTACTACTATCAAAATAGGCTCTTATAAATTCAATTGTTTTTGTTACAGAAACTAACAATTAAATTTAAAAACTGTCTTAATAAAATACGTTGAGAATTTAATTCTCTATGATACTAATTTAATTTAATGTTCATAACCCCTTTTAATTCTGTGATATTCATTTTTTTGTGCAACGATTACAAAAATGTGTTTATATAATTGAAATTATTTTTATAGCAAAAACTGATGATAAATTTGAAAAAATCTTTAAATGAAAATTATTTCCGATTTAATTTCCTACTATTTGATTATATGTGAGTTTTTATAGTAGCCTTAAATAGTTTGATTTTCAATAGTTTCTATTACTACTACCAAAATATGCTTTTATAAATTCGATTGTTTTTGTTACAGAAACTAACAATTAAATTTAAAAACTGTCTGAATGAAATACGTTGAGAATTTAATTCTCTATGATATTAATTTAATTTAATGTTCATAACACCTTTTAATTCTGTGATATTCAATTTTTTCTGAAACGACTACAAAATGTGCTTTTATAATTTAAATAATTTTTGTAGCAAAAACTAATGATAATTTTGAAAAAATCTTGGAATAATAATTATTGTCGATTTAATTTTCTACGATTTGATTATACGTGAGTGTTTATAGTAACCTTGAATGGTTTGATTTTCAATTGTTTTTATTGTTACTACCAAAATATGCTTTTATAAATTCATTAGTTTTTATTACAAAAATTAAGGATTAAATTTAAAAACTTTCTAAATAAAATATGTTGAGGATTTAATTATCTATCATTTTAATATAAATTAATGTTAATAACACGTTTTAATTTTGTGTTATTCATTTTTTTCTGCAACGACTACAAAAATGTGCTTTTATAGTTTAAATTATTTTTATAGCAAAAACTAATGATAACTTTGAAAAAATCTTTAAATGAAAATTATTGTTGATTTAATTTTCCACCATTTGATTGTATGTGAGAATGTATAGTAACTTTAAATGGTTCGATTTTCAATTGTTTCTATTACTACTACCAAAATATGCTTTTATAAATCCAATTGTTTTTATTGCAGAGACTTAGAATTAAATTTAAAAACTTTCTAAATAAAATACGTTGAGGATTTAATTCTCTATCATATTAATATTACTTAATGTTCATAACACCTTTTATTTGTGTGATATTTAATTTTTTCTGCAATGACTACAAAAATGTGCTTTTATAATTTAAATTATTTTTGTAACAAAAACGAATGATTAATTTGAAAAAATCTTGGAATAAAAATTATTGCCGGTTTAATTTTCCACCATTTGATTATATGTGAGGATGTATACTAACTTTAAATGGTTCGATTTTCAATTGTTTCTATTACTACTTCCAAAATAGGCTTTTATAAATTCAATTGTTTTTGTTACAAAAACTAAGGATTAAATTTAAAAACTTTCTAAATAAAATACGTTGAGGATTTAATTCTCTATCATAATAATATAATTTAATGTTTATAACACCTTTTATTTCTGTGATATTTAATTTTTTCTGTAACGATTACAAAATTTTGCTTTTATAATTTAAATAATTTTCGTAGCAAAAACTAATGATAAATTTGAAAGAATCTTATTAAAAATTATTGCCGATTTAATTTTCCGTCATTAGATTATATGTGAGTATTCATAGTAGCCTTAAATGGTTTGATTTTCAATTGTTTCTATTACTACTACAAAATATGCTTTTATAAATTCAATTGTTTTTATTGTAGAAACTTACGATTGAATTTTAAAACTTTCTAAATGAAATACGTTGGGGATTTAATTCTCTATCATATTAATATAATTTAATGTTCATAACACCTTTTAATTTTGTGATATTCATTTTTTTCTGCAACGACTACAAAAATGTGCTTTTATAATTTAAATTATTTGTAAAGCAAGAACTAATGATAAATTTGGAAAATTCTTTAAATGAAAATTATTGCTGATTTAATTTTCCACCATTTGATTATATGTGTGCATTCATAGTAGCCTTAAATGGTCTGTTTTTCAATTGTTTCTATTACTACTACCAAAATATGCTTTTATAAATTCAATTGTTTTTATTGCAGAAATTAAGGATTGAATTTTAAAACTTTTCAAATAAAATATGTTGAGGATTAAATCTCTATCATATTAATATAACTTAATGTTCATAATATTTTTAAATTCTGTGATATTCAATTTTTTCTGCAACGACTACAAACATGTGCTTTTATAATTTAAATAATTTTTGTAGCAAAAACTGATGATAATTTTGAAAAAATCTTTGAATAATAATTATTGCCGATTAAATTTTCTACGATTTGATTATACGTGAGTGTTTATAGTAACCTTAAATAGTTTGATTTTCAATTGTTTCTATTACTACTACCAAAATATGCTTTTATAAATTCAATTGTTTTTATTGCAGAAACCAACGATTATATTTTAAAACTTTCTAAATAAAAATCGTTGGGGATTAAATTCTCTATCATATGAATATAATTTTATGCAAAGAAATTTAATTTAAATACAGTTTATGTATAGATAAAAATTTAACACTGATTTAAATAGTGCAAGTGCAATAATGACGTTTTAAGAGACGCTAATAATATATTCAGCCTTAATAATCCGGACTCGGCGGTACATAATTTCCGCGTTAATGTGCAATCGAAAAAAAAGAGTGGACGCTGAGGCAATTAACGAGAGATCAATACGTTTTGAGGTCGATTAAAGCAGTAAACGGCATCTGGCAAGAGTGTAATTAGATAACTAAATACCCGACACGCATAAAACCGATTCGCTTTGAGTGGAGCTGGAGTGCATCTTTGCATCTTTTAATTGCATTTTATCAATCCGTTTATGGGCCGCCGCCCAAACACACTCCTTCTTCCTCTCTCTCTCCCGTTTTGCTCACCTCTTCTTCTTTTTTCGGGAGCAAAGTTCGCATTACCGTTTCGTCGTCGCGGAGATCACCCCAATTAAATTTCTAATGAGTTATCCACGCTTTAATTTATCGACGGCGATTAATATCGAATGGCGAATAAATATGTTTTTCTAATTAAATGCGTTTTAATTAACGATTTCTCGTATTCAAATTGAATCGACGTACAAATTAAGTTTGCGTGAAGGAATACTGATCGTGATTGTTGCAATGTATCAGTATCATCAAAAATAAGTAATGATTTTGCATAATTTTTTTTGGATAATTAGTATTAATTTTAATTTGAATGTGACGCACCTATAAAAAGTGACGTGACTGGACGCACTTTATTAACATTATCCGCGCATCATCGCGCATAAATCACATCCCTCCTGGCCCGACTGTCATTCCTGCTCGTTATTAATATCAATCGTCCACTCTTATCTCCAATATGCGTAATTAATTTGCCGACAAACTAATTACATTAATCCACCGCCAGAAAGTCGAAACTGTCAGGTCCACTTAAGCCACCAAATTTGTGAGATATGCAAATTGCTCTTTTTCCATAACTGAAGATAATTTGGCCTCTCTCTATTCCTCACCTTTCTCATTTCAACGTGCGTGCATATGTGTGTGTTAGTTTGAGTGAAATGATAATTTTGTTGGGTAGGGCTGGGTAGGTCCGTTTAATACGTGTGACGTATGAATGACGTTGAATGCACTTTGTAATGTATATAGACAATCTAGGGCTTGGCAGACACGCAGGTTGTTGTACGTCGTTGGATTTTATTTAACGGATTTCGATTTACGACCGTCGGCCTTGTTCTAAACGGTAGCCTCTATACTGATCCTTCAAAATGTTCACACCACATAAATCAAAATAAAAGTGCCCTCTACATTTGATAATAACTATTTTTGTATATAATTTATCAACTCATTGTATTAAATCAAATTAAATTCCTGAAGCGAGCATCCCAATAAATCTGACTTATTGACCAAAGGGAAATAGACGCGGCGAGAGAGAGATAGAAAGATTATCTGAAGTTGGCATCTCGGGTATGGAGGAAACGTGGAAAGAAGAAAGTGCGGTCGCCGGTCACAATGCTCATTTAATCCGTAAACTTGTCCGGACCCTCGAATGTGAAATAAATTTTTTAAAGAAAAAAAAAAAAAAAGAAAAGAAGAAGCCGAGGTGAAAAACCGGCGACGGGTGCCGACCTTGACCCCCAATGGACCCATTGGTCCAATGGACCGGTCCGAGTTGGTCCCGGACCGGGGTCGTTTACTGCATCGATACGAGACGTGATAAATTTCTCCAAACACACCAAGAGCAACGCACCCATTACCAATTATTGCCCGTTATGAACGACTCGACGGTTTCATTCTTTTTTCGTTTATCATTTTTATTCGTGTCGTTGGGGAAATGACATGAAACTGCTTAAAATACAAGTTTAAACAATATCTTCGTAATAGTTTCTTCACAATTTATTTCCATTTTGCTAGTTTATATTTTAGATTGTGGTTTCATGTTTTTTTATCATCTGTCTTCTATCTTTAGTCTTCAGAATTTATCTTCTGTTTTTAACTACATATTATCAATTGACCTCTTTTTTTTGTTATTAATCTTTAATCTGTAATCTTGTCCCTATGTCTTCTCTTTTTATTTTTTCATCAATTAATTATTTAAACTCTTTATTCTACTCTCTGTCAACAAAATATATCTACAATTTTTTCTGAATATTTTACTAACTTTGCCTCAGTGAAGATCTTTAATCATCTACCATAAAGAATCAAAAATACAAAATGCTACAAAGCAATAAAAAATGAAGTTCATGATTTACTTTTCACATTGGAGCTGTATATTCTTGATGAATTCTTTAAGAAGAACTTGTGATGTACAGATACATCCTTCCAAAAACCCTTGTGTATGGTGTAATAACTGGAGGGTGAGATAGAGGCCCCCCACCCACCCTACATATATATTTCAACTCTCCGTACTGCCACTGCTTTGATTCTTGGAAAATAAAATCACAATTAGTCTGAATATGTTCTAACAATTAGAAATCATTGTTATGAATTAAATTAAATTATATATGTAGGGTGGGTGGGTGGCCACTATCCCACCCTCCAGTTATTACACCATACACAAGTGTTTTTGGAAGGATATATCAGTTCTCATCGAAGAATTCATCAAGAGTCACGGCTTCCCAATGTGCGAAGAAAATCATGAACTTTACTTTTCATTGTTTTGTAGCATTTTGTATTTTTGATTCTTTGTGGTAGATGATTAATGATCTTTAATATGCTCCCTTTATAAAACACGTTCTTCGGTGCTTTGGAAAAATAAAATCTTACCGTGTGTGTATTTTATATTTTTTTATATAATAGAATAATAATTCTTTGGTAAATAACATTTACACATTTTTGAGTATTAAAAAAACTTTATTTACAATTTTCGCTGAATGTTTTACTAATTGCAGGGTGGGATAGAGGCCACCCAAGCACCCTACATATATATTTTAACTTTCAGTACTCTCACTGCTTTAGTTTTTAGAAAACAAAATCACGACTCGTCTGAATAAATTCAAGGAAATAAAATCAAAATTGAACATTAAGTTCAAGTAAATATGTAGATGGATGGGTGGCTACTATCTCATCCTCTAATTATTATACCACATGCAATGTTTGTTCGGAAAGAAATTATACAATAATGAAGATTTCTGTAACAAATAACTTTTTATATTTATATATTTATATTTCACTTTACAATATCTTGTTTATATTATTATCTAAAAATTATAAATTATACATTAATAATTAATTTGTGTATTAAAACTTTTTATACAATTCTGGCTGATGTTTTACTGACTGGAAGATGTAATAGAGGCCACCCACCCTACATATAAATTATTACTTTCATTAATGTCACTGCTTTGGTTTTTAGAAAACAAAATCACCATTGATCTGAATAAAAATTGATAAATTTAAACCAGAATTGTAGATTAAATTCAACTACAAATAGGAGATGGGTGGGTGTCCATTATCCCACCCTTCAATAATTACATCAGACACAAAGGATTTTCGAAAAAAATTTATACAAAAGATTAATATTTCTGTGGTTAATAATATTTACACATTTTTGTAACTTTATCTGGAAATTTTACTGAATGTTTTAATAATTGGAGGGTGGAATAGAGGCCACCCACCCAGCCTAAATATATATTTTTACCTGAATTCTTTTGTCATCTGTTAACTTCTATATTACGTGTTCTACTTACTAACTTTTGTTTTCTATCTTCTGCCTTATATCTTTTATGTTTTATATTCTACTTACTGTCTTCTGTTTTCCTTCTGTTTCCTCTGCCCTCTATCTTCTATTTCATATTATTCATTAGTTAACAATTGTCATTTAAAATATGATATTGGTCATTTATCAATGACACGAGTTAATTGTCATTTGATATTTAATATTGGTCATTAGTTATTGTTATTTGTTAGTTGTTATTTGTGACTAATTAATTTCCCACATCTGTCATCTATCAATTGTTATCTGTTATCTGTTATCTGTCATTTTTATCTGTCATTTATCATTTATCAACTGTCAACAGTCAACTGTCATCTGTCATCTGTCAATTATCAACTGTCTCTGTTATCTGTCATTTTAAATCTGTCTCCTGTCATCCTAAGATTTGACGTTGTTCATTAATTTTTTGTCATTTGTTAGTTGTCATTAGACATTAGTAATTTGACAATTATCATTTCTCACGTGTCAATTGTCATTTAAATTTTGACGTTGATCATTAATTATTTTTCATTTGTTAATTGTCATTTGGCACCAATTATTTGTCAATTATCATTTGGTGGTTATCATTTGTCACGTATCAATTGTCATTTAAGACTTGTCGTTAGTCATTAATATTTTATCATTTGTTAATTAACTTTTGACATAAATAATTTGTCAATTATTATTTGATGATTGTCACTTGTAATCACTAGTAATTTGACAATTATCATTTGCCACGTGTGAATTGTCATTTAAATTTTGACAGTGTTCATTAACTATTTGTCCTTTGACATGAGTAAGATGTCAATTATCATTTGATGGTTATCATTTTTCACGTGTCAACTGTCATTTAAGATTTGTCGTTGGTCATTAATATTTTGTCATTTGTCATGAGTTAATTGTCTTTTGATATTTAATATTGGTCATTAGTTATTGTTAATTGTTGTTGTTTTGTATTTGTGATTAAATAATTTAAAACATCTGACATTTGTCATCTATCCTTTGTTATCTGTTATCTGTCATTTTCATTTATCTTTTGTCATCTGTCATTTGTCAACTGTCATCTGTCATCTGTCAATTGTCAACTGTTATCTGTAATTTGTCATCTGTCATCTCTCTTTTACTAACTCTCACCTGTCACCTGTCATCTATCATCGGTAATCTGCAATTTCTCATTTGACGTTAGTAATTTGAGAATTATCATTTGTCACGTGACACTTTCATTTAAGATTTGTCGATGGTCATTAATTATTTGTCATTTGTTAATTGTAATTTGACATGAATAATTTTTAAATTATCATTTGGTGGTTGTCACTTGTAATCACTAGTAATTTGATAATTATCATTTGTCACGTATTAATTGTGATTTAATTTTTGACGTTGATCATTTGACATGAGTAATCTATCAATTATTATTTGGCAGCTGTCATTTATCACGTGTTAATTGTCATTTAAAATTCGACATTGGTCATTCAATATTTCTCATTTGCCAATGTGACCCGAGTTAATTGTCATTTGATATTTACTATTGGTCATTAATTATTATTATTTGTGACTAATTAATTTCCTATTTCCTGCATCTAGGATCTGTCTGTTATCTGTTATTTTTCATCTGTCTTCTGTCATTTTTCATCTGTTATCTATCAACTATCAACTGTCATGGATATGTGGTTTGTCGTTTGTTATTTATCATTTATCAACTGTCATCTGTTAACTGTCATTGGTAATCTGTGGTTTGTCGTTGGTCATATGTCATCTGTCATCTGCCATCTGTTATTTGTCATCAATATTCTGTCAACTGCTAACTGTCATTAATAATCTGTGGTTTGTCATTTGTCATTTATCAACTGTCATCTGTTAACTGTCATTGGTAATCTGTGGTTTGTCGTTGGTCATCTGTCATCTATCATCTGCCATCTGTTATTTGTCATCAATATTCTGTGGTTTATTGTCATCTCTTAACTGTTGTTTGTCAACTGCCAACTGTCATCTGTCATCTGTATACGTCATCTGTCAAATGTCATCTGTCATCTGTCTTCTCTCTTTTATTATTTGTAATCTTTTTCCTATCTTATGTTTTCACATTATGTGATCTGTTTTTTATTTTCTACTTCATGTCTTATATGTTTTGTATTCTATTTTCTATCTTTGGTTTCCGTTTTCTGTCTTCTGTCTTCTACATTCTGTCTTCTATCTTCTATCATCTGTTATCTGTCATCTGTCGTGTGTCTTTTATTTTTTGTCTTCTGTCTTCTGTCTATTTATTAATTATCTATTATTAAACCATTAATTATTTTACATGATTTATTTTCCGCCGTCTGTATTTTGTCATGTGTCGCCTGTCGTTTATGTTTTGTATTCTACTTTCTGTCATCTATTTTCTATCTTCTGCCTTATGACTTTTATATTTTTTATATTCTACTTTCTGTCTTCTGCTTTCCATCCTCTGTTATTTGCCATCTGTTATCTGTCATCTGTCATCTATCATTTGGCATCTGTTAGCCCTGTATTTTTTTCCTGTATTATTTATTAGTTAACTATTTATCGTTTAAATTTTTTATCTTCTGCCTTCTGTCTTTTGTCTTTTGACTTTTATCATCTATCTTTTTTCTATTTTTATTTTCTATCTTTTGTCATCTGTCATCTGTCAACTGTCATCTGTCATCTGTCATTTATCATCAGTCATCTGTTTTCTCTCTTTTCTGTTTTGTAATCTTTTTCTTTTATCTTCTGCCTTTTGTCTTCTGTCTTCTGCCCTAGTTACCTGTGGTCTCTCTGTTGTCTTCTATGTTTTGTATTCTACATTCTTCGGTTTTCTATCTTCTACTTTAGGTCTTATATGTTTTGCATTCGATTTTCAGTTTGTTGATTCTTTCTTCGGTTTTCTGTCTTCTGTGTTCTACCTTCTATCATCTCTTATGTGTCATCTATCTCATCTATCATCGGTCATGTGTCTTTTATTTTTTGTCTTTTGCCTTCTGTCCATTTATTAGTTGTCATCATTAAACTATTAATATTTTACATCATTTATATTCCGCCTTCTGGATTTTGTCTTCTATGTTTTGTATTCTACTTTCTATATTCTGCTTTATAACTTATATTTTTTATAGTCTTTTCCGTCTTTTGCTTTCTGTCCTCTGTTATTTGCCATCTGTTATGTTTCATCTGTCATCTGTCATTTGGCATCTGTCAGCCCTTCCTATATTATTTATTAGATAACTATTTATCGTTTAAATTTTTTATCTACTGCCTTTTGTCTTTTGACTTCTATAATCTGTCTTCCTCCTATTTTTTTGTCATTTATTTTTTAATTTTCTATCTTTTGTCATCTGTCATCTATCAACTGTCATCTGTTATCTCTCATCTGTCATGTCATCTATCATCTGTCAACTGCCATCTATCATATGTTATCTGTCAACTGTCATTTGTCATCAGTCATCTGTTTTCTCTCTTTTATGTTTTGTAATATTTTTCCTATTTTCTGCTTTCTGTCTTCTGACTTCTACCCTTTGATACCTGTGGTCTCTCTTCTACGTTTTGTATTCTACATTCTTATTCAGTCTTCTATTTTCTATCTTCATCTATCATTAATCATTTGGCATCTGTCAGTCTTGTATTTTTGTCTTAAATTATTTATTAGTTATTTATCAAATTGATTAATGGTTGAGGCGTTCACTTCGTGATACATCTTGAATATTTAAATAAAGTAAAACTCACTTTGTTAATATCACACTATTTATTTTAAAAAGTCACTTTTTAAAATAAATAGTGTGATATTAACAAAGTGAGTTTTACTTTATTTAGTTATTTATCACTTAACGTTTAAATTATTTTTTTTAAAATTTATTTTATGCCTTCTGTCTTTTACTCTCTCTCTCTCTTTCTCTTATCTCCTATATTTATCTTCTGACTTTAGCTTTCTTCTTTTAATCTTTTATCTTTTGGTTTCCGCCTTTACTCCATTGATTTATTATCTATTTTTTTCTTTTAATTTTTTTTTTTTAATCTGTGAGTTGTCTTCTATGTTTTGTATTATATTGTCTGTCTTCTGTTTTTTTTAATCTTTTGCCTCATATCTCCTTTGTTTTATATTCTATTTTTGGTCTTCATCTGTCATCAATAATCTGTGGTTTAAATAAAATAAAATAAACTTTGTTTATATCACACACTTTATTATTTCAGTGACTATAGAAGTTATAAAATATGTATCACAAAGTGAAAGCCTCTACAATCAAATCTGTGGTTTGTCGTTTGTCATTTGTTAACTACTATTTGTCAATTCTCATCTGTCATTTTATATTTTATTTATGTTTTATTTTTAGATATTTAAATTTTATTTTAATTTATTTAATTTTAAATTTTATCTATTTACTATATATAAACAAACATTTATTTCGTTATTTGTCTTTTTATCAGTTTATTACTATGACTGCTATTTTATAATATAACAATTGATTTTAATCTTATTTTTATACATTTTATTTAGGTTTTTATAACATCTACAACTGTCTATTTTTGTCTATTTTATCTTTTTAACATTTTATTCTGTATTTTATTTATTTTATATATTAAAACATTTTATCTTTTTATTTTGTTTAGCCTAATTTTAGTATATTTTTTATATTAATTTGATTTTGCCCTTTCAACGTGATTGATCTTAATATATTTTATTTGATTCTTTTATTAACTATAATATTTTATATTTTAATGTTTTACGGTGGCGGTATTATTTATATATTTGTATGTGCGTAGGTGTATGTGTATCTATATAAATGTGTGTATGTCTATATATATTGTATTATTTTGAAACTTGTCAATTTTTATATCACTATTGTTAATTCTATTATTTATAAATAACATTACATATATTATTACTAAGACAATATGACGTGTGTAAAACTTGTAGTTACTAGCACTAATAAATATTATTATTATTATTATTATTATTATTATTTGTCATCCGTCACCTGTCAGCTGTTATCTGTTAACTTATGTCATCAATAATCTGTGATTTGTTGTCATCTGTCAACTGATATTTGTCAACCGTCATCTGACATCTCTCATTTGTCATCCGTCATCTGTCAAATTTCATCTGTCATCTGTCTTTTCTCTTTTATTATTTGTAATCTTTTTCCTATCTTCTGTGTTCTATTTTCTATCTTCCGCCTTTTGTCTTCTGACTTCTGTCCTTTGTTATATGTGGTCTTTCTTCTGCCTTCTATGTTTTGAATTCTATATTATGTCTTATGTTTTCCATCTTCTACTGTATGTCTTTTTTGTTTTGTATTCCATTTTCTATCTTTTATTTCCATTTTTTATCTTCTGGTTTTTATCTTCTACCTTTTTACTTCCATATTCTATAATTTGTCATCTATCATCTATCATGTCTCTTTTATCTTTTGTCTTCTGCCTTCTGTCTATTTATTAGTTTTCTGTCATTAAACCATTAATTTTCTCATCATGTATCTTCCGTCGTCTGCATTTTGTCATCTGTCGCCTGTCTTCTATGTTTTGTATTCTACTTTCTGTCTTCTATTTTCTTTGTTCTGCCTTATGACTTATATTCTATTTCTGTCATCTGTTTTCTGTCCTTTACAATCTGTTATTTTTTATCTGACATTTATCATGTGGCATCTATTTTTTATCTTTTATTATTTTTTAGTTACCTATTTATCGTTTAAATTTTTTAACTTCTGTCCTTTGCCTTCTATCGCCTGTCTTTCTCCTATTTTCTGTCTTTTATCTTCGACCTTTTGTTTTTAATTTTTTATTTTCTATCTTTTGTTACCTGTCATCCGTCACCTGTCAGTTGTTGCTGTCATTTGTCACGTGTCAAATGTCATTTAAGATTTGACGTTTAATTCATGATTTAACGTTTGATTAATCATTTGTCATTTGTTAGTTGTCATTAATAATAATAATAATAATAATATTTATTTCCAGTGTAAGTACAGTAACAATACATAAACATATAGTAGGTACAGCACAAACATGGAAATACGTCAAGATAATTAACAATATTTAATTTATACATATAATACTAAAAAGTGCGAGTCAAAAACTCCTTCGTATCGTACGGCTCCAATGTGCACAATAGATTAAATAGCAATCGTCTTGTCTGATTGTATGTTTCTGCATTGGCTATATATTGTGGAAGATGATTATAAAATTTTATGCAATTATAAAGTGGACCTTGCTCAAATTTATTTAACCTGTGTGATGGATACCTGAAAGTAGTACCATGTCTGGTATTGTGGGTACTATTTAGAGTATATTCGGAAAATAATTCTCTATTCTTACACACAAACTTAATACACTCATATATGTAAACAGCTGGAACCGTCAAAATGCCTAATTTTTTGAAAACCCCTTTACAGCTGTCAGTTTTTCTCATCCGACACATTGTTCGAATTGCACGCTTCTGAGATATTAATATAGAACTACTGTGTGCACTGCTACCCCAGAATAAAATTCCATATTTAATATGGGAGTAGAAATTGGCATAATAGAATGTTTTAACGATATGGTCGTTAGTATTACTGGCAAGAATCTTTAAACCATAGCATGATTTGCTAAGCTTAGATGTAAGTTTGTCAATATGTGGTCGGTAACTTAGAGTTTCATCAAGTATTACTCCAAGAAACTTAGAACTTTTTATAAATTCAAAATTGTGATTATTTAAGCTTAAATTATGGGGAGTAATTAATGATTGATTAGACTTAAAAAATATTGTATTTGTTTTATCTGCATTTAAAATTAATTTATTTTTTATAAACCACTCATTAATGCGTTTCATAATTATATTTCCAGAACCAATGATATCAGGGTATGTTTCACCGTAAAGTAGCAGATTTGTATCATCTGCATAGCAAGTAATTTCACTATTTGCATGTATATTGTCAGATATATCATTTAGAAAAATATTAAAAAGAAGAGGGCCCAAAATACTCCCCTGGGGAATCCCCATTTCAATTGATAATTTATCAGATGTCGCTTCAACCATGCCGTCATTTATTTTCACTGACTGTGTTCGATTGCTTAAATATGAGCAAAACCACTTATTTGCAATTCCGCGAACGCCATAGTTAGGTAGTTTAGTCAATAAAATTGAGTGCTGAATCGTATCAAAAGCTTTTGACAAGTCTAATAATACACCACATACAACTTGATTATTATCTAGAGCTGTTAAGATTGATTGAATGTATTGAAAAAGTGCTGTGTCTATACTCTTGCCTTTAGTAAACCCATGTTGACATCTGGAAAATAACTGATTCGTCTTGAAAAAATCGATTAATCGATTTGACATTATAATTTCTAGTATTTTTGAAAATGTACACAGAATACTAATTGGTCTATAATTTTCCAGGTCCTCAATGCTTCCTTTTTTATATATGGGTTTAATAATTGAATATTTTAACAGATCTGGAAATATGCCTGTATTAAAAGAGCTATTAAAAATATCATTTAGTGGTTCCACAATACTATTGATGCAGACTTTTATTATGGATATCGGTATATTATCATACCCACAACTTTTTTTATTTTCCATATCAGAAACAACTTTTAGTATTTCAGGTTTAGTGACCGGTTCGAGTAACAATGAATTGCTATTTATTGGTATATTGCAGACATAGGAATCATCATTTTGATATAATTGACCACTTAACAAATTACTTGCAGCGTTTTTAAAGTAAATATTAAAATCATTAGCTTGCTGTTCTATGTTATTAGTATTCGGTAAGGTAAGGTTTCCATTTCTCTTAGTGCTCACAACGTCACCAATTATTTGCCAGGCAACTTTAGATTTGTTTGATGATTTTGCTAATTTATTTTCGTAATAAGAACATCGTTCTCTATTTAGTAATTGCTTATATTTTGCAGTTTCTGTTTTTAATGCAGGTTTATACTCCGGCATATATTGAGAGAGTGTTTCATATATCTGCATTTGAATTTTACACTGTATTGTTTCAGGTGACGTAAATTTAAAATTTTGTTTTTTGGTAGGTTTCACGTTTTTCAGTGGAAAATGTTTATTGACATACTTTAAAAAGATGGATATAAAGTGTGAATATTTATTATTAGTATCGTATCATTTTTTAACAGCTTCAAAGGATTCACTTTCAATGTCAGTGCAAAATTCAAATAATGCACGCTCGGAGTATAGCCTAATTTTATAAAATTTCACAAAATCATCATTAAAATTTAAGCTTTGTGTTATAATTTGTGCCTTATGATCAGATAAAAATGTATTGATAACATTTGTATAATTATTATTGTAGTTAACATTTGTTATGATGTTATCAATACACGTACCAGTGCCATTGTAGTGAAATCGAGTGGCTTGATGTACATTTAAAATTGCATTATGTGCCATCAGCAAATTTTTAAATTCTTTAGTTCCACATGAATTCTCCAGCGTATTAATATTGAAATCGCCAGATATAAAATATAGTCTATTTGTTGATGTTACATAATCTAAAATTTGATCAAGTTTACTAAAGAAAAGCGCTATATCACTCTGAGGAGTTCTGTAAATACAAATTACATAGATTTTTTTTTTGAAAATTTGAAGTTCAGCACCCGCACATTCAAATATATTTTTCTCTGAGATGGAGCTTATGATTTTCAGTTTTGCTGCCTTTATTCCAGATTTACAATAAATTGCAACACCGCCATGTTCTTTACTGGCCCTACAAAAGTTAGATATTAATTTGAAATTAGGAATATTACATATTTTAAGCTGTTCACTGGATTGTCAGTGTTCCGTTATACATAATACGTGAACGCCATTTAGATCATTTACAGTATCAATTATCTCGTTTACACAATTACTCAGGCATTGAACATTTTGGTGTAATAATTTAAAGCTGTTATTTGGTTCAGATTGTTTTTCTGTCGGTGTATAATTTATGTTATTGGAGTTTTTCTGCGTTCCGCGAAAAAATTATAACATGATTGACATGATTAATTAATCAATTATCATTTGGTAATTGTCATTTAAGTTTTGACATTGGTCATTAAATATTTGTGGTTTGTCAATTATGATTTAATAGTTGTCGTTGGACTCGAGTTAATTGTCATTTAATATTTAATATTGAACATTATATATTGTTATTTGTTAGTTGTTATTTGTGACTAATTAATTTCTTACGTCTGTCATCTGTCATCTGCCACCTGTCATTTGTTATTTGTCATTTTTCATCTGTCTTCTATCATCTGTCATCGGTTATCTGTCATCGGTAATCTGTGGTTTGTCGTTTGTCATCTGTCAACTCCTATTTGTCAACTCCCATCTGTCATCTGTTACCCATCAACCGTCATCTGTAATCTGTGGTTTGTTGTTTGTCATTTGTTATTTGTCATATGTTAATTTTCAACTGTTATCTGTCATCCATCATCTGTCAAATGTAATCTGTCTTCTTTCTTTTATTATTTGCAATCTTTTTTTCTACCTTCTGTTTTCTATCTTCTCCCTTTTGTCTTTTGTCTTTTGTCTTTTGTCTTTTGTCTTCTGTCTTCTGTTCTTTGTTATCTGTGGTCTCTTTTCTATCTTCTATATTTTATATTCTACATTCTGTCTTTTCTCATCATCTTCTACTTTATGTCTTATGTGTTTTTTTATCCCATTTTCTATATCCTGTTTCCGTCTTCTATGTTCTATCTTCCGTCTTCTACTTTTTGTCTTCTATCTTCTATCATCATATGTTATTTGTCATCTATCATCTGTCATATGTTTCTTATCTTTTGTCTTCTGCTTTTAATTAATTTTTTATTTATATCATTTATCATCCGCCTTCTATTTTTGTCATCTGTCTTTTTCAAATAATAGATGACAGATGAAAGAAACCAGATGGCAAATAACAGAGGATAGAAAGCAGAAGACAGAGAATAAAATATAAAATATAGAAGTCATAAGGCAGAAGATAGAAAACGCCTTATGACTTCTATGTTCTGTCCTCTATTTACTACCCTATGTCTCCTTTGTTTTATAAATGGTTTTTGTCCTCTGTTTTTACCATATGTCATTATTAATTCCATCTTTAATTTTTTATATTTCATTTATCATCTGGCATTTTCTGCGTTCTTCTGTCATATGTTTACTGTCTTATAGTTTTTGTCATCTACTTTTGTCTTTTTTAAACTTTTATAGTTTTCTATTTCTTGTATTCTAATTTCTCTTTTATATTATATGTTATATTATTTATTTATAAATTTTTATTATTTTAAAAAATCATTCTGCCTCTGTATTTTGCCTTTCGTCTTCTATCTTCTGTCTTCTGACTTCATCTATCTGTTTTATCTTCTGCCTTCTATCCATTTTTTTTTTCTATATTTTGACTTATATCTTCTGTTTTTAAATAAAACAAGAGTTTTACTTTTCCTAATTTTAAAATTTGGTTCCATCAAGAGAGTAGCAGAATAAGAAGAACAGAACTTTTTTTAATATATGATTTGTGTTCTATGTTTTGTAGTCTACTATCTGTCTTCTGTTTTTTATCTCATTTGTTTTATATTCTATTTTTTGTCTTCTGTTACTCAGCTACTGCCCTTCTAAATTCTTATGTCTTCTGATTTTGTATCGTGTCATCTGCTTTCTGTTCTCTGTCATCTTCTTCAGTTTTCTGTCTTTTGTCTTTCTGTCGTTTGCTCTCTCTCTCTCTCTCTCATATTATATATTAGTTGGTTATACTTGATTATTAAATTTTTTAAATCATTGTCTTCTGCCTTTTATATTTCGCCTTGTGTCTTGTGAGTGTTTTCTAATTTCTATCATCTATTTGTTTTTTTGTCTTTTGACTTATATCCATTGTCTTCTATTTCCATCTTATATCTTCTATCTTCTGTCATCTTTCTTTAGTCTTTTATCTTTTGTCTTCTCTTTTCTCTCTTCTGCCTTCTGTCTAATATTACTTATAGTTGTCATTTTTTATACATCATCTTTTATTTGTCATTTATCTTTTGTTTTATGTCATTTGTTATCTGTATTTTGTTTGTTTGTATCTGTTATGTCATCTGTTTTATGACAGCAGCGCATGTTGGTGGAGTATGGAATTTGCTTAATTACATTTTAAAACAAAAGATGAAAAACGACAACCACAAATAACTGAACACAATTTCACAAAATATACATATATGATAAAATTGTGATTAGCAGTTGATCTGTATTAATGAAATTTGAATCAACTGCTATTTTCAAATAGTTTTGTATATTTCAAGATATTGATATGAGCATTTAATAAAATCTGTTGCAATGAATAAAGTTTTGCGTCGTGAGTGTAATGATGAAAATGGTGAAAAGGGGGCCGCGCGAATAAGTCTCCGGGACAGTTGACAAGTGCAGGAGCAGCGGCAATTTCCAGCTATTTCGAGCGGTCAGGGCGCGGCCCCATCAATCTTCATCAGGGGCCCCCGTTGTTCCGGTCCGCTTCGCCTCCTCCGAGCTGAGCTGCTCGCCATGCACTTTAATGATATGCAGCCTCCACTTATAAACCCATTCCCATTCCGCGAACTTTCCCCCTGGATCATCGCCGAGACTTTTTCCGTCCGTCTTCTCGGAGGCCGAGGATGGTGGTGCTAAATAAGGACGTCTTTAATTGGTGGTGGTGTTATTTTAGCGGCGATGCGATTTAGGAATGTTACGGGGTATACGTAGTGTACGAAGAGGAACGGAGGAACGTGCCGGCGGACGGTAATGGCCTTTGAAGATCTTTTTAACAAAGGCCGGCGCGGAGAAGAAGAGATATATTAGCTTTGTCATTAGACACAATCGCGACCATTAAATAATTTCTCGGCGTACACGCGCGTTAATTGTTCCCCGGTTTTCCCGGACTCGGCGCAAAACTATTTTTATTGGCGCGTCAGCCCTTTTCTTTGATCTCGCCAAAAAACCGTCCTTTTGTCGCTTTCGTGCTTTTTTACGACAAGAGCGCTCGCGCGGTTCCGTTCATTTGTTTCTCGCACCTCGGCGGCTGTCAAAATTCCATTTGCACCTTTGTAGTCTCCACGATGAGATCTCTCATTAGACACCCAGCACGACACGTCTACGAACAATGATGATGCTCTTACACATCATCAACCGACTATAATTAGTGCGAACGGTTCTGTCTTTCAAAATCATTTATTATTGCTTGGGCGCGTGTAAAATTAGAACACGTTTTGCTCATTAACAAAAAAAATGAAGAAAAATTTATCAATAGCTTTTATTAATAGCACCATCCTGTTGAAATCACACTAGGTCTACAAAAACGGGACCTAAATACGCCAGAAATGGCCAAAAAATATTGTTTTTATAGCCAGAATTGCGTGGTATTGTATTTGTATTTGTATTTAATGCTCTGTTTCTCTTACAATAAATAAATTTATTACATCATTACCAACTGCCAACAATAATTGGTTGAGCGGAAGAACATAAGAAGTCGTGAACGCCTTCAAGTTCTAAACTTCAAAATTTCAAGTTAGTGTATTTATGTATATTTTTTTTAATAGAGCTTCTAAAGTAAATCAAATAAATAAATAATCTTTGTTGGTATCACTTCTTTTAAAAACTGTTCATTTTTTTTGTAATATTTTAAAACCATCGAAAATTCATTTGTTTTAGATATTAGGACCTCGTTTATAAACATTTAAATTAATTACTTTTGCTGAATAATATTTGCGCGGATGACATTTTATGAGAGAGAGAGAAAGAAAAAGGGTTCACCTGTTTGTGTCTAATTAGGTCGTACACTGAGGTAATTGGTGTGTCTCGCGGCAACACAGACGGAATAAATGGAATAAATTGACATCGCGGTGCGTTAACAGGAAGCAGTTGTTGGGACCGTATGCAAATAAAGTAATGAGAAATAGGGGGAAGGGAGTAGGCTCTCTTTCTCTCCATTCCATTTATCCATCTGTGTGTTGGTTTATATATATATATATATATATATGTATATGCACGTAGTACATGTATTTATTTTTTCCCCTTTTTCGGCATCCATCACAATAATAATCGGGGAGCAAATTGAAATCCATCAGCCGAAGAGGAGAAGAAACCCCGCGGTTCTCGCGCGACATTTCATTGTTGGCATTTCCAACGATTTTCATATATATATATATATATATATATATATATACATATATATTGATCCTAATGACATATCTCATGGGGGAGTGGGTGGGTTTTTCGGAGATGCGGAGGACGTCGTTGGGGGGTGGAGTGCGGGGGTATAGGAGGCGGGGAGAGAGAGAATTATTATTTTCCATGTGTATAAGAAATCTTCGGGAAAAGTTATATATATTCCGTCCCGGTGGAAAATATCCACTTAAAAATTTAATATGTTCCCTGCTTCTGCATTCAAGTTACCCCTAATTCGGTTCTTCTGGGGGATCGATAATTTCATTATTGTCGTACTCTTTCGGCTGGGTAGACTTGTGCCTCCTCCTTAAGTACGTATTAAACGTTATATATGGTGGAATTGTTGCAGGTCCTCCTGTTAGCAAAAAAAATGAAAATAAATTGGTAATTTATTTCAGATTCCTTTATTTCAAATTTTTCCAATTAAATAAAAATGAACAAGGGTTATAATTATTTTAATCATGTCTTTTACAATTTGTGTTTGTATATTATTTTTTACGTAGGATGGGTGGGTGCCTAGTATTACTTTTTAAAGTTTTTTTTACCATAAACGCCGATTTGTTATTAGAAAATGAATTTGGAAAAATTTGTCGTTCAAAAATTGAAAGCAATGTTTTTATTCTTAATTAGCATTCGTTAAAATCCAGTAGCATGTTTTATAAATTGGTGGTTGGGATAGAGGCCACCTACCCACCCTACATATACATTTCTATTACTCCCATTGTCACACGTTTAGTTTTTTTTTTAGAAAAAGTAGTAAAATTTGTGTTCAAAATTTTAAGACAGTGTTTTGTTTTCTGTTTTATTACTTATGTAGGGTGGGTAGGTGTCCACTATCACACCTTCCAGTTTTCATAACTAATCAACGATTTCTCATTAAGAAATTAATGAATAGAAAAAATGTATTTAAGAATTAAACCTACAAAAATGATTCGAAATAATTTTGCATTCATTAAAACCCTCTCGTATGTTTTATTAATTGCAGGGTGGAATAGAGGCCACCCACCCACCCTACATATACATCTTATACTACCATTGTCACACGTTAAGGATTTTTTGAAAATAGCAATAAAATTTGTGTTAGGGATTAAATATTTTAAGACAGTGTTTTAGTTTGTGTTTCATTGCTTATGTAGGGTGGGTGGGTGGCCACTATCACACCCTCCAATTTTCATAATTAATCAACGATTTCTCATTAAGAAGTTAATCAATAGCAAAAAATTATTTAAAAATTAAACCCACAAAAAGGATTAGAATTAATTATACATTTATTAAAACCCTCTCGTATGTTTTATAAATTAGAAGGTAGGATAGAGGACACCCACCCACCCTACATATTATTTGTATTACTTCCATTGTCACACGTTAATTTAGTTTGGAAACAGCAGTAAAATTTGTTTTAACGTTTAAAAATTATAAGGCACTGTTTTAATTTATGTTTCATTGCATATGTAGGGTGGGTGGGTGTCCACTATCCCATCCTCTAACTACTCAATCATTTTCGTCGACTGTACTAAAAATTTTATTAATAAGGAACAGTTTTATATCGTATAAATTTGAATGTAAATTCCCCTTATTTGTACGCTTTAATTTTTTGAAAACAGTTGTTGATGGTGTTTTGATTGGAGGGTGGGATAGAGGCCACCCACCCACCCTACATATACATATGAACTTTAATCACTGACACTGTTTTCGTTTCCAAAAAACAACGGCCTTACTGTTAATGGTGTTTCAAGAATTTAACACAATGTTTTAGCGTATAGTTTAAATACATATGTAGGGTGGGTGGGTGGCCACTATCCCACCCTCCAATCAAAACATCATAAACAACTATTTTCAAGAAATCTATATGTAAAAACAAGAAGAATTTATATCAAAATTTATACAATATAAAACTGTTCCTTATTCATTATATTTTAAGTAGAATCGACGTGTATGTTTGACTAGCTGAAGGGTGGAATAGTGGCCACCCACCCGCCTCACATATTTACCGAAACTATAGGCTAAACTTCTGGGTTAGATTCCTTAAAAATCATCATTAATAAGGCTAATGTTTTTTTTTTACCGGAAACAGTATCAGTGATTAAAATTTACATGTATATGTAAAGTGGGTGGGTGACCACTGTCCCACCCTCTAATTAGTAAAACATACATGTCGGTTTTACTAAAAATATTATTAACAAAAAACAGTTTTATACTGTAGAAATTCTAATGCGAATTCCCCTAATTTGCATCTATCAATTTTTAGAAAATAGTTGTTAATGGTGTTTTGATTGAAGGGTGGGATAGTGGCCACCCACCCACCCTACATATACTTTTAAATATTAATCACTAACAGTGTTTACTTTTCCAAAAAACAACGGCTTTATTGTTGATGGTGTTTCGGGAATTTAACACAGTGTTTTAGTTTATAGTTTAAATATATATGTAGGGTGGGTGGGTGACCACTATCTTACCCTTCAATCAAAACATCATAAACAACTATTTAAAAAAAATTCATATGTAAAAACAAGATAAATTTATATTAATATTTTTAGGATATAAAACTGTTTCTTATTAATAATATTTTACTGTGTTAAATTCTTGAAACATCATCTACAATAAGGCCGTTGTTTTTTGGAAACTAAAACACTGTCAGTGATTAAAATTTAGATGTATATGTAGGGTGGGTGAGGGGCCATTATCCCACCCTCCAATTAGTGAGATATATACGTCGATGTTACTAAAAATCTTATCAGCAAGAAACAGTGTTATACGGTATAAGTTTTCATACAAATTCGCCTTATTTATATGTATTAATTTTATGAAAATAGTTGTTGGTGGTGTTTTGATTGAAGGGTGTGATAGTGGACACCCACCCACCCTACATATACATCTAAACTTTAATCACTGACACTGTTTTCGTTTCAAAAAAACATCGGCTTTATTGTTGGTGGTGTTTCAAGAATTTAACACAGTGTTTTAGCTTGTAGTTTAAATATATATGTAGGGTGGGTGGGTGGCCACTATCCCACCCTCCAATTAGTAAAAGACACATCGGTTTTACTAAAATTATTATTAATCAGAAAGAGTTTTATACTGTAAAAATTTTAATGCGAATTCCCCTTATTTGTACGTATTAATTTTTCGTAAATAGTTGTTGATGGTGTTTTAATTGGAGGGTGGGATAGTGGCCACCCACCCACCCTATACATCTAAACTATAATCACTGACAGTGTTTTCGTTTCCAAAAAACAACAGGCTAATTGTTGATAGTGTTTCAAGAATTTAACACAGTGTCTTAGCTTCTAGTTTAAATATATGTGGGGTGGGTGGGTGGCCACTATCCCACCCTCCAGTCAAAACAGCATATACAACTATTTTCAAAAAATCCATATGCAAGAACAAGAAAAATTAATATTAAAATTTATACAATATGAAACTGTTCCTTATTAATAATATCTTAAGTACATTCGACGTATATGTTTGACTAGCTGAAGGGTGGGATAGTGGCCACCCACCCGCCCTACATATTTTTTAAAACTATAAGCTAAAACACCGAGTTAGCTTCCTAAAAATCATCATTAATAAGGCTGATGTTTTTTTTTTGAAAACAAAACCAGTCTCAGTGATTAAAGTTTAGATATTTATGTAGGGTGGGTGGGTGACCACTATCCCACCCTCCAATTAATAAAACATATATGTCGGTTTTACTAAAAATATTATTAACAAGAAACAGTTTTATACGGTATAAATTTTCATATAAATTTCCTTTATTTGTATGTATTAATTTTATGAAAATAGTTGTTGGTGGTGTTTTGATTGAAGGGTGTTATAGTGGCCACCCACCCACCCTACATATACATCTAAACTTTAATCACTGACACTGTTTTCGTTTCCAAAAAACAACAGCCTAATTGTTGATAGAGTTTCAAGAATTTAACACAGTGTTTTAGCTTCTAGTTTAAATATATATGTAGGGTGGGTGGGTGGCCACTATCCCACCCTGTAATCAAAACATCATAAACAACTATTTTTAAGGAAATCATACGTAAAAACAAGAAGTGTTTATATTAAAATTTATACGATATAAAACTGTTCGCCATTAATAATATTTTAAGTACAATCAACGTGTATGTTCGACTAGCTGAAGGGTGGGATAGTGGCCACCCACCCGCCCTACATACTTTTTAAAGCTATAAGCTAAAACACTGGGTTAGCTTCCTGAAAATCATCATTAATAAGGCTAGTGTTTGTTTTTGAAGACAGAAACATTTTCAGTGATTAAAGTTTAGATTTATGTAGGGTGGGTGGGTGGCCACTAGTCCACCTAATTAGTAAAGCATATACGTTGGTTTTACTGAAAATAGTAATAACAAGAAACAGTTTTATATCGGATAAATTTTAATGTAAATTCCCCTTATTTGTACGCATTAATTTTTTTAAAATAGTTTTTGATGGTGTTTTGATTGGAGGGTGGGATAGAGGCCACCCACCCGCCCTACATATACATGTGAACTTCAATCACTGACACTGTTTTCGTTTCCAAAAAACAACGGCCTTACTGTTGATGGTGTTTCAAGAATTTAACACAGTGTTTTAGTTTGTAGTTTAAAAATATATGTAGGGAGGGTGGTGGCCACTATCCTTCAATCAAAACATCATCAACAACTATTTTCAAGAAACCATATGTAAAAATAAGAAGAATTCATATTAAAATTTATCCAATATAACACTATTCCTTATTAATAATATTTTAAGTAGAATCGACGTGTATGTTTGACTAGCTAGTGGGATAGTGGCCACCCACCCGCCCTACATATTTTTTAAAACTATAGCCTAGAACACTGGTTTAGATTCCTGAAAAATTATCATTAATAAGGCTGATGTTTTTTTATAAAAACAAAAACAATATCAGTGATTAAATTTTAGATGCTTATGTAGGGTGGGTGGATGGCCACTATCCCACCCTCTAATTAGTAAAACATATACGTCGGTTATACTAAAAATATTATTAACAAGAAACAGTTTTATATCGTAAAAATTTTAATGCGAATTCCCCTTATTTGTACGTATTAATTTTTTGAAAATAGTTGTTGATGGTGTTTTGATTAGAGGGTGGGATAGTGGCCCTCCACCCACCCTACATATACATATAAATTTAAATCACTGACAGTGTTTTCGTTTCCAAAAACAACGGCCTTATTGTTGATGATGTTTCAAGAATTTAACACCATGTTTTAGCTTATAATTTAAATATATATGTAGGGTGGGTGGGTGCTCACTATCCCACCCTCCAATCAAAACATCAACAACTATTTTCAAGAAATCTATATGAAAAAACAAGAAGAATTTATATTAAAATTTATACAATATAAAACTGTTCCTTATTAATAATATTTTAACTACAATCGACGTGTATGTTTGACTGAAAGGGTGGAACAGTGGCCACCCACCCACCCTACATATATATTTAAACTAGAAACTAAAACACTGAGTTAAATTCTTGAAACACCATCAAAAATAAGGCCGTTGTTTTTTGGAAACTAGAACACTGTCAGTGATTAAAATTTAGATATATATGTAGGGTGGGTGGGGGGCCACTATCCCACCCTCCAATTTGTGAAACATATACGTCGATTTTACTAAAAATCTTATTAACAAGAAACAGTTTTATATGGTATAAATTTTCATATAAATTCCCCTTATAAATTTTATGAAAATAGTTGTTGATGGTGTTTTGATTGGAGGGTGGGATAGTGGCCACCCACCCACCCTACATATACATCTAAATTTTAATCAGTGACAGTGTTTTCGTTTTCAAAAAACAACGGCCTTATTTTTGATGGTGTTTCAAGAATTTAACTCAGTGTTTTAGTTTCTAGTTTAAATATATATGTAGGGTGGGTGGGTGGCCACTATCCTACCTTCTAATCAAAACATCTTCAAAAACTATTTTTAAGAAATTTGTATGTAAAAACAAGAAGAATTTATATTAATATTTATACAATGTAATACTGTTCTTTATTAGTAATATTTTAAGTTCAATCGACGTATATGTTTAACTAGTTGAAGGGTGAGATAGTGGCCACCCACCCGCCCTACATATTTGTTATAGCTATAAGCTAAAACTCTGGGTTATCTTCCTGAAAATCATCATTAATAAGGTTGATGTTTCTTTTGAAAACAGAAACAGTGGCAGTGAAAAAAGTTTAGATGTTTATGTAGGGTGGGTGGGTGGCTACTATCACAACCTCCAACTTCCATAACATTATCAACGATTTCTCATTAAGAAATGAATAAGAAGAAAACAAATTTAATAATTATTCACTCGTTAAAACACTTTCGTATATTTTGATAATTAGAGGGTGGGATAGAGGACACCCACCCATCCTACAAAAAAATAAACATTTACTCTACATATATATTTACATTATTGTCATAGTCACATATTTGGATTTTATTTTTAAACTTTATACATTGTAAGAGCTGGGATAAATTTTTTGAATTTTCAAGTTTTCAAGGTTCTGAAAGAACCGATTTTCAGCGTTTCGACTAAGTCGCATTGCACTTCTTCAGGCGGCGTTCTTGAGAAAATTGTGATCATGCCCAATTATTTTTCGACGGTGTTGGCGGTTGACTTAAAGATGGAAAAATTCACTACAATGAAGTACTCACAATTATTAACAACAAATAACATTTAAAAAAAAATATTATGAAGAGAGATTTCGTTGGTGTGGGGATTAAAATGTGTAATGCGGATGACGAGATGTGTTTGTTGCATAAAGTGGATATACATTTCGTTGAGCGTCGTCGCATTTATTGAGATTCCCGGTATGTTTTTTTATTTCGATTGCTTCGCGGATAATCCTTTTGGTGAAATGGTTTAATAAACCGATGGATGGATGAAAGTGGTGCTGTCGAAGTTTATCTTGTTTCCGGTGGATTTCGAATGCCATCAATTTTGGCGGTTCTGATGTATTCGTCTCACGGTATGTACATTGTTATACTGTTGGTTTATCCGATTAAAACAAAATTTTAATTTTGTATACGCCTTGATTTTCTAGAGAAATAATGTCTTTTGGGTAATTATGGAATTAATTTTAAGAAATATTGTCGCTTATTTATTCAATTGACAGTTCACAACTGACGTTCAACGGTTGGCAATTAACAGTGTAAAATTGACAGTTTATTAATTTACAATTTATAGTGGACTGATTACACTACTAAATCATACCATCATAGGTGATGATCGCTGTATTTTGCAGTTGAGAGTTTAGAACTAACTAGTTGCGTTTAAAGTTGAAAGTTTATGAATTTACAATTTATAGTTAACTCATTACACTGTCACTATCAACCATCATAGGTGACTGTTGATGTATTTAATAATTAACAGTTTACGGTTGGCAATTTGCAGTTTGAAATGCACAGGTAATGAATTAACAATTTATAATTGACTGATTACAGTTTGAAGCATTATTACATACATCATCAAGTATTTTCATTTATTATTATAAGTCTCACTTGAGAATTGTCAAATATTAATGATTGATGATTTAATTTGAGTCAACTAACAACTGTCACCAATCAAGATAATAATTACTTAACAATTTACAACTGACAATTGACGGTTCAGAATATTGAAGAATTTTCGATTTTAATAAAATCAGAAATACTGGAAAGTTCTTAGAAGTTTGATAGAAAACAATTATTTGTTTACTTCCGGACTTCTCGGAACTAGAAAGAAAGAAAAGTCTTTAAAATTGCGGGATTTTTTTTCACAGTTTTAAAATATCATTGTAATTTGCCAATTTTTTTTTTTTTAGAATTTTCAGTATTTTCTTCCTTAATTTTATAAAACATTGCAGCGTTTTTGGTTTTCCCGAATTTTTTTTAGTATTTTCTTCTCTAAACCAATGAAACCTTTCCAGTATTTTTGGTTTTATTATAATAGATTTTCACAAATAAAAAACTTTTTAAGTTAAGTTAAGTTAAACCTCCACCGTTAACGGCATAATAGATTTTTTCAGCAAAATTTCCCTTCACAATTTTTCAAAAAAATAATAGTAATAATATGAATTACTTCACCTGTAAATCAATATTTAATATTTAATTTACATTATTTTCAAGAGTTTTCATCTTTCAGAAGTTCCTTTTAATCGTAAGAATTTCAAATATTTTCTTCTTTAAACTTCTACAGTTCTTTTCAGGGTTTCTTATTTTATCTTATATTATATCTGTTTTGACAGCGACTTGTGACTAGTTTTTAAGAATCATCATTAAGCAACTGATTGAGGTTGTAGGCACTTACTTCGTGATACATTTTAATTAGATGAAAAATAAAAAATACTTTTACTTAGTTAATATCACAATGTTAACTAAGTAAAAGTATTTTTTATTTTTCATCTAATCGTCATTAAGAATTTTCTTTCAAAATTATGAAAAGTTTATTTGAGGCTTTAAATATTCTAGTATTTCTGGATTTATAGTAATATTTAAGTTCCATTATATATGTAGGGTGGATGGGTGGCCACTATCCTACCCACCAGTTTTAAATTATAAACGACATGGTTTACTTATGAAAAATTATTTGATAAGAGGAGTTTAAACAATAAATCTTATATAAAACTGTTTCTAATCTAAAAGGCATTCAAAAAAATACTCGTGTATGATTAAGAGATTGTACGGTGGGATAGAGGCCACCCACCCACCCTACATATATAGTGTGATTTTCACCACTGTAACTGTTTTAATTTCCTTGATCATAAACAAAAATTATGTATTTGTTATTACTAATTTTATAAGCAGTGTTGTAGTATAAATTTCATTGTATATGTAGGGTGGGTGGGTGGCCACTATCCCATCATCCAACTAGTCAATCATTTACGTCGATAGTACTAAACATTTTATTGATAAGGAAAAGTTTTATATTGTATATTTTTAATATAAATTCGTCTTGTTTTTACGTTTGGTTTTCTTAAATAGTTGTTGATGATGTTCCAATTGGAGGGTGGGATAGTGGCCACCCATCCACCTCAAATATGTTTTAAGACTATAAACTAAACACTGTGTTAAATTTTTGAAGAACCATTAACAATAAAGCTACTGTTTTGTTTTGGAAACGAAAACACTATCAGTGATTCAAGTTTAGATGTATATGTAGGGTGGGTGGGTGGCCACTATCCCACCCTTCAATTAGTAAAACATAAACGTCGGTTTTACTAAAAATATTATTAACAAAAAACAGTTTTATACTATATAAATTTTAATGTAAATTCCCCTTATTTGTATGTATTAATTTTTTTTTTAATAGTTGATGATGTTTTGATTGGAGGGTGGGATAGTGGCCACTCACCCACCCTACATATACATCTAAATTTTAATCACTGACAATGTTTTCGTTTCCAAAAAAACAACGGCTTTATTGTTAGTTAAACAATAATAAATACAATTTTAACTTAACCCTATAAACTTGAGTAATATTTATTCTGCTGTACTCTTGACCTACCTCAACAAACAATGCAATGACCCCTCGTACTCCTGACCCGCCCGCACAAATTATACGTTGAGGTAGGTCAAGAGTACGCGAAAAATAGGCGCTAGGTTAACGCATAGTTTATTGACGTAGGTGAAAAGTACATTCGGTTAAATAAACCAAAAAAATACAGCTTAAATTATTTAAATTATTAACAAAAACAATTTAAACTGATTTGAAAATTTCTAAAGCCAATTTTTAAAGTTCACTTGTGAGAATCAACTGGTGCAAGAATTTCTATTATCTGATGATTATTTAGAAAGTTATCGTGGAAAAATTGAAAAACAATTGAAATTAGAATTTATAATTTAACTTGATTTAAATATATTTTATTGTAGGAATTCAATGATGCAATTTTTTTTTAATTTAAACATTACTGTGAAATTTAATTATTATTATTAAAACTGCACTTATATTTGAATATTTAATTTATATTTTATTGTGAAAGTTATAGTATAAAAATTGCAACAAATTGAATCTCCAATTTTAAGTTTTTGCTTAATTTATAAAGCATATGTTTTAGTATAGAAAATTTATATGAGAATTTCAACTAATTTTCAATTGTTTTCTTTTATTTTTTGCAATATTAAAATTTTTAATAAAAAGTTTTCAAGTGTTATTACTTACGAAATTTTATTTATTTTTTTTTTTTAATTTCTTCTACTATTTTAACCAATAGAGAAACTTTACAACTGCTGTTTCAGATATAATTCTATTGTATTTTTTTTTTAATTTCAACTGTTTTTAATTGTCGTTTTCTTAGTAAATATCATTTGTTAGCTGATGTTCAACTGTTTTTCTTGTTCAAAATAAAATAAAACGAATAACTTTGTTTTTATCACTTTTTTAATAACACTTGTTACTATAGTTTCGACAACTTCAGCTTGTCATTATCAAACAATTAATTGTTTGATAATAACAAGTAAACTATAGTTACAAGTGTTATTAAAAAAGTGATAAAAACAAAGTTATTCGTTTTATTTTATTTTGAATCATAAAATGTATCACGAAGTAAAAGCCTCTACAATTACTTATTTGTTTTTCTTGTTCTTGGTTAAATTGAAACGTTTTTTTAAGGAAAAAATGATTTTGACAACATTTTTCTTATATGAGAATTTTTTCTTTGTATTTAAGTATATTTTAACTGGTCTCATGAAGTAAGTTTAGAAATGTTTCTTAGTAAAGCTTCAGCTGTATTTTAACAAAATTTCAATTGTTTTCTAATTTCGAAAGTTTTCAACTGTTTGGAATAAAATTAAATTGTTTTCTTTTTTTAAATTCAACTGTTTTTAACTGTACTTTATTAGAAAATGCCATTTGTTTAAGTTGTTTCCAATAGTTTTTTTATTCTTCGACAATTTTTAGGAAATTAATTATTTTAACCTTTAGTAAATTTCTTTTTTTAATTCAATTTTTGAGCTATTTTTTTCTATTTGAGAATTTTTTACTGTTATATTTTTATTAAGTTTACAGCTGTTGTTTCCAATAAAAATCCATTGTTTTTTTAATTTTTTTATTACAACTGTTTTAAACTGTGATTTTCTAAATAAGTGTCTTTTTCAGCTGAGATTTTCAATTGATAAATTCTAAGAAAAGAATGATTTTAAACTGTTTCTGTTTTAGTTAGTAAATTTCATTTTTAGCTGTGGTTTTTTTCACTTTATATGAATAAAACTATATAAGTACTTTCAAAATTTATTGTAAGATGCTACAATTGTTTCGCCACACTGTGGCTTCTTCAGGCAAAGAAGCCACAGTGTGGCGAAACAATTGTAGCGTCTTACAATAAATTTTGAAAGTACTTATATAGTTTTATTCATATAAAGTGAAGATGAACTTTCAACATCTGTCAGCCTCATCAATCAATTATGTGCTTCTTTAACAATATTTAATTGGTATAATGCCTATTTATTTGGCTTAGAGTAATTTAAAATAGTGAAACAAAATCTAGTGTTTAATTAACCTTATAATTAACATAATTGTAAAAACTTTTGTTTGTTTTGCTTCGTTTTTTTTGTTAATTGATGTTGAGAATTCTTCTTTAATAAGATTATTTAAAACAATATGTTTATTTTCACAATAATTGTTTCTATCTAATTTTTGGGTTGTTGAATATGGATAACACAGCTCCAATTATTTTGGACTCTTTTCTTTCTTGGATATCCTAAAATAATAATAATATTAATAATGTAGTCTTGCGTCTGCATATGAAATAAAATATTACGAAATTAAAACAGTAAACATTTGGCGTAGTGTGCAAGTGTAACACAATGCCAGCAATATTCATAATTTAAAAAAAGAAATGTTGGCAGTTCCTCGCCAGGAATTCTTTGTAATCTTGCAATATACAGTAGTGGAATGCACGAAAAATAGGATTGGATTGGATGAGGAGCAGAAAAAGGAAACAATATTTTCGACCTTTCCAATGGTTGGTTTGGAAGCACTTCCTGTGGGTGTTGGATGTTCCAGACTCATTGTATTCTTATTTATAGGTGCATATCTGTTGGACGATGAAGAGTGTCAGTTCCATACTTAGTATTACCTTTCTTATAGGGTGATGATCTTAATCTTCGTGTTAGATTGTGATTTTCTTCTGCATATGATCAGCAATGCCGGGGTACATAATGGTGCTTGCTGAGAGTGCAGTGTTGGCATAAAGATCCTTATACCTCACACTTTATGATGAAGTTGTAGATGGTTTCATGGATACCACAAGCTTCCATTCCCAAGAATAAGGGTTGGAAGAGGGCAACAAAAATGTATATTTCATCAGAAAGTTCATAGCTCTTCTCAAAGAAGCTCGACCACAGCCGCTAATCGTTTCTTCTTCAAAGTTAAGAGTTACGTAGCACAGACCTTCATTGACATCACGTACAATTTCTCTCTAAGCAGTCGTTGTGAAATTATATCCACGTTCAGTTATTAAGAGATAAAGATTATTGACTTTGATATTTGTAGATTTTGAGAAATGGATCAAATATTCTTGAAACATTTTTAGAGGAGACTTTTCCAAAACGATACAGAAGATTCTTGAATGTTGTCGGTGTTTACTTGGTGGTACATTTTGATTGAACTATTGTGATAAAACGAAGTTAAAAGTATATTCAATACTTCTTCTGCTACTTCTTGATGGAACCATATATTCAAAATAGGTTGAGTAAAACACTTGTTTTGTTCCATGATTTTATTAACAGTTTCCTGACACGTCTTTCGATCCGTTACGATCATTTTTAAAGTTAAAATAAAATCATGGAACAAAACAAGTGTTTTACTCAACCTATTTTGAAAGTTAAAAGTGTTTTATTTAACGATACAGAAGAGATTCTTTAAGGATGGTTGATTAATTTTTCACTTAATCTAGAGTGAAACATTTTTGGATTATCTTGATTCATTCAATTCTTCAGAGAATTTATTCTTGTGCATCTGCTTTCAAATTAAATAAGAAATCATCATTTACAAGACCATTTGATGTTGTAATTTAAAGATTTTCCTTTCTGTCCAATACTCAATGCTTTTTGGATGTAGTATGATAATTAGGTTTAGTGCTAACAAATAGTTGAATTATACTTCACAAATTAAATGGTTATATATTTTTTTTTTCCTATCAATACTTAAGGTATTTTGATTTGAGTGAAGGAGGGATTATATTGGTGGTAGGAAGTAGTTAAAATTTTTTGGAAAAACAATGTATGGAAAATCGCGTACGCTTTGTACAAACACGTTCGGTTCGTTCGTCGGTTGTTTCTAGTTTGACGATGGCTTGATTCGATTTGGCGTAATCGCGGCGAGAGTAATAAGCGACGAGTTTACGAGAGATAAAAGGGTGTGTTTAGTGGGAGGTGTAATTATCGTGCGGTTGGAAAATGTTGGCTTTGATGTCGGGCATAAACGTTTCGCTGTAATAACTATATACCCGCGTAGTTGGATTAGCCCCAGTCCCGTAGACCCGTATACATATATATATACAGGTATATACATAGCCTCTCTCGCACCTGATGTTTGCGTCCCGACTGGCAACTTTAACATCATCCCCCTTTCAGCACCGCGCGAAACTTTTGAATAATTTCCAGAGTGCCGGAAGGTGGAGAGAGTATCGGGGGGGCGGCGGCACTAAAAACAAACAGGATCGTTATATTTGGTCCATAAAACACAAATAGCCCTTTATCAGCATATGCCCGTTGCGCAAGGGCCGAATGGGGAATGAGGAATGGAGAATGGAGATCGTAAAAGCGCAGATTGAACTACTAGTTTTACGATTCGACCTCTTTTTTACTTCTTCTATTTATTTTTTAAAGAATAATCCCATTAAGTAATTCTTTAAAGTGTGCCGATTAATAAAGGAATAAGTAGAAGTGCTGGGGTGGATGAGGAGGAAATGTTGAAAAGTTAAAGGCGGCACTTAATAAATGTAATTCCATTTGTTGGCTCTATACGTAAACGTGTTAGCTTGTTATTTTTTTCTTTTTCTTTTTTTTTTTGGTCGCGTTTTCCTCCTCGAAGTGGAGAGGATGGGTAATTTGCTAGGTCTTGTGGCGTAATGAGGTTAGCGCGCGCTCTCTGTATCAAAGTTGGCGTTGGTGGTGGTGGTGCCGCTGTTGCTCTTTTCTCGTCCGCAGCCTCCTCTCTCAAAGTGTTTCTACGATTCCGTTATCTCTTTCCCAATGACGTCTTCACTTACCTACTTCCCTTCCGCGGCTTCTCTCCGACCAGCGAGTGCATTAAAAACTTGATACTTTTTACACTCCGCTGAATATCGTTAATGGACTCCTTTATACCTCTACACACCTAATGTATATCTATATATATATGTACACACCAGTTCCCATCTCTTTGCAGCGGGGTGGCACGAAAATGAGCTTTTCCTTCCATTTATCATCGGTAAGTCGATATTTTTTCCAACGGAATTTAAATAACGCTTATTATGCATAGTTTACCGACGGCGTTGTGTTCCGGTGTGCGCGCGGACCTCCGCATACTCTTCGCCTCATTATCTCGCACCTCTCCACCAACGAGGGTATGATGCATGCTCTACCTGAGGGTTAACGCCAATTACTCATTGATTTACAACAGTTCGTCGTTCGGGGACCACCGTTCCGTTCGCACAGATGCTACCGATCTTCATTACAGTCCTTTCCCACACCTTACAGCTGCGATAATCATCGAACTAGACCACCTTCTCGTGTAATAAATATTTATCAATACGCTTCTCAAATTGAAAATGAACGCCGCCGCAAGATTAAGCGTGCGTAGAGATGGTCGGATAATGATGATCTCTTACACACGAGATGCTCGCACAGATAAGACTTCAATTATGGAAATAACAACAAATCTTGATGAAGCAAATATTGAAAATAAAAATACTTTAACCAAATCTATACATAGAACTAAATTTTTATAAAAAGTTATACAAAATTAAATCTAGAAGACTCTTTTAAACCAAACGAGCTACAATCTAGATACGAATTTTTAACTATTTGAGGAATAACTGCCAAAACTCTTCGGAGCTATAAGGGCTGAATTATTCGAACTATAACTTTACACGAAATCAATCTTTGTAAAACTGTGTTGAGCTAAACAGGCTATAATCTTGGACATTTCTCTTGCTGTTGAGCTACACAAGCATTAATCTTTACATAAAAATTTACAAAAAACTTATTAAGAAGTCTTTAAAAATGATAAAAATTATTTGAGATACACGAATTACAGTCTTCTCAAACAAAAACTCATCTGTGGTTGAAACGCTTGTAAACTTATAAAATTTAATTGAATTATATGCTCACCATTGGTATCTCTGTTATTAGAATAGATAGAGCAACGGTTAAATGGGGACTGTTTTGCAGACATTAGTGCTCATAACAAATCCTAACATATTTCAAATTTACCTTAACTTTTTTTAATTTAAAGATACAGCTATAACTTTGATTTTTTTTCTTGAATGTTGTCGGCGTTTATTTGGTAATACATATAAAAATAAATAAAAAACTTTTTACTTTGTTTTGCCACAATAGTTATTTATTAACTGCGACTATAATTTCGATCATAAACTGATCATTATCAAACATATCTGCTGGAATTTTCTAGAAATTTCTCTTTAAGTTTCGGAAATTGTCTAGTAATTCCTTTTTCACACTACTAAAATTTTCAGAATTCGCCTTTATATTTTTAGAATTTTCATCAATTTCTCTTGCAATTTTCGTAAAATTTTCTAGCAATTTTTGTTTCTACTCAAAAAATAAATTCCTTTAGATTTTCGAAATCCTTCACTAACTTTTTTTCTAAATTTATGGTATTTTCTATAAATTCACGAATTTCCCATAAACGTTTTCCTAATTCTGCGATAACTTTCTTCGAGCGTTCTAAAGTTTTTACAATTTTTGAAAACATTTTCTTCGAGATTTTAATAGTTTTCCAACAATTTCTTTTCTAGAATTTTTCTATGAAACCTTACCCTAATCTGTCTTTTAACTTTTTTTTCTAGTTTTAATCTACTTTTTTCTTTTGTTATTTGTCTTCTTTTTTATGTCATTTCTCTTTTCCTTCTGCCTTCTTTCTTCTTATCTGTAAAATGTTTTGTTTTTAATTCTTACCCTAATCTGTAAGTTTTCTAATAATTTTTCTTGAAATCTTCAAGAATTTCTGGTCTAAATTACCAAAATTTTCTTCTGGATTTTAAGAAATTTTAATTAATTTTCCTCTAAAACTTTCAGAAATTATTTAGTAGTTTCTCCTTCAAATTGCTAAAATTTTCTACGAGTTTTCATTACATCTACAATAATTTTTCATTTAAATGTTTACAATTTTCTATGAATTTATGAACTTCCCACAAATGTTCTTTAAGAGTTTTAAAATTTTCCAGAAAAGAGAAATTTCTCTTCAAAGTTTCGGCAATTATTCAGTAATTTCTTTTTCACACTACTAAAACTTTTTACGAGATTTTCAGAATTTGCCATTAAATTTCTAGAATTTCCTTCAATTTTTTCTTCCAATTTTCGTAAAATTTTCTAGCAATTTCTATTTTTGTACTCAAAAAAAATTTCCTTAAGATTTTCAAAATCTCCAACTTTTTTTTAAATTTATGGCATTTTCTATGAATTTACGAACTTTTTATAAATGTTTTCCTAATTCTGCGATAATTTTCTTCGAGCATTTCTCCAACAATTTCTCTTCTATAACTTCTAGAATTTTGTATGAATTCTCAACTTTACCCTAATCTGTAAGTCTTTTAACTTTTTTTTCTAGTTTTAATCTACTTTTTTCTTTTGTTATTTGTCTTCTTTTTTATGTCATTTCTCTTTTCCTTCTGCCTTCTTTCTTCTTATCTGTAAAATGTTTTGTTTTTAATTCTTGGATTTTCTAAAGACAGAAAAATTCACAACAAAAAAATACTCACAACTATTAACAACTGACAGCATAAAACGATACTAGTTCATTGTGACTACATAAAAAAACTAAAATATACTCCAAATTAAAGGCATTCACTTTGAGGTACATTTCGATATTAAAGATAAAGAAAACTTTGTCTTTTCTTTTTGCATAAAAGACATAAAAAAAGTCTTCGACCGTACCACTTCTGCCTTATGACTAATAACTTATGTCTTAAGTTTAAAGTCTTTTGTCTTCTGTCTTCTAACCTCTGTATTCAGTCTTCTGTCTTCTGTTTTCTGTCTTCTGTCTTTTGTCTTGTTTTCTATCTTATATCTTCTGTGATCTGTTTTCTATCTTCTACTTTCTATATTTTGTCTTCTATCTTCTGTGATCTGTCTTTTATCTTTTATGTCTTATTATGTCCTCTGCCTTCTGAAATCTGCTCTCTGTCTTCTATCTTCTGTCTTTTGCCGTTAGTTTTTTTTTATCTAACTTTTCGATTGTAGCCTTTAAAGATTTTTCTTTAGATTGTTGTCTTTTTGGTGTTATTGCCTTTTTAAAATTCGTCATCGTCAGTCCTTTATTTCCTGCCTTTAATATTTAGTTCTATGTTCTCTATCCTCTATTTTCTGTCTTTAATCTTTCATCTTATGTCTTTAATTTTATTTAGTTTTTAGTCGTAGTCAATAAATAACTATTGTGGTAGCACAATATATGGTATGTGTAATTAAATATTTCTCCAACTATGTAAAACAAATCATGAGAGTTACAAGAGCTATAATTTTTACATACACATTTTACTATATATTTTTTTTAAGTCTATAAAAATCATAAAAATAATTGAATCGTGAAAACCGTTGTTGACCCACAAACACTATTGTTTTATAAAAACTATCCTGAGGCCGCCAAGTTACAACTTGCAAAACTTTCGTGAGCTATATGAGATTCAGCCTTGATTCTACAATTTTGAAAGATTTCGAGCTATAATTTTAAACATATACGTCGATTTTACTAAAAATATTATTAATAAGGAACTCTTATATTAAAAATTTTAATATAAAGTCTTCTTGTTTTTACGTATGATTTCCTTGAAAATAGTTGCTCATGATGTTTTGATTGGAGGGTGGGATAGTGGCCACCCACCCACCCCACATATATATTTAAACTATAAGCTAAAACATTGTATTCAATTCCTGAAAAACCATCAACAATAAGTCCGTAGTTTTATGGAAACCAAAACACTATCAGTGATTAAGGTTTATATGTATATGTAGGGTGGGTGGGTGGCCACTATTTCACCCTCCAATCAAAGCACCATTAACAACTATTTTCAAAAAATTAATTCGTAAAAATAAGGAGAATTTACATTATTAAATTTATACAATATAACACTGTTTCTTATTAATAATATTTTTAGTAAAACCGACGTTTATGTTTTACTAAATGGAGGGTGGGATAGTGGCCACCCACCCACCCTACATATACATTTAAAACATAAACTAAAATAGTGTGTTTAATTCCTGAAAACCCATCAACAATAAAGCTACTGTTTTGTTTTGGAAACAAAAACAGGATCAGTGATTAAAGTTTCCTGATATATGTAGGGTGGGTGGGTGGCCACTATCCTACCCTCCAATCAAAACACCACCAACAACTATTTTTTTAAAGAATTCATATATGCGAATAGAAAGAATTTGTATTAATATTTATACAATACAAAACAGTTTCTCATTAATAATATTTTCAGTAACATCGACATTTATGTTTTATTAATTAGAGGGTGGGATAGTGAACTCCCACCCACCCTACATCTACTATGAAAACTATAAGCTAAAACACTGCTCCTTATATCGTTGTCTATGATTTTTTAAATGATTTTTAAGAGGAATGGAGGTAATTATAATTATGCTGTAGAATTTGGCCCATTTTGAGAATAATATCACTCTAGCCTCTTTTCATTAAATATCCCCCTAGCCTTTTTTTTATTAAATTGGAACATAGCTTAGCGTAAAGGTAGCTTTATAAACTGCTTGTAAGTAGGTGAATTATTATAAGAAACCAATGCTGCAGTAATTCAGGGAAAATTCCATCTCGGCCTCTTGCTTTAAGTAGATTAAAATTATTAACTGGTAATGAGTTTACCAGGACATCTTCAGAAATTTTACGCTTGCTGTAAAACAAATTTTAATACATTTTTATTCAAAAGCTCATTAAAATCATAAAAAGATCATATTGTATAAAACTCTTTGTAAAAGAATAATCGCCCTGCATAACTGCCCTGAAGCTGATAACCTAAAACTTGCAAACTTTAATAAATTTTCTCCAGCCAAACAGAATATTTGTCTTAAATTAGATAACCACCAACCTCCAAAACTACGCGAACCTTGGAAAACTCTAAGCTATATAAGCTATAAACTGTTATGAAGCTGACACACTACAACTTACAAACTTTTCTGAAATATATGAGGCATAGATTTATCAAATTTTTTTATCCTCAAGAACTATACAAGTTATAAAGGTGATAAAAGAAAAGACCAAAATAGAAATCAAATATTCCAGATGTCAACGAAGATATTTGCTGCCTTGATAACATGAAGATGAATTGGGTTTGAATGGAAAAACCTATTTAATTGTGAACTCCATCCGTGCTTCTTTCGGCCAAATTTTATATATAGTTTTGTAATAATTTGTTTGAATGGAAGAACATTTAATGCAAGTGAATTCCGCCCTTCAGCAAGCTGACAAAATTTGTATTTTTTACATGTATACACTTTTTTGTGCCAATATTTGTTAATATTCTATAAAAGCATGTATGTTAAAAACAAATATAATATAATATAATAATGATATGTGTAGTTTAAGAAAGAAGACCAAAGATAAGTAAATAAATAAATTAGTGTGCAAATCTCTCCAGATACATTTGGATATATTTTAAAGGTGTAAAAATCATAATAAGATAATCAATATATGCAAAAATCTCTTTAGCTACACACAAACTAAAGCCTTACTCCTTATTTCTTGAGATTAGTGAGCCACAACTTGCAACATTTTTTTAAGATATATTGAAATAAAACAACACAGTTGAAAGGATTTTGCATTTATTCTTGAACAACGGGTCTCACCAAAAAGTATTCTCATCAGACAGATAAATACTCCTAAGATATATAAGATCCAGTCTTATAATATAAAACTTTCCTGACCTAAACGAGCTACAACGTTGGAAAACATTTCCAAATTGTACAAGTTATTAGTGTTAAAATTGCTTCTGATCTACATGAACTACATCATCGGAAAAATAAAAAGTTTGTAAAATAATCCACCTGTGGAATTGTATTCTTCAAATAATAATAATAAAAATCGTCTTTATTTGCTCAAAAATTTTTTTAAGGCTGTTATATATTGAAAATTCATATTCACTTGTTTTGTTGTTGGAGTAAAACACTTAAATTTTCAAAACACTTTATTATTGCTATTATTGCGAAGATTGTTACCATTTCTTCGCCTGAAGAAGCCACAGTGTGGCGAAACAATTGTTACGTTTCAAAAAAGCAATAATAAAGTATTTTGAAAATTTAAGTGTTTTACTTCAACAACTTTTTTTTTAAGTTGAAGAGCTACAAGTTGAAAAAGATAGAAAGAGAAGTGTTAAAGCTGAATCTAATATAAATCTGGTTGTAATTAAGTAAAAATTCAACAAAATACGTGTATATGAAATAGAGATTGGAGGGTGAGATAGAGGCCACCCACCCACCCTACATATATATTGATACTTTCACCACTGTAACTGTTTTAGTTCTCTGAAACAATAACAACAATTATGTGTATGTTATTAATGATTTTATTAAGTATTCGGATAGCCTAAGCTTCCTTTTGTATGTAGGGTGGATGGGTATAATCTCCAATTTTAAATAACAAGCAGCACTTTCCTTATAAATACGTGTAAATAAAGTGACATTAAATCCTTATAAATAAATATTGCAAAGAGAGAATTGTTTATGTTAAATCTACTACAAATCTGCGTGTAATTAAAGTGATATTAAATTAAAACCCTCGTATATGAAATACAGATTGGAGGGTGGGATAGAGGCCACCCACCCACCCTACATATATTTTGATACTCCCACTCGTAATTGTTTTATTTCGTTAAAACAAAACAATAATTATGTAGATGTTATAAATTATTTTATCAACACTATTGCAGCTTAAGTTTCCTTGTATATGTAGCGTGGGTGGGTGGCCTCTGTCCTACCCTCTAGTTTTAAATTATAAGCAGCAGTTTCCTTATAAAAAATATATTAAGAAATGAGAAGTGTATATGTTAAATCCAGTACAAATCTGCGTATAATTAACATGATATTTAGCAAAACACTCGCATATAATATACAGATTGAAGGGTGGGATAGAGGCCACCCACCCACCCTACATAAATATTGGTACTTTCACCACTCTAATTGTTTTAAATCTCTGAAACAAAAACCACAATTATATAGATGTTATTAATGATTCGATAAGCACAATTGCACCTTAAGTTTCCAAGCATATGTAGGGTGGGTGGGTGTCCTCTATCCTACCCTCTAGTTTTAAATTTTAAGCGGCAGTTTCCGTATAAAAAAATATTAAAAAAAGAGAAGTACATATACTAAATCCAGTATAAATCTGCTCATAATTAAAGTAATATTTAATAAAACACTCGTTTATGATATACAGATTGGAGGGTGAGATAGAGGCCACCCACCCACCCTACATATATATTGCAACTTTCACCACGATAACTGTTTTAGTTCTTTAAAACAAAGACAATAATTATGCAGATGGTTTTAATGATTATAAAGCACTATTGTGGCTTAATTTTTTGTATATGTAGGGTGGGTGGGTGGCCTCTATCCCACCCTCCAATCTGTATATCATATACAAGTGTTCCACCTAGTTTTAAATTATAGGCAGCAGTGTCCTTATAAAAAAATGTTAGGAAAAGAGAAGTATGTATATTAAATCCACTATAAAACTGCTTATAATTAAAGTTATATTCAGTAAAATAATCGTATATGAAATATAAATTGGAGGATGGGATAGAGACCACCCACCCACCCTACATTAACAAAAAAAAATTAAGCCACAATAGTGCTCTATAATCATTAAAACCATCTGCATAATTATTGTCTTTGTTTCAAAGAACTAAAACAGTTATCATGGTGAAAGTACCAATATATATGTAGGGTGGGTGGCCTCTATCCCACCCTCCAATTTATATATCATATACGAGTGTTTTACTGAATTATACTTTAATTACAAGCAGATTTATACTGGATTTAGTATATGTACTTCTCTTTCTCTATTAATTTTTTTATAAGGAAACTGCCGCTTAAAATTTAAAACTGAAGGGTAGGATAGAGGCCACCCACCCACCCTACATATGCATAGAAACTTAAGGCACAATTGCGCTTATTGAATCATTAATAACATCTATATAATTGTGGTTTTTGTTTCAAAGATTTAAAACAATTATAAGTGTGAAAGTACCAATATTTATGTAGGGTGGGTGGGTGGCCTCTATCCCACCCTTCAATAAATTGATACTTTCTCCACTATAACTGAGTTTTTTGAAACCGAAATGTAATTACGTAGATGGTTTTAATGATTTTATAATTGTTACTCTAGCTTAATGCAATTTTTTCTGTGCTATATGAAATTCAATCTTGCAAAACTCTCTTGATTAAACGATATATAACATTGGTAAACTATTCTAAACTGGATGAACTTTTGGTATTCAAATTTCTTCAAAGCTACAAGAGCTACAACCTTTATGTACAACATTAAAATACATTTTCTTTAAAAATTATTTTAAAAAAAATGTTAAAAATAAATTAAACTGTGCGAAATTCTCTCAAGCTTTACAAATTAATTTATTTTGAGTTGATAACCTTCAATTTTTAAATTTTTCTTAAGCTATACATACTTTGGAAAACTCGTGTAAGCTTAAAAACTGAAAAAAAAAACAATAAATCTAGGAAAAAACATAAAACTACAATCTTTTTAGGTTGACGAGCTAAAATCTACTAAATCGTTATGATCTATATTAAATCTAGCCTTGCAAAACTTTTCTGATTTACACTGAATATAACCTTGGAAAAACTATTGAAGTATGAGCTAGAAAATTAAAGTTCTACAGCTTTTATTTGACAAGTTACGATTTGTAAAATTTTCTTGGGCTACACACACTTCAGCCTTTTAAAACTCTTTTGATCTGCACGGAATAAAATCTAAAAATAAAAACTATTCTACTATGAGCTACAAGTGTTCATTTTTTTTCCGAGCTAAAAGAGTTACAGTTTTATATAGACATTTGAATATATTTTCATTTCTTCTGAGCTAAAGTTCTACAGCTTCTATATAGACATTTAAATACATTTTTAGTAAACAAAGCCAGTAAAATATATTAATATTTGCAATGCTTAAACCCTCAGCCTTTTGAAGTAGACGAGCTACAATCTGTAAAAATATCCAGAGTTACTAAAGTCCCAGATTTGTAAAACTCTTCTGATCTACACTGAATAAAATCGTGGAAATATATTCTGAATAAAATATATTTTAAGAAACTATTCTATTATGAGCTACAAGCGTTCAATTTTTTTGAGTTATAAGAACTACAACTTTTATAAAGACATTTGAATTGAATATATTTTTAGTAGATAAAGCCAATAAAAATCTGAATATCTGCAAAACTTAAAACTCCAGTTTCTTGATGTACACAAGCTACAATCTTTAAAATTTTCCTGAGCTACATAAGACCCAGCTTTCTAAAACTCTCCTGATCTACACTGGATACAATTTTGGAATTCTGTTCTAGTATGAGCTATAAGTGTTCAAATAAATTTCTTTTGGGCTGTACGAGCTACAGCTTTTATATAAACATGTGTAGAAATTGCTTGTAAATAGAACCAGCAAATAATCTTAATATCTGCAAGAACTCCAGTCCCTTGAGAGTGACAAGCTATAATATGTAAAATTTTCTCGGGCTTTATCAAATTCAGCCTTGTAAAACTCTTCTGATCTGCACGAGATAAAATCTAGAAATAAAAACTATTCTACTATGAGCTACAAGTGTTCAATTTTTTTTCTAAGCTATAACAGTTACAGTTTTGATATAGACATTTGAATATATTTTCATTTAGTAATTCCTTCTGAGCTACAGTTCTATAGCTTGAATATAGACATTTAAATATATTTCTAGTAAATAGAGCCAGTAAAAAGTTAATTACTCTCTGAAAAAATATAAACCTCCAGCAACTTGAAGCAGTCGTGCTACAAATCTGTAAATTTATCCTGAGCTACGTAAGATCCAACCCTTTTTATCTACACTGGATACAACCATGGAAATTTATTTTGATTAATATATATTAAAAAAAAAAAACTATTCTGCTTCAATTTTTTTTAACTATAAGGGCTACAAATTTTATAAAGATATTTGAATTGAATATATTTTTAGTAAATAAAGCCAGTATAAATTTAAATCTCTGCAAAACTCTAGTCTCTTTATGTACACAAGCAACAATCTTTAAAATTTTCCTGAGCTACATAAGATCCAGCCTTTTAAAACTATCCTAATTTACACTGGATATAATCATGGAAATCTATTCTAGTATGAGCTATAAGTGTTCAAATAAATTTCTTCTGAGCTATACGAGCTACAGATTTTATATAAACATTTGTGTAAATTGCTTGTAAATAAAACCAGTAAATAATCTTAATATCTGCAGAAACTTCAGTCTCTTGAGTTTGGCAAGAGCCAAAAAGCTAAAAAGTTAAAATTCCTTCTGAGCTAAAATTCTACAGCTTTTATTTGACAAGCTACGATTTGTAAAATTTTCTTGGGCTACACACACTTCAGCCTTTTAAAACTCTTTTGATCTGCACGGGATAAAACCTAAAAATAAAAACTATTCTACTATGAGCTACAAGTTTTCAGTTTTTTTCCGAGCTCTAAGAGTTACAATTTTTATATAGACATTTGAATATATTTTCATTTAGTAATTTTTCTGAGCTAAAGTTCCACAGCATGCATATAGATATTTAAATTAATTACTAGTAAATAGAGCCAGTAAAAAATATTAATCTCTGAAAAATTTAAACCTTCAGCCTCTTGAAGTAGACGAGGTACAATCTCAGACTAAGATTTGTAAAACTCTTCTGATCTACACTGGATACAATTATGGAAATCTATTCTAGTATGAGATATAAGTGTTTAAATGAATTTATTCTGAGCTATACGAGCTACAACTTTTTTTTATCATTTGAATACATTTTTAGTAAATAAACTTAACATCTGGAAGGACTCCAGTCTCTTGATTTTGACAAGCTACAATTTGTAAAATTTTCTCTGGCTATATTTCAAAATTCAGCCTTGTAAAACTTTTTTGAACTGTACGTTATAAAATCTAAAAATAAAAACTATTCTACTATGAGCTTCAAGTGTTCAATTTGTTTTGTCTGAATATATTTTTAGTAAATAAAGCCAGTAAATAATCTTAATATCTGCAAGAACTTCACTCTCTTGAGATTGACGAGCTAAAATTAGTAAAATTTTTTTGGGCTACATAAAACTCATACTTCTAAAACTCTTCTGATCTGCACGGGATAAAATCTATAAAAAATATTTTACTATTAGCTACAAGTGTTCAAATATGAGCCACAGCGTTTATATAGATATTTGAATACATTTTTAGTAAATAAAGCCAGTGAAAAGCTCAATTCCTGCAAAACTCTAGTCTCTTGACGTAGATGAGCTACAATCTCTAAAATTTTCCAAAGCTATATAAGACCCAACCTTTAAAAATTCACTGGATACAATTATGGAAATCTATTCTAGTATGAACTATAAGTATTAAAATAAATCTATTTTCAGCTATACGAGCTACAGTTTTTATATAAACATTTGAAGAAATTTCTAGTAAAGCCAGTAAATAATCTTAATAAACTGCTCCAGCAACAATTTTTTTAAATTCTCCTGAGCTACATAAGAATTAGTTGTGTAAAATCCTTCTACTAAAAAGTAACTATTCTACAATGAGCTACGAGTGTTCAAATCTCTTCTGAGCTACAGTTTGTAAAAATCCTGCAAAAATATTAAAACATAATCGACCTGTACATTTTTTGATCTAGACGAATTAAGTTGATAACTTTAATTTGAAAAATTTTAATGACCTTAGCAAACTCATTTGAGCTATATGAGCTCTAATTATAATTTATTGTGCTATATTCTTAAGAGGGAATTGATTTGTTGGAATTAAATAATTGTTTAATTTGTAACGCAACAAATAACTTTTTGTTTGGAAATTTTAGACTGAAATTATTTGTTAATTATTTAATGTAAACGTTGATTGTTCAAATTTATAATTAACATCCAATTGTTTTTATAATATGGGATATATATAGTGGGGCCACTCCCTGTTGGAAGGAATAGAAAAATCCGCCACGTAAATCACACACACACACGCGCGCACATAATCATACGTATATAGGATAAAATATAGTAGTGAAGAGAGGAAACCGCCCAATGGGGTGGCGTGAGTGAGTAGGTGTTCGAATGTGAAGTATTGACGGGTCGGAGGGCGCCTGCGTGCGCGCTCCACCCCCCGTTTTTCCCGAGGTCCACATAAAGTGAGAGACCGCGAGGACAAACGAGACGGAATAAGGGTGGAAAACGTGTGTACTTTTGTGTGCCGCGCTTTTCCTCTCGTTCCTCGCACATCCACATCTCTCCCATCCGGGCCCTATTTTTCATCCGGGTCTCCACCCTACATCGATCGACGGTGGCGGCGGCGGCGGCGGCGGCACAAAAGAAAACCGTCCACTCGAGGGAAATCCCCGAAAAAAAAATGTTTTTTTTTTAAAATAATTATTATTAGAAGGACGCGCTCGGTAATTGGGAAAGTGGGTCAGTGACCCGCGCCCTTGAACCGCCACCCTCGGTCGGCTTTAATAGGGGCCCGAGGTGCGGCGGTGTGGCGGTGGTGGGGGGGTAATTAAGGGCCGCGACGCACGGCTAATTGAAGGCGCGGCGGCTGCGCACCGCCGGCTTATTAAAGAAGCGCTTTTCCTTTTGCTTCTGGGTCACGAGGGGAATAATGAACGAGAATGGAAGTCAAGGGAAAGTATTTTAAAGAGTGAAATTAGACAGACTTGGGGTAGGTCACGACTCGCCCTCGTCCTCGCCGCCGCCCCCGACTCCGTGACCGTTCATTAAATTCCACAACTTTTCGCCATTTTTTTTTTCCCACGGAATTATTATAATTCCGTTCCTAGTAGTGTGCACGTATTTGTGTTTGTGTGTGTGTGTGTGTGTACGTGCGTGTGTGTGTGTGTGGCATTCCGCCCCTATGCCGGTTGCCACCACCCCCGGGCACGGCGTCTCGGCGTATCGTATGTGAGTGTGTGACGACTCCGCGGAGGGCGGACAACTTGAGTAATGTTCGCGCTTTCGCCCCCCAACGGAAACGGGAGGCAGGAAAGAAAAAAAAAAGGGAAAAAATCGAACTAGCTCCAACCCTGCGACACCACCACCGGCGCGATTCCATTAAAATTATTACATAATACTGATATTACATCACGAAATTATTCTTAAAAAATTAATATTAAAATCCCATAATGATTTACATAACTGTATTGAAGAATGTTAAAGCTTCATTTGATTGTTTAGAATTAAATTATTGGAATGTATTTTTATCATCACATTTTTAGAATTTATTGTTGTTATTATTTTAAAGCGATAACATTTCTTACTGTAAAGAAAACTTTGTGTAGTATATTTTGAAAGAGCTGAGAATGATAAATTTTCTTTATATAACAACTATTGTTCCTTTCTTTCGAAAAAATAACCCCGTTTATTTTTCAAATTGGAGTTCTCTGACTGTAAGCACATAAAAATTTAAGAAGAGAACAGCTTAATAAACATATATTATTAAATTGATGTGATGAAACTCTATAATACATTGAAATTATACGTTACGTAGTGGCTTCATCTTATTCAGTCTTATTTTACTGCCCCAAAAGCTTCTTCCACCTCTTCCACCTCTTCCTCCACGAATCTTTAATCACTTATAATTTCGTCTCTTATCACACATGGAAGTCTTAATATTTTTTTCATTCTTCTATTCTTCTTTTAGAATATTCCACATTTCTGCTTCACTTCTACACATTCCTCAATTTTTCATATCACTATTAGACTTATTTCTTGCCCATTCCATCCCCCTGTATTCATTCCCTCATTTTCTTCCTAACTTCTCTTTTTGCATGTCGACATTCTTCATCGAACCAAGAACATATTTTTTTCATGTTTTCCCTTCATTTTTTTTCCGTATCCCTCTACAACATCCCCTAACTCTTTCATTGGTTTAACTTCATCTCTCTGAACTTACTCTAACCTGTTCTTCATATCCCTAATGGCATTTACCTTATATGACTCTTCAATTTCTTACAAACTTCTTTTTGCTTCGTTTTCTTATCTTTGCCCATCCAATTTCATCCATCTTACTTCTTTCCCTGAAAAGCCTTTGATGACTATGTAACCAATCAAGTTTTTTTGGATTACCAACAAATGGCTGTTTGTTAAGAATTTTTTATACAACCATTAAACTTTGATCTTCTTAAAGTATGAACATTTTTCTTTATAATAATGAGAATATGTATATTTCATAATATGAGAAGAGCGCAGCTCGATAGTCATGTAATCAGATAATATTCAAGACTTAGTTTGTTAAGTAAAAGTTTTATAAAGGAACTTAAAAGGAAAAACATACATACATGGGGATGATATCTGTATACACAGGAAACACCTAGGATATATCGATACGGACATAAAACAACTAGAAACCTAGTACCATAATAATTTTCTAACAATGGATGAGACCAAAACAGAATTGGATTGATGAGGCCGTTACTTGTTGAAACTCCATATTATTACTTAATAAAACACTGACGTAATGTAATGTGTCAAAAAATCGTTTTATTGTTCTACAACAATTGTTTCGCCACACAGTGGCTTCATCAGGTAGATGACAAATATTCACACAGTGAAGCCACTGTGTCATCTACCTGATGACACAGTGGCTTCACTGTGTGACGAAACAATTGTTATGGAACAATAAAACGATTTTTTGAAACCTTACATTACGTCAGTGTTTTATTAAGCGACAAAACAGAATTCATAACATTTAACGACGAGAACAATCAACAAAACTAACAATCAACATTAAAGAAACCATTATAAAAAAAATACAGCAGGTTAACTATTTAGAACTATAATGCAAGAAAATCTTAAATTTTATGTACACATAAATCGACCAAGAAGAAACTACTCTAAAACAATAGCAGCACTTACAACTTTTTTTATTGGTGACTATCGAGCTACGCTCTTCTCAAATAAATGTTTCTATTTTACTAAGAAATTATTTTACACATTTTCGCGTGTTACTCTTCTAAAAATAATTCAATATATCTGTAAGTATAAGAATAGGATACAAAAATTAATTCTAAGTTTCCTCCGAAGGAGTGGAATAATTAATCAACATAAAACAAAATAAAATTGATTCTGGATGCCAGTTTCTTACATGATGGTACAAGGAGGTTTTTAATGGATCAACGTCTTTTAATATGAACTCCGTCCAAAATTTTATGTATGTTTGTTGAATAGATGATGAACACATGGTTATCTGTAATGAATATTTTTAAGTAAACTTTAAAAATCTGAAACTTTGTTTATTCTTTAAATAATATGGAAACTATATAAATTTAATAATATTCTAAACTGATTCTTTTGATTATTTAAGTAACAAAACTGTTTGATTTTCAAATTGGTTTTGAAAATCAAACAGTTTTGCGAAACATATGTAGTGTTTACAATAAAACCAATTTGAAAATCAAACAGTTTTGTTACCTAAATAATGAATATGGATTTTCAACACTTAAATGCCTCAACAATCAATCAATTGATTCTTTTGAATCACTTTGGTAAATTTTCGTAAATGAAATACGATAACCCTTTCAAATATTTATTTTGCCGTTCGCGACAATTGTTTCGACACACTGTGTCTTCTTCAGGCGAAGAAATGATTCTTTTGAATATAAAGTCGGACATTTTGATTTGATTATTTTGTTATTTTTATATTCGTCTATAATATTTTGTTGTTAGTCTTTCATTTTATCTAATTTTTAATGTACGAGGGTGAATCAAATATAAACAGGAATTTAGTTTAAAAAAGGTATGTATATATTATTGTACAAAAAAAATTGTATTTCTCTACATAGCCTCCGCTTATATTCATTTATTCATTTATTCATTTAAGCTTTATCGGTCATGATTATATAAAATAAACTGAAATATACAAAATTGAAGAAAAAAAACATTTTTCCTATCAATAGTTTTTTGATGCAATTATCAAAGAATGTAGTCGATCGTGTCTTCAGCCAATTGCTCACAAACGATTCCACACCTTGGTTACTATAAAAATGACGTCCTTTTAATTCGCTTTTGAGTGGATCAAACATATGAAACTGATACTGGTCTGAGTTATAGGGAGAGTGTTGAAATATTTCCCAATGAATTTTCTCTATTTTTCTGAGCGTTGTCATGAAGGAAAATCACATTTCGGATATTCATGCCTCGATTTTTCTCTCGATAAGCCGGTTTGGATTAATCAAGGAGCTTGTAATAACATTAATTGCATTGACTGTACGTCGCTCATTAAGGAAATCAACAAGCAGTATGCCTTTTCTGTCCCAAAAAATAGTTGCAAGAACTTTTCCCGCAGTCGAAGACGAGTTTTGGTTTTTCGAGGTGGAGCTTTTCCAGGTTGTCTCTATTCCATGTCTCCATGTTTGTTAATTAGATTAGTGATATACCCACGTCTCATCATAAGTGACAATGTGATTTAAAAATTGGTATCATGCCAAAAGCCAGCCACAGACAGCAAGACGGTTCGCTTTGTGATCTTCCGTTAGAAGGACAATTTTCTGTAAACCAACTCATTGGAAATGAGCACTCCCTTACGATATTGTTACCTCTGCAGATATACTATACTATATACGCCGGTCAGTTTCAATCAGTTCACATATTTGTGCAAATTCCCTTTGAGGATATAATATGCCGCGTTTGGCTAAAGAAAAAACTCTGAAATGGGATTCAAGAAGCAAGTTTCTCATTGAAGAAAGCATTGGTACGAGTGGAAGAACGCTCTTTTGTGAACTCTGCCATTTCCATATGTGATTGAAATTTTTGGTGACATTAATGGATTTTTTATACAATTTTGGAATATTATGTAAGCATATTGGAATAAATAAATAAATAAATAAAATAAAATAAAATATTTTACATTTTCTATGATTGTGTTGACACTTAAATTTTTGTCATATCTGGACTTCAGTTTTCGAAAGCATATTATCAGTGAACTGTACAATTAGTCGACGAAAGATTTCAAAAGGTTTTACGCCTTCCCGCGTCAAAAGTTTAATGATAATGCTTTGGTCAACAGACGTTTTATCTCGTGCTCAGACCTGATGCTACTGGCGGCAATAAGCATTAGTGAATCAAATCAGCATCCTCCTCTCCCCTTAACAATCACCACCAACACATTTTATTTATTTATTTCAGAGGTACCGCATGTTATACTTCACTTAGCAACTGATAAATTTAAAAAAAGTTGTATATTTGATCCACCCTCGTATCTTGCCTAATGAAAACTCTTGAGAATTTAAATTTTTGTTTTATAATGATTTTTTTCTACTAACATCTGTGATTTATGTTTAATCAGTTTAATTACCTTTTTTACATTATTCGTTTACATTATTCGTTTATAGTTTAATTTTCTTCTCTACTCTATTTCCTTATCATTTGCTTTCTATCTTTTGTTATCTGTGCATTGTCTTTTGGATTTAATATTTGAAGTTCCGTCTTTAATTTTCAATTTTTTTATTTTTAAATATCACACTTCGAAGATTAGATTTAAATATGCCAGAAATGGCCAAAATATTGCCTATGCTAAAATAGCTTTATAAGCATGATCAGCAGCTAATAAGAGTAATGGGTCGAGTGGAAGAACACGAAAAACTGAGAATTCCCCCTTCAAGAGCAAAAATCCAAATTTCAAAGTGAATAATTATATTTATGTATTTTTGTGTTATTTTTGTTTATAGATCTTGTAAAGTAAAGTAAATAAACTAAGTCTTTTGTATTTTACGTTAGTTTTTATTTTTTGTTTGTTCTTGTTATTTTTCTTTAGATTTGCTTTCTGCCTGTAGTTTGTACTTGCTATTTCTGTTTTTTTTTATCTGCAGGTTTATTTAATCCTTTGTCGTGTACATTAGCCATTTATCTTTTGTTTTTACTTATTTTCTTGTTTTTCTTTTTATCTCTAGCCTTTTATTTATTGATTTTTACTTTCTGCTTTCAATCTTATACTTTCTGTCTTCAGCCCTCACGTTTTTGACTTTTAATCTCTTAAAGTTATTCCCTTCATGTTTATGGTTTATGACTTGTGTAAACTTTATTGAATGATCACAATAAATATTATTGTGTTCATATTGACTAATGTTATTACAATTGTCAATTATTAAACACAAATCTTTTACAAATCAACAACTTTTATGAGAATTAAAATTGTAATTTTGAGTTACGTTACATTTTTGTTTCTAGTTTTTTATTAATTTTTGTTTTGTTTTGTCTTTTCTCTAATGTTTCCAGTCTTCTAGCTTCTAACTTTTATGTTAATGGTGGATGTTTCTACTTCGTTATACATTATTCTTCACAAATAAAAAAAAACTTCAGTTTGAGGACATGTTAAAATTGTCGAAACTATAGGAATTAAATCAGTGTTATTTTGACATTTAAATATGTGTATACTAGTGAAACCGTAAATAAATGAATAAATAAATAAATTTGCCTTTTGGTTTCATTTTTTCAAACTTTTTAGTCTTAAACCTTCAGTCTTTTACCTTAAAAAAAGGCGATTGTCGTATTAAAGAGTATTTATTTATTTAGGTTTTTTATCTTTAAGATTCTATTTTTTTTTCTTGTTATTTATTTTTTTCTGTTTGTATTTTGTTTATTATTATTAGCATTCTTTTTCCAGTTTGTACTTTAATTTATGTTTTTTTTATCTTCTGCCTACTTTGATTTATGTTTTTTTTTTTGCATATATTTAACATTTATCAATTGTCTTCTATTTACTTCCTTCTCTCATATATTTTCTTTCTTCGCCATTTATTTTTTATTTTTTTATTTTGAGATCTGCCTATAATATTTTTTTATTAGTTTTTTATTTAATCTATTTTCTGATGTACGAGGGTGAATCAAATATAAACAGGAATTTAATAAAAAAAATAATAATGTATGTGTTATTGTAAAAAAATACGTACACATTTTTTCTAATTGCTCACAAACGATTCCACATCTTCCCAATATGTCTTTGAGTGGACCAAACATATGAAAGCCACACGGGGACAAGTTTTCTAATATTTTTCAATAATTTTTCTCAAATTTTTCTCTGGTCAAAGCAGCTATGTGTGGCCGAGCTTTGTCATGAAGGAGAATCACAGAAAAGACGAGGCATGCCTCGCCTTTTCTGCCTTTCTGTCATTGTGCGGCCACTTAAAAAATTTTATACTAATCGCAGATTTGAGTTTTCGAAAGAGTATTATCAGCGAACTGTGCAGTCAGTCGTCAGAAAATTTCGGAAGGTTTTACAGCTTACGGCGCCAAAAATTTTACATCAACAGACGTATGTACTTCGTGCCCAGACATGGTGCTACTGGCGGCTATAAGCATTAGTGAACCAAATCGGAGTCCTCCCCTCCCTTTAATAATCACATCTAACACATTCAGCGCTACCGCGTATAACAATTCACTTAGCGACCGATAAATACATAATTCGGGTTTATATTTGATCCACCCTCGTATCTTCTCATTGGTCTTGTGAACGCTCTTTTGAGAATTAAAATTTAAAACCATGTTTTTGACTTATATTACATTAGTCTTTTCATTTTTGTTTTTAGTTTTTTCTATGGTTTTTGTTTCCTCTGTTTAATTATGCTATTAATATTTTCTACTAACATCTGTGATCTATGCTTAATCAGTTTAATTACTTTTTTCACATTTGTCTTTTTGAATATTTAATCGTTCGTTAATTCGTTTTGTTCATTATTATTAATTTTGTACAAAATACGAAACTCGTTAAATAAATAAATTACCAAAATCAGAGAAAATGGAAAAATAAAATAATTTAAAAAAAAAACAAAACAACAATTCTAACAGACTGTAGTTTGTTTTTCCATTTTCTCTGATTTTTATTCCCTTATCAGTTGCTTTCTGTCTTTTGTTATTTGTCCATAGGTCATGAGTACGCGACAATTATATAATTTTCGTTTAATTATTTAAATTAGCTAGAAAATTAAATTATAAACACTTGCGTGTATTTTTCTATTTATCACCATGAACTCTTGTTTATTATCTTGGAATTCGAAGGTGGGATAGTGGCCACCCACCCACCCTACATATACATTATAACAATAATTACAACACTGGTTTTAAAGTATTTTAAAAATTATTTACATTTCTGTTGTAATTTTTAATTTTTTACACCTAAAACACTGTTTTCAATTTAAATTTAAATATATATGTAGGGTGGGTGGGTGGCCACTAACCCACCCTTCAATCCTTTTACCATCAGCATAACCTTTTAATTAAGACATTCCGCGAAATTACAAATTAGTACAAAATATTCTGCATAAATTGCTATAGATTTTGTTTTGCATATTATGAAGTCAAAAAATAACTTAAGTGATGATTAGTTTATTACATTTATAATAAAAATAACTCACCAACACCTTATATGAACATATAGTTTATTGAAGTAGGTCACGAGTACGCTAAAAATATGTAATATTTGTTTGATTAATTGAATTATCTACAAAATTAAATTATAAATTCGTGCGTGTATTTTTCTATTTATGACAGTGAACCCTTGTTTATTATCATGGAATTAGAGGATGGGATAGTGGCCACCCACCCACCCTACATATACATTATAACAATAACTACAACACTGGTTTTAAAATATTTTAAAAATTATTAACATTTCTGTTGTAATTTTTAATTTTTTACACCTAAAACACTGTTTTTAATTTAAATTTAAATATATATGTAGGGTGGGTGGGTGGCCACTAACCCACCCTTCAATCCTTTTAACATCAGCATAACCTTTTAATTAAGACATTCCGCGAAATTACAAATTAGTATAAAATATTCTGCATAAATTGCTATAGATTTTGTTTTGCATTTTATGAAGTCAAAAAATAAATTAAGTGATGATTAGTTTATTGCATTTATAATAAAAATAACTCACCAACACCTTATATGAACATATAGTTTATTGAAGTAGGCCACGAGTACGCTAAAAATATATAATATTTGTTTGATTAATTGAATTATCTACAAAATTAAATTATAAACTCGTACGTGTATTTTTCTATTTATGACAGTGAACCCTTGTTTATTATCATGGAATTAGAGGGTGGGATAGTGGCCACCCACCCACCCTACATATACATTATAACAATAACTACAACACTGATTTTAAAATATTTTAAAAATTATTAGCATTTCTGTTGTAATTTTTAATTTTTTACACCTAAAACACTGTTTTTAATTTAAATTTAAATATATATGTAGGGTGGGTGGGTGTCCACTAACACACCCTACAATCCTTTTAACATCAGCATGAGTTTTTAATTTAAAAAATTGTTCGAAATTACAAATTTATATAAAATATTCTGCGTATATTTCAATAGATTTTGATTTGCATTTTAAGAAATCGAAAAATGAATTAAGTGTTGATTAGTTTAATATATTTACAATAAAAATGAATAATCAGTATCATATATGAATGTATAGTTTATTGAAGTAAGTCATGAGTACGCTACTATTATATAATTTCATTAAATTAATTAAATTATCTAGAAAATTAAATTATAAACACTTGCGTGTATTTTTCTATTTATCACCATAAACTCTTGTTTATTATCATGGAATTAGAGAGTGAGAGAGTGGCCACCCACCCACCCTACATATACATTTGAAAAATTACTGCAACACTGGTTTTAAAATATCTTTAAAATTATTAACACTTCTGTTCTAATTTTTGATTTTTAAACTTGAACACTGTTTTTAATTTAAGTTTAAATATGTATGTAGGGTGGGTGGGTGGCCTCTAATCCACCCTCCAACCCTTTTAACATCAGCATAAGGTTTTAATTTAAAATATTGCTTAAATTTACAAATTTATATAAAATTTTATGCATGTATAGAAAAAGATTTCGATTTGTATTGCAGAAAGTCAAAAATTCGCTTAAATGTTGGTTAGTTTATTACGTTTATTATAGAAATAAATTAACAGCACGCTGTACGAACGTATTGTTTCTTGAAATAGGTCATGAGTACGCTACAATTTTAGTTTTGTTTAATACATTACATTACATAAAAAAATATATTAAAATTATACTATTGATTTCTTATTTATTAGCGTGGAGTTGGAGAGTGGGAAAATTTAAGATTAATTATTCTTTTCCTTGCAACAGCAGCCATGATCAGCTTCCGACAGGCAAAGCAGAATGTTACTACGACGTTTATAAACCACTAAGACTAGAGATACAATTGTTGAAGAGAAATTATAATTCAGTGGTTACATTGTTATTGTTAATTGTTGGTGGGATATTTACTTAATTAAAGATATAAATGTGGTTTCTGCTTTAATAAATCAATATATTGATGATCAATTATCATTCTTGATTCTAGTTATATTTCGAAAGGAAGTTATTGAAGAATCGAAATCCAACGCGTTCAATTTATTAGTTGTCTCACTCACACAATATATTTTTTGTGCCGTTCTATATGGAAGTAATTAGAGCAGAAAAAGAGTTGCAATAGTTTCGACGAAATGGTTAGGTTCATTAACAAAGAAGGCATTTTCTCCAATTCTCGGTAATAAATAATTGCCCTTTTATGCAATCTAGAAATCAAAATCAAAAATCAAAATTTTGGGTTTAGTCTTCAGTCTTTAGTTTTATTCATACCAATTGATTCATTATTTTAATTCGATTGGCGGTTGGTCCGTAATACACTCATGAATTCATTTAATTTAAGTGAAGATATTTCTGAATTCAAGTTGTAAATGAAAATTTAAATTTACCTAATCAATCTTAATGATGGTTGTGACTGCTACTACGTGGTAATTCATAATGAACACTGAATAAAACACTTACTATGTTATATTCAGTGTTCTTTATCTAATCAAGTATGAAAATTCTTGTCATTTCGCCACCCACCAACCCTACATATACATTTTAACTCTCATCAATTCAATGTTAGTGTATTATTTTAATATCAACATTTTCATATATATGTTCCTTGAAAATAAATCACTATTTGTGGTTTAAATAAATGTGCATATGTAGGGTGGGTGGGTGGCCACTATCCCATCCTCTAATCGGTAGAACATAAAACATTGATTGAATAAATTATTTAAAAATTAAATTAATTTAATAGACAACTTTAATTTTATTTTGTAGATTATAAATGTTGAATATTGTTATTAACTATATCGTTATGATTTCAGGATGTCGATTCAAGGATATTTGGGAATTTTATGGTAAAAGAATCTACGTATGTAAAAGTGGAGGAGAGTTCAAGATGGCTGATGAGGGTCCTTGTAAAAACGGGCGACAGAAAGAGGAGAAGTAGAGGAATGGGCGCAATAAAACGTGTGCGATACGAGAGAGGTGCTTCGCCAGAAATACGAGATAAGAGGCGAATCTGAGGGAAATTGCCTTCCCCCATCCCCCCCCATACACACACACACACAGAAACCGTACTGAAAAATGAAAAAGAGTACACATAAGGAAATTTCCATTTTATCGGAGCACATGCATGCCGCGGAATAATTCATGGTGGATGAGTTCGCGAGCTTCTGGGGAATATTTTTAAAATGTCAACGGAGTAATAACCTATTTTTATGCGGGAGCTACTTTAAATATATTATGCATAAAGTATTAGTGTCTGCCCCGGAGAAATATTGTGCGCGCCCCCGAGTATTTTTTCTTCTTCTTCATCTTCTTCTCCGCTCGTTGCTCCTCTTCATTTCACTCCCCGGGCGGAAAATTGTTTTTTCCACACGCGAACAAACATTCCGCCATAAATCTCGATATTGTATAAAATAATCGTTAATTTTTCTTTTCGGGGATTTCATCCGCCGACGCCGCTCCCATACATAATGTATGATCATCGGTTCTTCTTCGGGGGTAGGCGGCGGTTGAGGACGTGATTGGGGGCTTTCACGTTCCAAGATGGCCTCTCCTCCTTCGCGAGGGGGGAAAAGAAATCGGAAAAAAGGAGTGGAAAGAATAAGGAAATCTAGCGCACATATGCGTCTATCCACGCACACACACACCCCCCACATATATCCGCGGTGCGCGCCATTCGCCCCCCCTCGGAGGAAACGTTGCTCTCCCGTGATGTGTACATATAAGTGGAAACTCCACCCCCGCACGTTTTCTTCTCACCGTGTATGTGCGTGTGTGTGTGTTGGATCTGCACCAATCCTTGAGAAATCGCGGGATCAATAACGCACCCTCTCTCTTTCCTACGTTTTTTTTTTCACATTTCCACAAAACGCTGAAGGGAAAGAATAAGAAATTACCTTTTATTAAGTACACGTCACCTAATTACTATTCTAATCGCATTACTCTGATATCTAAATTAAATCGAAATTAGCGATTGATTGATGGTGGGAAATAAATTTCGAAAGAAAAAAAAATCAATTATTCCCCGGCATAAATCAGCGAAGCGTTAGAATCGGGCAAGTGAATGGAGAGTGCGTGGCCGAAATAAATAAAAAAAAAAAAACAAAACGAAAAAAAAGTGGTTGTAAATTGTAGCGTTTCCACTCCGCACTATAAATCACCGTTGGCCCGGGCAGTAATGTCCGATCGTAAATCAAATTAACACGCTGTAAAATCAATGGGAGAAAAATTCGGACACCCACTACACCCACCGATTCCTTCCTCTTCGCTCGGCTGGCCCGGTGATTAACGCGGTTTTTACCCGCCGTTAATTGGACTCCCGTAAACGCGCTTTTTTCTTTCCTTCCTTCTTTTTCCTTCTTCTTAATCGCGACCGGCCGGTTATTAAAAGCGAGCGGAGGAATGGGTGGCCGCGGGTGTTATCGCGTTTTGATAACAGGTGGTGGTGCTCCCACGGTCACCCATCACCCGCGTCACCTGCTTGGCAAGTGTCCAGCTGCTGTAATTGCTACAACAAATTTGGTTCGAATTAAACGTGCTGATGGAAATTGCTTTTATTTTTATTCCTTTTATTAAAACATATAAAAAATGAAATTGTAGGTAGATAAAACTATTATCCTTCAAAAATTACAATCAGTGAAATAATAAATCTTTATGCAGCAAATAAAACAATTCTTAAAATTTCAATTATCTAAAACACTATAAATAAAAAAAAGATAAGAAAATTCCCGCAATTTGAAAGGAACATTCTAGAAATTTGGAAGAAACTTTTTATGAAGATAAAACCACTGATGATTGAACTTCTCAATTTAGTAAATAAACTTGTAGAAATGTTCCATAAATTAAAATAAGAATTGCTTAAAAAATCCTTTAAAATATAGCAACAGAAGTTGAAAAATTCATCTTGTAGAAAATTCATAGATTTATTTCCCAACAGAAACAATAATTCTATTTACAGGGAAAATGTATAATATGCTAGAAAAATTATAATTAAAATTAAATATAATAAACAGAATAACTAAAACATAAAATATATCTAAATTATAACAAAAAACAAAAATACCAAAATAGAAGTGAAAGTAGCATTTTAGAAATGAAATTGTTGAAAATTGCAAGAGAAATTGATGGAAAATTATAGGAATTCAAAAATTTGTAGTAAATTCTTGAAACTTTAGAAGAGTAAATGTTAGAGAATTCTTCAAATTTTGTAATGATTTTCGAAAATTACAAGAGTAAATGGAAAATTTTAGAACGCTCAAAGAAAATTCTCGTAGAATTAGAAGTTCGCAAATTGAGAGGAGAAATTGTTAGAGAATTCTAAAAGTCTTGTAGAGAATTTGATAATTTTCAAGGATTTCAAAAGAAATGCTTGAGAATTGGAGTAATTATGATTTGAGAATTCTTAGAATTGCTGGAAAAGTTTGAAATTTGCTGAAAAATTTTAGAACTCTTGAAGAACGTTTGTGGGAAGTTCAAAAATTCATACAAAATTGTAAAAATTGTTAAAGAAATCTGTAAAACTCGTAGAAAATTTTAGTAGTTTGAAAGGGAAATTGCTATTAAGGGTTGTTTATTACTAAATTTGCTACATAATTTCTGAAAGTTTCAGCAGACTGGAGAAGATATTTGTGAAGACTTTAAACATTCATGGAAAACTCTATAAGTTTAGAAGAGAATTAATTGTTGGAGAATTCTTAAAATCCAGAAGAAAATTTTGGTAATTTAGACCAAAAATTCTTCAAATCTTCAAGAAAAATTATTAGAAAACTCTTACAGATTAGGGTAAGAACTTGTAGAAAGAATCCACAGAAAATTCTAAAAATTATAGAAGAGAAAAAAATTCAAAAATTGCCAAAGAAAGTAAAAAGTTTTAGATTGCTCGAGGAAAATTATTACAGAATTAAGAAAAAATTTATGGAACGTTCGTAAATTCATAGAAAATATAATAAATTTAGAAAAGAAGTTGTTGGAAGATTTTGAAAATCTCAAGGAAATTTTTTGTTTGAGTAGAAAAGTAGAAATTGCTGGAAAATTTTATAAAAATTGCAAGAGAAATTGACGGAAATTCTAGAAATTTAGAGGCAAATTCTGAAAACCTCGTAGAAAGTTTTAGTAGTGAAAAACAGAAATTACTGAAGAATTTCCGAAAAAATTAAAGAGAAATTTCTAGAAATCTTCAGCAGATTGATGAAAAAAATTATACCAAATTCTAAAAATTTATAGGAGAATTCTTAAAATATAAAAAAGAACATTTTGGTAAATTATTTGTTGGAAAAGTTTGAAAATTGCAAGAGAAATTGATTTAAAATCAGAGAATTAATTGTAGGAAGTTCAAAAATTTGTAGAAAATTCTTCAAACTTTAGATGAGAAAATGTTGGAGAATTCTTTAAATTTTGTAAATATTAGAAATTTAGAGAAGAAATTGTTAGAGAATTCTAAAAACCTCCTAGAAAAATTTGAAACAATATACGACAATTTCAAAAGAAATTGCTTGAGAATTCAAGAAAAAAATTACTGGAAAATTATCGAAATTTGTTGACAAATTTTAGAACTCTTGAAGAACGTTTGTAAAAAGTAAAAAATTAATAGCAAATTGTAAAAATTTAAAGAAAAAAATGAAATATGAAAAACTCGTCTAAAATTTTAGTAATTTGAAAGAGAAATTGCTAAATAATTTCTGAAATTTAAAAAAAATTGCTCGAAAAGTTTTGCTGATTTGTGAAGAGTTCGAAAATTCATGAAAAATTCTATAGTTTTGAGGAAAATTCTTAAAATCCAGAAGAAAATTTTGGTAATTTAGACAAGAAATTGCTAAACAATTCTTGAAAATTTCAAGAAAAGTTATTGGAAAATTCTTACTGATTAGGGTAGGAATTTATAGAAAGTTTGAGAATTCATAGAAAATTCAAGACATAATTATTGAAGAAAAATTGTTAGAGAATTATCGCAGAAATAGAAAAAAAATTATGGAAAGTTCGTTAATTCGTAGACACTATCATACATTTAGAAACGAAGTTGTTGGAGGACTGAAAATATCAAGGACATTTTTTATTTTAGTAGAAATTGCTAGAAAATTGCAAGAGAAATTGATTCTGAAAACGTTGTAGAAAATTTTAGTAGTGAAAAAAAGAAAATACTGAAGAATTTCCGAAATATTTAAAGACAAATTTCTAGAAAATTCCATTCCATTCCATTTGAGAAAAAAAAAATCGTACCAAATTCTAGAAATTTAGAGTAGAAATGTTGGAGAATTCTTAAAATTTAAAAAAGAAAATTTTGGTAGTTTAGAAAAGAAATTGTTGCAAAATTTCGAAAATTGCAAAAGAAATTGATGGAAAATTAGAGGAGAAAATGTTGGAGAATTCTTCAAATTTCGTAATATTTTCGAAAATTACAAGAAAAAAATAGTATATTTTAGAACGCTCAAAGAAAATTGTCATAAAATTAAAGAAAGGTTAATGGAAGGTTCGCAAAATCATAGGATGTTTTAGAAATTTTAAGAAAAAATTGTTAAAAAATTCTAAAAACCTCGTAGAAAATTTGACAATAATTTTCGAAAACTTCAAAAGAAGTTGCTTGAGAATTGGAGAAAAATAGGTTGGCGAATTCCTAAAATTGCTGTAAAATTCTCTAACTTTTCTGGAAAATTTTAAAACTTTAAAAAGAACGTTTGTGGGATGTTCAAAAATTCATAGAAAAATGTAAAAATTAAAAAAAAAACTTGTTAAGGAAATCTGAATATCTCGTAAAAAAAATTGTATTAGTTCGAAAGAGAAATTGCTAGTAGTTTGAAAGTTTATAGAAAAATTCTAGAAATTATAGAAGATACCTTGACCATTATCGCAGAAGTTCGTAAATTCATAGAAAATATCATAAATTTAGAAATTAAGTTGTTGGAGGATTTTGAAAATATCAAGAAAAAAAAAAGAGAAATTAATAGAAATTCTAGAAATTTAAAGGCGAATTCTGAAAACCTCGTAGAAAATTTTAGTAGTTTGAGAAAAAATATAACTGAATAATTTCCGAAACTTTAAACAGAAATTTCTAACAAATCCGAAAAAGAAGGAAAAATTGTCTGAAGTTCAAAAATTCATACCAAATTATAGAAATTTAGAGGAGAAATTGAGGGAAAATTATAGGAAGAATTTGTAGAAAACTTTAAAAGAGAAAATATTGGAGAATTCTTTAAATTTCGTAATGTTTTCGAAAATTGCAAGAGAAAATGAATATTTTTAGAACGCTCAAAGAAAATTTTCGTAGAATTTGAAAGTTTTAAAGTTTGAAAGTTAGAAAGAGAAATTGCTAATAATTTCTGAAAGTTTCAAAAGATATTGCTAAAAAATTCTAGCAGATTGGAGAAAATATTTGTGAAGAGTTCGAAAATTCATGGAAAATTCTACAATTTTAGAGGACAATTAATTGAAGAAGTTTTAAAATCCTGAAGAAAATTTTGATAATTTTGACCAGAAATTGCTAAACAATTCTTGAAAATTAAAAAAAAAAATATTGGAAAACTTACTAGTTAGGGTAAGAATTTGTAAGAAATTTGAGAATTCATAGAAAAAAAAACATTTATGGTAAGTTCGTAAATTCATAGAAAATATCTATATAAATAATCTTAAGGAAAATTTTTATTGAGTAGAAAAATAAAAATTTTTGGAAAATTTTACGAAAATTGCAAGAGAAATGGACCGATATTCTAGAAATTTAAAGGCAAATTCTGAAAATCTCATAGAAAATTTTAGTAGTGTAAAAAAGAAATTACTGAATAATTTCCGAAAGTTTGAAGTGAAATTTCTAGAAAATTATATGTTATAATATTTTCTATTGCACCTAAATGGACTTCCGTAAAAATAAAAAATAAATACCTAGATTTAGATGAGAATTGTTGTAGAATTCTTAAAATCTAAAAAAAAAAAATTTTGTTATTTTAGAAAACAACATTGTTGAAAAATTTCGAGAAGAGAAATTAATGGAAACTTAGAGGAAGAATTTGTAGGAAGTTCAAAAATTTGTAGAAAATTCTTGAAACTTTAGAGGCGAAAATTTTGGAGAATTCTTTAAATTTCGTAATGTTTTCCAAAATTGCAAGAAAAGAAAATTCTAGCAGATTAGAAAATATTTGTAAAGAGGTCGAAAATTCATGGAAAATTCTATAATTTTAGAGGAGAATTAATTAAGATTTCTAAAATTATAGAATTTTCCAGAAATTTTTAAACTCTACACAAAAAAAATAATTTCTCCAATCTGATAGAATTTTCTTGTCCAGAAATTGCTAAACAATTCTTGAAAATTTCAAGAAAAATTATTAGAAAACTCTTACAGATTAGGGTAAGAATTTGTAGTTTGAGAATTTATAGAAAAATTATAGTATTTATAAATATTGTTGGAAAATTTTTAAAATCTCGAAGAAATTGGTTTTAAAAATTGTAAAAATTTTAGAACGCTCGAAGAAAGTTATCGCAGAATTAGGAAAACATTTATGGGAAATTCGTGAATTCATAGAAAATATCATAAATTTAGAAAAGAAACTGTTGAAGGATTTTGAAAATATCAAGGAAAAATTTTGTTAAGTATAAAAATAGATTCACTATTTGTTTTGAGTTATGTGAAGTAATAATCACTAATAAAACACGATTTGATTTCCTTTCTTCACATGGTGCTCGAAATGTACATTTAACGTTTAAAAATAAATTTGTGAAGAAGGGAAATCAAATCGTGTTTTAATATAAAAATAGAAATTTCTGGAAAGTTTTACGAAAACTGCAAGTGAAATTGATGGAAAATCTAGAAATGTAAAGACAAATTCTGAAAACTTCGTAGAAAATTTTAGTAGTGTAAAAATGAAATTACTGAATAATTTCCGAAACTTAAAAGAAAAATTTCTAAAAAAATTCTAGCAAATTGAAGAAAACAATTGTGGGAAGTTCAAAAATTTATACCAAATTATAGAAATTTAGAGGAGAATTGTTGGAGAATTCTAAAATCTAAAAAAGAAAATTTTGGTATTTTGGAAAAGAAATTTTTGGAAAATTGCAAGAGAAATTGATAGAAAATTATAAGAAGTTCAAACATTTGTAGAAAATTCTTGAAATTTTAGAAGAGAAAATGAGAATTTTTAAAATTTCGTAATATTTTCAAAAATTGTAAGAGAAAATGGAAAATTTTAGAACGCACAAAGAAAATCTCGAAGAATTAGAAGTTCAAAAATCCATAGAACATTCTAGAAATTGAGAGGAGAAATTCTTAGAGAATTCTAAAAGTCTCGTAAAATTTGATAATTGAGGAATAATTTCCGAGAATTTCAAAAGAAATTGCTTGAGAATTGGCGAAAATATGATTGGAGAATTCTTAGAATTGCTGGAAAGTTCTCGAAATTTGCTGAAAATCTTTAGAACTCTTGAAGAACGTTTATGGGAAAAATTGTTAAAGAAATCTGAAAAACTCGTAGAAAATTTTAGTAGTTTAAAAGAGAGAATGCTAAATAATTTTTGAAAGTTTCAGCAGATTGGATTTTATAGGAGAATTAATTGTTGGAGAATTCTTAAAATCCCGAAAAAAATTTTGGTAATTTAGACATGTTTTAAAACATTGTTAAACAATTAGGAAAAAAATTATGGAAAGTTCGTAAATTCATTGAAAATATCATAAATTTCTACAAAATTCTACTTTTCTCAACGATTTTCGATTCAGTATGTGAAAAAAGAAATAACCGAACAATTGCCAAAACAAAAAAGAGAAATTTCTAGAAAATTCCAGCAGATTGAAGAAAAAAATTGTAAGAAGTTAAAAAATTCATACCAAATTCAAGAAAATTACAGATTGGGGCAAGAATTTGTAGGGAGTTTGAGAATTCATATAAAATTCTAGAATTATAAAAGATAAATTGTTGGAGAATCGTTAAAATCTCGAAGGAAATATTTCCGAAAATTGCAATTATATAAAGAATTTGTAGGAAGTTCAAAAATTTGTAGAAAATATTTATTTATATTTGCAAATTCATAGGACACTAGAAATTTAGAGGAAAAATTGTTAAAGAATTTTAAAAATCTCGTAGAAAATTGGACAATTGCTTGAGAATTGGAGAATGAATGATTGGAGAATTCTTAAAATTAGTGGATAATTCTCTTAATTTGCTGGAAAATTTTAAAGCTCATGTAGAACTCTTGTGAGAAGTTGAAAAATTTATAGAAAATTCTAAAAATTTAAAGGAAATTTTGTTTAAAAAAACTGAATCTCATACAAAATATTATTAGTTTGAAACAAAAATTGCTAAATAACTTCTGAAAGTTTCTAAAAGTTATTGCTAGAAAATTCTAGCAGATTGGAGAAAATATTTATGAAGAGTTTGAAAATTCATAGAAAAATTTTTAATTTTAGAGGACTTGTTGAAAAATGCTTAAAATTCCGAAGAAAATTTTGGTAATTTAGACCAAAAAGTGCTAAACAATTCTTAAAAATTTCAAGAAAATTTATTGGAAAACTCTTACAGATTAGGATAAGAATTTGTAGGAAGTTTAAGAATTAATAGAAAATTCTAGAAATTATAGAAGAGAAATTCCCGAAGGAAATATTTCCGAAAATTGCAATTATATAAAAAATTTGTAGGAAGTTCAAAAATTTATAGAAAATAGAACTTTAGAAGAGAATTCTTGAAAATAGAAAATTTACAAATTAATGGAACACTCTAGAAATTTAGAGAGGAAGTTGTTAAAGAATTCTACAAACCTCGTAGAACATTTGATAATTCCTTGAGAATTGGATAAAAAATGATTGAAAAATTCTTAAATTTACTGGAAAGTTCTCTAAATTTGCTGGAAAAAATTAGAGCTCTTGAAGAACGCTTGTGAGAAGTCCAAAATTCTTAGAAAAGTCTAAAAATTTAAAGGAAAAATTGTTATAGAAATCTACAAAAATTCGTAGAAAATTTTATTAGTTTGAAAGAGAAATTACTAAATAATTTCTGAAAATTACAAAAATTCTAGCAGATTGGAGAAAATATTTGTAAAAACTAAGAAAATTGATGGAAAATTCTATAATTTTAGAGAATTAATTATTGAAGAATTCTTAAATTCCTGAAGAAAATGTTGGTAATTTAGACTAGAAATTGCTAAACAATTCTTGAAAATTTCAAGAAGAATTATTGGAAAACTCTTACAGATTAGGGTAGAAATTTGTAGGAAGAAAATTCTAGAAATTATAGAAGAGAAATTGTTGGAGAATCGTTTGAAGGAAATGTTTTCGAAAATTGCAAAATATAATGAAACATTTTAGAATCTCGTAAGATTAATGGGAAGTTCGCAAATTCATAGAACATTTTTGAAATTTAGAGGAGAAATTGTTAGGCAATTCTAAAAATCTTGATGAATAATTTCCAAAAAAAATTCAAGAGATAAGGAGGAAAAATTTGTGGGAAGTTTTAAAATTCATAGACCATTCTAGATGTCCAGAGGAGAAATTCTTTGAGAATTCTTAAAATCTAAACTACCATTTAGTTTAGAGGAGAAATTGCTGGAAAATTCTCCAGAATTTTTAAATTGTTTCTTTAACGAATCTAGTTATATGATGATTGAGAATTGATGAGGTAAGTAAAAAAAGGCGGTGGCAAAACTTGTTCCATAAATATGAGTTTATTTGTAGCAAATCAACATTTAGGTGAGTTAGTCCGGTAATGAAATATTCTCGGGGGCGCGCGATTCGTTCACAAAGTGTCTGAGCGATGGCCTAGTGGAAGTGGAAAATGTGGAAAAAGTTAATGCTATAAAGGCGTCGGGAACGAGTTGCACGTCCTCCCTTCCGCCCCCCACACCCCCCCGCAGCCGCCCGCCGGGTTATTCCCGATAAATGAGCGCAAATTCTGGAAAAAAGCTCCCCTGATCGAATTATGCAGGAAAGGCGGCAGCACAGGCAGACTCCGGATCGGGAATACCGAACACTCGATCACTCGATACACACAATATCTCTGGAGGAAGGGCGTCGGAAAATGGAAAATGGGAAAATGTAAAATGGTGGAGAGGCGCCCGCCGCCCCGGCCGTCGCGGCGCTTAGATGGAAAATGTAAATGCCGAGAAGAAGAGAACGAACGAACGAACAAAAAAAAGTGGAAAATAAAATAAAGCGATGAACATATCCAATAAGGCTTTAACCTGCAGGGAAACGGGTCGCCCAGGCAACACGACTATAAGCTAACCTCGTTTCACATTAGGGCGGAGGCTCTCTCACATGACGACTCGTTCGCTCGCACTCTCTATTTTCCGGCCCTCCTTTCTCTCTTTTCACGCTCTTAAATTTATTTTTCACCTCGTGCACAATTCCCGGTGCCGTCGTCCTCCTCCTACTACAGCCACCCCCCAAGAAAAGAAAATAACGACGAATCGAACTAGTGGATTCGTAACGACATCATTAACACAATTCGATATTTACACATCACAAAAATCAATTAATTTTCCAATTAAACCCAAAAATTACAAATAGCTTTGATAAAATGAAGTTAGTAGTAGAATTTCTTCAGATAATTTAAAGATTTTAAAGATCGACCTAAATTTTTCCAGTATTATGGCCACAACAAGGCATGACATAATTTTATGTGGTTTATTGATCTTCAGAATTTGAAGGATTGTGGAATCAATTCCGTTCAAATCAATTTGTACCATAGCAAAAAATGTCTTTTGAAATTTGAAAGGTTTGAACTAATTTCTTGACATTAAATTCTTCATTTTTAAAGATTTTGATGAACTACTTCATAAGAAAGGTCGCCACCATCATTTCCTTTAAAGATTATAAGGTTTTTTTGAGTAGTTTTTCTTCAATCAATTTTTCTGAATTTTTACCGTAGCCAAACATAAAACCAAAAAGTTGAATTAATTAGATTCCATAGTTACTAATGCCCAAATTTTAGAATTGCTAATTATCTTCTTCTAATTTTAGTGTCTTAACTTGTAATCTCAAATAGACTATTTTGTGATAAATGTTGTTATTACCAAGTGAATTAAGATTGTTTATGTTTATTAGACTTTGGTTTTCTCTATTAAATTATTTTTTTCATATGGAATGATAATTTTGGAGCACAATTTTTCTGAATGTGAAATTTTGCTAAAAATTAGAAAATTAGAAAGACGCGACCGTTATAAGCACCAGTGGTCAAGCGTTTAATAACTTGGGCAGTAAAATGTGGATATAAATTACAATCAAAACGGCGATCGTTAAATTTTTTTTCGAAAAAGACTTTAATGGTTAATTACGCTTTCCTCGCCCGCGGTAGTCATACGGTACGCAAATAAATTTATGATTTGCCGACCGTAAAACTAAATTCGATATTCAAAGAAATCCACACTAGACGCAAATACCAACCGACCCATTCAAATTAAATTCCAAACTGCTATTAGGAAGTTAAATTCAGCTTGTCATCAAATTCATAACATAAAAGGTCAATCAATTACGATTGTATTTAAATACTACTCTATGCAAGTAAGTCGTGTGTTAATTAATGTCTCGCATATTTAACAAATTGACGTAATCGATTTCCAATGCGAAAGATTAAATTTATGTGTGTGTGGATGTAGAATTTTATTGGAATTGTGCGAGGCGTTTCTTTAGAATCCGGCGTCGAGTTGTTAAGGGAGAGAAAAGCAACTGGAGAGGAGTCGCGAGGGGCTGGGGGGTGGAAAGGACGCGGAGGCAGCAGTCTCTCCTTTAATTTGAATTTCTCGTCAGTCGTGTTGTGTAAGCATATATTTGTTCGATGTAGTATAAAATTGTGAGCTTCAATTTGGAGTTCTTTCGGGTTAAATCCGTCATTATATAGAGCTGAGGGCGAAGATCCGGACGGAGCTCGGAGCTCACTACACGCTCCGGAACAATAGACATGAAGAGGCAAGTAAAAGACAAGGGGCCGACGAGGGACAGATCGCCCTCTCACCCTCCTGCTCCTCTAAAGCCTCGCGCTCTCGCAGAAAAGGGGATGATGATGGTGCACGTACCGAGCACGAGTGTACGTCTTGTGACTTTAATTGAATCCACATTACTCCTCGGCTATTTGTTGAGGTGATTTCGGTCTCCGGCAAATATTGACTCGTGCTGAGGTTATATCCACTTGTTAACTTATTTAAACACACGAATTATATTTAAATATTTGTGGACGTGCAGGTAATTGCGACAAGAAAACGCATTCATTACATATTTTTAATATTATAACAAAAAAAAATTAACCATTAAACCATCCTATAGGGGGGGGGAGAGCTTAAACTATTTAAGTATTTAGATGTTAAGAGAGTGTGAATTGCATAACAATTTACAAGTATGCAAATAGAATGGAACCGACGACGGGGAAACAACGGTGACTGATTGTGCAATCGGTCGTGATGATAGGGCCGTAACGGACACGTGTTTACACTGTTTGTTCTTCGCCGCAGCCCATCATCCAACACATGGCACCTTGTACAGCCTCATTGCGTAATCCTCCTCCATCATAAAAATACCAGGGATACAACAACTTAACTAATCGTTGAAAAAAAAAATGTATTAAATTATTTTGTGAAGTTTTGTGATATATTTTGTGATGTTCTGTGATGTATTTTGTGAATTAACAACAATAATACCAACGAATTCAATGTTTTATGTTTAAGTATCAATTGTTTTTACTTGTGATGTAAAATAGACTATTTTGTGATGGATTTTGTGATTTTTTAATGTATTCCTCTTTTAGATAACTTTTTAAAATTCATCAAACGAAGGAATGTAATATCTCATTTTTTACGTTCAAGTTCTAAATTTTGTCTTTCTACATTTTTGTGCATAAATTCAATTGTTTTTTGACAAGTATTCAAAACTAGACTATTTTGTAATGTACTTTAGTGATTTACAAGTCAATTTTACTTACAGATATTTAAAAAAAAATGTTAAATCGAAGAATGCATTTTTTTATTTTTCTCACATTCAAGATTTAAGGGCTGTGTTTCCATATTTGGACGTGTAGATTCAATTGTTTTTATTTGTATTAAAAAAATTAGGCTATTTTATAATATATTTTGTGATTTTAAAGTTAATTAATGTTCTAAATAATTTTTAAGGAATTATGAAAACGAAGGATGCAATTTTTGATTTCTTATATGTTCAAGTTTAGAGTGTTATATTTCAACCTACAGGCATATAATATTAATTGCTTTTACTCGTAATTATAAAATACACTATTTTATGATAGATTTTGTGATTTTAAAATAAATTCCTCTTTCAGATAATTTTTAAAAAATTATCAAACGAAGGAATGTAATATCTCATTTTTTACGATCAAGTTCTAAATTTTGTCTTTCTACATTTTTGTACACAAAATCAATTGTTTTTTTACTTTAATTCAAAACTAGACTATTTTGTAATGTATTTTTGTGATTTATAAGTTAATTTTACTTTCATATATTTAAAAAAAAATTGTTAAATCAAAGAATGCATTTTTTCATTTTTCCCACATTCATGATTTAAGGGCTGTAATTCCATATTTTGATGTGCAGTGTCAATTGTTTTTATTTTTAATAGAAACTATACTATTTTATAATATATTTTGTGATTTCTAAGACAGTTTCTCTTTTGAATAATTTTTAAAGCATTATCAAAACGAAGAATGTAATTTTTGATTTCTTACATGTTCAAGTTTACAGTGTTATATTTCAACCCACAGGCAATTAATATATATTGTTTTTACTCGTGATTATAAAAGACACTATTTTATGATGGATTTTGTGATTTTTACACAAATTTATCTTTCAAATAATTTTTAAAAATTTATCAAACGAAGGAATGTAATATCTCATTTTTTACGTTCAAGTTCTAAATTTTGCCTTTCTACATTTTTGTGCATAAAATCAATTGTTTTTTAACTTATATTCAAAACTAGACTATTTTATATTGTATTTTGGTAATTTATAAGTCAATTTTACTTTCAGATATTTAAAAAAAATTGTTAAATCAAAGAATGAATTTTTTGATTTTTCTTATATTCAAGATTTAAGGGCTATGTTTCCATATTTTGACGTGAGGTATCAATTGTTTTTATTTGTAATAAAAAATAAGCTATTCTGTGATACAATTTATGATTTTTAAATCAATATCTCTTCTGAAAAATTTAAAAAAAATATCAAAACAAAGGATGCGATTTTTGATTTTTGTTATATTCAAGTTTTGAGTGTTATATTTCTATCTTCTGGATTGTAATATGAATTGTTTTTATTCATGATATAAAATCGACTATTTTGTGATGGATTTTATAATTCTTTAAATGAATTGCTCTTTCAGATAATTTTAAAAAAATTATCAAACGAAGGAATGTATTATTTCGTTTTTTACATTCAAGTTTTAAGTTTTGTCTTATTACATTTTTGTGCATAAAATTAATTGTTTTTTGACTTGTATTGAAAATCACACTATTTTGTAATGTATTTTTGTAATTTATAAGTCAATTTAACTTTCAGATATTTTTTTTTAAATTGTTAAATCAAAGAATGCATTTTTTGATTTTTCCCACATTCAAGATTTAAGGGCTGTAATTCCATATTTTTACGTGCAATATCAATTGTTTTTATTTATAATAGAAACTAGACTATTTTATAATATATTTTGTGATTTCTAAGACAATTTCCCTTTTGAATAATTTTTAAAGCATTATCAAAACAAAGAATGCAATTTTTAATTTCTTATATGTTCAAGTTTAAAGTGTTATATTTCAACCTACAGGCAAGTAATATCAATTTTTTTTACTCGCGATTATAAAATACACTATTTTATAATAGATTTTGTGATTTTTAAATAAATTCCTCTTTCAGATAATTTTAAAAAAATTATCAAACGAAGGAATGCAATTTCTTATTTTTTACATTCAAGTTTTAAATTTTATCTTTTTATATTTTTGTGCACAAAATCAATTGTTTTTTGACTTGTATTAAAAACTAGACTATCGTGTAATATATTTTTGTTATTTATAAGTCAATTTTATTTTCAGATATTTTTAAAAAAATTGTTAAATCAAAGAATGCATTTTTTGATTTTTCCCACATTCGAGATTTAAGGGTGGTAATTCCATATTTTGACATGCAATATCAATTGTTTTTATTTGAGATTAAAACTAGAATATTTTGTAATATATTTTGTGATTTCTATAACAATTTATTTTTTGGATAATTTTTAAAACATTATCAAAACGAAGAATGCAATTTTTGATTTCTTACATGTTCATGTTTATAGTGTTATATTTCAATCTACAGGCAAGTAATATCAATTGTTTTTACTCATAATTATAAAATACACTATTTTATAATGGATTTTGTGATTTTTACACAAATTCCTTTTTCAAATAATTTTTAAAAATTTATCAAACGAAGGAGTGTAATATCTCATTTATTACGTTCAAGATTTAAGTTTTGTCTTTCTACAATTTTGTGCATAAATTCAATTTTTTTTTGACTTGTATTCAAAACCAGACTATTTTATAATGTATTTTTGAGATTTATAAATCAATTTTATTTTCAGATATTTTTTTAATAATTGTTAAATCAAAGAATGCATTTTTTGATTTTTCCCACATTCAAGATTTAAGGGCTGTAATTCCATATTTTGACGTGCAGTATCAATTATTTTTATTTGTAATAAAAACTAGAATATTTTATAATATATTTTGTGATTTCTAAGACAATTTCTTTTTTGGATAATTTTTAAAACATTATCAAAACGAAGAATGCAATTTTTGATTTCTTATATGTTCAAGTTTAAACTGTTATATTTCAACCTACAGGTAAGTAATTTCAATTGTTTTTACTCATAATTATAAAATACACTATTTTATGATGAATTTTGTCATTTTTACACAAATTTCTCTTTCAAATAATTTCAAAAATTTATCAAACGAAGGAATGTAATATCTCATTTTTTACATTCAAGTTTTAAGTTTTGTATTTATACATTTTTGTGCATAAATTTAATTGTTTTTTGACTTGTATTTAAAACTAGACTATTTTGTAATGTATTTTTGTGATTTGTAAATCAATTTTACTTTCAGATATTTTTTTAAAAATTGTTAAATCAAAGAATGCATTTTTTGATTTTTCTTACATTCAAGATTTGAGGGCTATGTTTCCATATTTAGACGTGAGGTATCAATTGTTTTTATTTGTAATAAAAAATAAGCTATTTTATAATACAATTTATGATATCTAAGTCAATATCTCTTCTGGATATTTTTTAAAAAAATATCAAAACGAAGAATGCAATTTTTGATTTTTCTTATATTCAAGTTTGGAGTGTTATATTTCAATCTACAGGCAAGTAATATCAATTGTTTTCACTTAAGATTATAAAATATACTATTTTATGATAGATTTTGTGATTTTTAAATAAATTCCTCTTTCAGATAATTTTTAAAAATTCATTAAACGAAGGAATGTAATATCCTATTTTTTACGTTTAGATCTTAAGTTTTGTCCTTCTACATTTTTGTGTATAAAATCAATTGTTTTTTGACTTGTATTCAAAATTAGACTATTTTGTAATGTATTTTTGTAATTTATAAGTCAATTTTACTTTCAGATATTTAAAAAAAATTGTTAAATCAAAGAATGCATTTTTTGATTTTTCACACATTCAAGATTTAAGGGCTGTAATTCCATATTTTGACGTGCAGTATCAATTGTTTTTATTTGTAATAAAAAATAAGCTATTTTATAATACAATTTATGATATCTAAGTCAATATCTCTTCTGGATAATTTAAAAAAAAAATATCAAAACGAAGGATGCAATTTTTGATTTTTGTTATATTCAAGTTTTGAGTGTTATATTTCAATATTATGGATTATAATATCAATTGTTTTTATTCGTGATATAAAATCGACTATTTTGTCATGGATTTTGTAATTTTTAAATGAATTCCTCTGTCAGATAATTTTAAAAAAATTATCAAACGAAGGAATGTATTATTTTATTTTTTACATTCAAGATTTTAAGTGTTGTCTTTTTAAATTTTGGTACGTAATATCAATTGTTTTTTTACTTGTATACAAAATTAGACTATTTTGTAATGTATTTTTGTGATTTATAAGTCAATTTTGCTTTTAAATATTAAAAAAAATTGTTAAATCAAAGAATGTATTTTTTGATTTTTCTCACATTCAAGATTTGAGGACTGTGTTTCCATATTTTGACGTAGAGTATCAATTGTTTTTATTTTTAATAAAAAACAAGCTATTTTGTGATACAATTTATGATTTTTAGGTCAATATCTCTTCTGGATAATTTAAAAAAAAATATCAAAACGAAGGACGCAATCTTTGATTTTTGTTATGTTCAAGTTTGGAGTGTTATATTTCAATCTACAGGCAAGTAATTTTAATTGTTTTCACTTAAGATTATAAAATACACTATTTTATGATAGATTTTGCGATTTTTAAATAAATTCCTCTTTCAGATAATTTTTAAAAATTTATCAAACGAAGGAGTGTAATACCTCATTTTTTACGTTCAAGTTTTACGTTTTGTCTTTCTACATTTTTGTGCATAAAATCAATTGTTTTTTTAACTTATATTCAAAACTAGACTATTTTATATTGTATTTTGGTAATTTATAAGTCAATTTTGCTTTTAGATATTTTTTTAAAAATTGTTAAATCAAAGAATGTATTTTTTGATTTTTCTCACATTCAAGATTTGAGGACTGTGTTTCCATATTTTGACGTGGAGTATCAATTGTTTTTATTTATAATAAAAAATAAGCTATTTTGTGATACAATTTATGATTTTTAAGTCAATATCTCTTCTGGATAATTTTTAAAAAAATATCAAAACGAAGAATGCAATTTTTTATTTTTCTTATATTCAAGTTTGGAGTGTTATATTTCAATCTACAGGCAAGTAATATCAATTGTTTTCACTAAAGATTATAAAATACACTATTTTATGATAGATTTTGTAATTTTTAAATAAATTCCTCTTTCAGATAATTTTTAAAAATTCATCAAACGAAGGAATGTAATATCTTATTTTTTTACGTTTAGATCTCAAGTTTTGTCCTTCTACATTTTTGTGCATAAAATAAATTGTTTCTTGACTTGTATTCAAAACTAGACTATTTTTAATGTATTTTTGTGATTTATAAGTGAATTTTACTTTCAGATATTTAGAAAAAAAATGTAAAATCATTTTTTTGATTTTTCTTACATTCAAGATTTAAGGGCTATTTTTCCATATTTAGACGTGAAGTATCAATTGTTTTTATTTGTATTAAAACAATAGGCTATTTTATAATATATTTTATAACTTTTAGGTCAATTTCTCTTCTGAATAATTTTGAAAGAATTATCAAAACGAAAGATGCAATTTTTGATTTCTGTTATGTTCAAGTTTTGAGTGTTATATTTCCACTTTCTGGATTCTAATATCAATTGTTTTTATTCGTGATATAAAATCGACTAATTTGTGATGGATTTTGTGATTTTTTAATGGATACCTCTTTTAGATAATTTTAAAAAAATTATCAAACGACGGAATGTAATTTCTCATTTTTTACGTTCAAGTTTTAAGAGTTGCCTTTCCACATTTTGCTGCATAATATAAATTGTTTTTTACTTGTATTAAAAAATAGACTTTTTTGTGATGTATTTTATGATTTTTAAGCCAAATTCTCTTTTAGATATGTTTTAAAGAATTAATAAAACAACGAATGCAATTATTTTTTTTAAAATTGTTTGTGTTTTGTTTTTTTTTAATATTTTTTAATAGGTAATATAAATCATTTGTGCGTTTGATAAAGAAATAGACTATTTTGTTACAAATTTTGTAAATTTTAAGTACATTCCTGTTTTAAACAACTTTTAATAATTAATTAAACCGACGAATAAATTTTTAGATTATTTACGTTCAAGTTTTTAAGGTTGTGTTTCCAAATTTTAGTGTATAAAATTAATTATTTTCACTTTACATTTAAAACAGACTATTTTTTGATGAATTTTGTAATTTTTAATCGAATTATTCTTGACAGTTGTTTTAAATTAACCAATGTAATTTTCAATTTCATATGTTAATGTTTCGAGGGTTGTCTTTCCATATTTTCGTGCGTAATTTCAATTGTTTTTAATTTTTATTTAAAAGATGATTATTTTCTAGTGAATTTTATGATTTTCAAGTCAATTAATAGTTTGGATAATTTTTAAAATTTATTAAACCAGTGAATGCAACTTTTCATTTCCTACTTCCGAGTTATAAAGTTCGTGTTTCTAAATTTTAACGTTTATAATTAATTATTTTTTTAACGAGTAATTAAAAACAAACTATTTTGTGATAAATTTTGCAATTTTCAAGTCAATTTCTGTTTTGGATAATTTTTAACAATCGTTTAAATCAACGAATACAATTTTATTGATTTCTTAATTATCAACTTTTTGATACAGTTTTCAAACAATTTGAAACACAATATCAAATGCTATTATTTATAATTAAATACAGACTATTTTGTAATAGATTTTATAATTTTTAAGTCAATTTCTTTTTAGAATAATTTTTAACAGTTTATTAATCTGACAAATGCATTTTCTTTATTTTTTACATTCAAGTCCCTAGGGTTGCGTTTCCAAATTTTAGGACATAAAATCAATTGTTTTTAGTTATTATTAAATAGTAGACTTATCTCTAATGGATATTGTTATTTTTAAGTCAAATCCTCTTTTGAGTAGTTTTAAAAAAAGTTTAAGGCAACGAATGCAATTTACGATTTCTTACGTTCAAGCTTTGAAAGTTATGATTTCACATTTTAGTGTATAATATCGATTGTTTTAGGTACTAATTGTAAAAATAGAGACAATTTTATAATAGATTTTGTCATTTTTTTATAAATTTTTCTTTTTGATAATTTAATATAATTTATTAAATATAAGTATGTAATTCTTTGTTTTTTAATGTTCATGATTTAGGTCTTACTTTTCCATACTTTGGCGTATAAACCAATAGTTTTTTTACTCATACTATAAAAAAAACTATTTTCTGATGGATTTTAACATTTTTTTATTGAATTATTCATTTGGATTATTTTGAAAAAATATATTAAACAAAGGAATGCAATTTTTCATTTTATATATTCAAGTTTTAAGTGTTGTCTATCCACATTTTGTTACGTAATATCAATTGTTTTTTTACTAGTATTAAAAAATTAGACTATTTTGTAATGTATTTTAAGATTTTAAAGTCAATTCTTCTTTTAGATATTGATTTAATAATTCATTAAACCAATGAATTCATTTTTTACTTTTTATTACATTCAAGTTTTGAGGTTTGTGTTTCCATATTTTAGCGCGTAATAGCAATTGTTTTTACTCGTAGAATAGAAAATCGATTATATTATGATAAATTTTGTGATATTTAAATCAATTTTTCTTTTAGATAATTTTTAAATAATTATTAAAACGACGAATGTAGTTTGCAATTTCATAGCTTAATTTTTGTATTGTGTTTCTAAATTTTGATATATAATATCAATTGTTTTTATTTGTAATAAAAATAGTGACTAATTTGTAATGTATTTTGTGATTTTTTGGGTCAATTCTTCTGTTGGATGATTGTTAAAAAAAATATTAAATGAAAGACAGCAATTTTCGATTTCACACGTTCAAACTTTCGAATGATGGCTTTTCAAATTTTGGCCCGTAAAAGCAATTATTTTTCGCTATAAATAATAATAGGCAATCATTTAATGGATTTTAAAAATTTTAAGCCTATGTCTTTTTTGGAAAATTTTTAACAATCTTCTAAAGAAACGAATACAATTTTTTTATTATTTGTAACACAGTTTTGATGCTGTGTTTCATTTGTTTGGCGCAAAATATTAATTGTTTTTATTTTCTAATAAAAAAATAGACTCATTTATAATAAATTTAGCGAGTTTTTTTAGTCAATTTCTACTTTAGATAATTTTTAAAGAATTCTCAAACTGAGGAATACAATTTTTCATTTCGTACGTTCAATTATTGAGTGCGTGTTTTGACGTTTTAACGCGTAATATCAAATATCTTTTTGTTTCTATAATAAAAACTAAACTATTTTGTGATGGATTTTGCAATTTATAAGTCAATTTCTCTTTAGAATAATTTTTTACAATTTTCTAAACCAACGACTGCAATTTTCGATTTCTTACGTTCAAGTTTTTAGTGCAGTATTTCTATATTTTGGCGCGTAACATCAATTTGTTGTACTTGTAATATAAAACGTATTATTTTGAGATAGATTTTATAATTTTTAAATCAATCTAGTTTTGAGGTATTTTCTTAGAAATTGTTAAATCAAAGAATGCATTTTATTATTTTTGTTTACGTTTAAGTTTTTCGGATTGTATTTCCATGTTTTTTGGGCAAAATATCAATTGTTTCTAATTTTAATAGAAAATAGGCTATTTTGTGATATGTTTTGTGATTTTTAAGTTAATTTCTTTTCTGAACAATTTTTAAAGAATTATAAAAGCGAAGGATGTAATTTTTAATTTCTTATGAAGAAGAGTTTGAGTGTTATATTTAGGTCTTTAGCATGTAATATCAATTGTTTTTTTTTACTAGTAAAATAAAATGGACCATTTTGTAATGGTTTTTGTAATTTTATAATAAATTCCTCTTACACATAATTTTTAAAAATTTATCAAACCAAGAAATTCAAATTTTGATTTCTTTTATGTTTAAGTTTAGAGTATTATATTTCAACCTTCTGGCATGTAATATCAATTGTTTTTATTGGTGATGTAAAATCGACTATTTTGTGATGGATTTCCTTATTTTTTTATGTATTCCTCTTTCAGATAAATTTTAAAAATTAATCAAATGAAGGAATGCAAATATTCATTTTTCACGTTCATGTTTTGAATGTTGACTTACCACATTTTGGTGTTAATAACAATTGTTTTTTACTTGTATTAAAAAATAGACTATTTTCTAAAGATTTTTTTATGATTATTAAGCCAATTTTGCTTTTAGATATTTAAAAAAAAATGTTAAATCAAAGAATGCATTTTTTAATTTTTCTTACATTCAAGTTTTAAGGGATGTGTTTCCATATTTTGACGTACAGTATCAATTGTTTTTATTTGTAATAAAAAATTAACTATTTGATAATATAATTTATGAATTTAAAGTCAATATCTCTCTGGATAATTATAAAAAAAATCAAAACTGAGGTTGCAATAATTGATTTTTGTTATGTTCAAGTTTTGAGTGTTATATTTCGACCTTCTGGATTGTAATATCAATTGTTTTTATACGTCATATAAAATCGACTATTCTGTCGATATTATTTAATGAATTCCGTTTTTAGATAATTTTAAAAAAATTATCAAACGAAGGAATGCAATTTCTCATTTTTTTACATTCAAGTTTTTAGTTATGTTTTTTCATATTTTGGTATGTAATAACAATTGTTTTTTTTTGTTTGTATTAAAAAGTATACTATTCTGAAATGTATTATGTGATTTTTAAGTCAATTTGGCTTTTAGATATTTGTTTAAAATTGCTAAATCAAAGAATGCATTTTTTGATTTTTCTCACATTCAAGATTTGATGGCTGTGTTTTCATATTTTGACGTGTAGTATTAATTGTTTTTATTTTTGTTAAAACAATAGGCTATTTTATAATATACTTTGTGATTTTTAAATCAATTTCTCTTCTGAATAATTTTTAAAGAATTATCAAAACGAAGAATGCAATTTTTGATTTTTTTTATGTTCAAGTTTAGAGTGTTATATTTCGCCCCTCTGGATTGTAATATCAATTGTTTTTATACGTCATATAAAATCGACTATTCTGTGATGGATTATGTTATTATTTAATGAATCCCGTTTTTAGATAATTTTTCAAAATTTATCAAACGAAGGAATGCAATTTCTCATTTTTTTACGTTCAAGTTTTCAGTTATGTTTTTTCATATTTTGGTATGTAATATCAATTGTTTTTTTTTGTATTAAAAATTAGACTATTCTGTAATGTATTATGTGATTTTTAAGTCAATTTGGCTTTTAGATATTTGTTTAAAAATTGTTAAATCAAAGAATGCATTTTTAGATTTTTCTAACATTCAAGATTTGAGGGCTCTGTTTTCATATTTTGATGTGTAGTATCAATTGTTTTTATTTGTAATAAAAAAATAAGCTATTTTATAATATATTTTGTAATTTTTAAGACAATTTCTTTTCTGGATTATTTTTAAAGCATTATCAAAACGAAGAATGCAATTTTTGATTTCTTTTATGTTCAAGATTGGAGGGTTATATTTCGACCTTCTGGCAATTAATTTCAATTGTTTTCACTCGTGATGTAAAATACACTATTTTATGATGGATTTTGTGATTTTGAAATAAATACCTCTTTCAGATAATTTTTAAAAAAATTTCAAACGAAGGAATGTAATATCTTATTTTTTACGTTCAAGCTTTAAGTTTTGTCTTTTTACATTTTTGTCCATAAAATCAATTGTTTTTTACTTATATTCAAAATTAAACTATTTTTTAATGTTTTTTTGTGATTTAAAAGTCAATTTTACTTTCAGGTATTATTAAAAAAACTTGTTAAATCAACGAATGCATTTTTTGATTTTTCTCACATTCAAGATTTAAGGACTGTGTTTTCACATGTTGACGTGTAGTATCAATTGTTTTTATTTGTTTTAAAACAATAGGCTATTTTATAATACAATTTATGATTTTTAAGTCAATATCTCTTCTGGATAATTTTTAAAAAAATATCAAAGCGAAGGATGGAATTTTTGATTTTTGTTATGTTTAAGTTTTGAGTGTTATATTTCGATCTTCTGTATTGTAATATCAATTGTTTTTATTTGTTATGTAAAATAGACTATTTTGTGATGGATTTTGTTATTATTTAATGAATTCCGCTTGTAGATAATTTTTAAAAATTTATCAAAACGAAGGAATGTAATTTCTCATTTCTTACGTTCAAGTTTTAAGTGTTGTCTTTCCACAATAAAAATAGGTTTTGATGTTTAATTTTCTTTTTTAAATGCAATCAATAAGTAAAAGACTAAAAGGTAGATAGTTAGTTGTAATATGCTCCCCATTTTCCCCCCTTCTATAGCGAACGTAAACATCTGTTGTAGCCCCTTGCATAATTGATGCAAGTCAACATTCACTAGAGCACGGCAAATTGAAACTTTTAAGCACACAACTCGAAAGCTCAACTTTGGAGAGTCTAGGAGCAAAAAATAAACGCGTTCCCTCGTACCACCCCCCCCTTCGATCCCCTCGCCGTGCTAGCAGCGGCAGTAGCAGCGTTCGACGGGGCGGAAGGAGAGGAAGGAGTCGAAACCCGATCCGAGACGTGCAATTAAACTTTACGAGTTAAAAGAACACCTTTATTACACACTAATACAGAAGGATGGAGTGATTGATTGCGCCACTAAAACCTGAAATCCAGTCTACGTGCGCTGGATTATTAAGGCTCGATTAAAACTCGGATGAATCGACGGCGTCCCGCGTCGCGCGTCCCTCCATCCCCACACTCACTCACTGATGATGTCGTTATCGTGCCGAAACGGAAATTAGAAGCCGAAAGTTACGAGGAATGTGCTTTTAAGTAGCGGGACATCGGGAATAAATGCTCAAAAAATGCACGTCGATTCGCTAAATTGCTTTAAATCCTTTACACTGATAAGATTTATCAAATGTTGATGATTTTTAATGTTCCCAATGGTAATTAGAGGAATTTGCAATTATTTTAAGATTAAGTAAAGTTATTTTTTTACTTGTCGAAACATCATAGTAACACTTCATCAACCTAATGAAGCCACTGTATGGTGAAACATTGTTGTAGTACAATATTAAAAAACATGTGTCGGTGTTTCTTTAAGTATTCTAGTAATATCTATTGAAATATTCTCTTATGCATGTGTAAATCGTGAGAATGACGATCATTATGAAAGTGTTAGGTATATCTTTGCCTTTAACACCACCACCTCCCACCGCCCTCCTGTCACGTCCGCTCCCTTCAGGTCTCCTACTGTTTTATGTGTTTTACTCGATTAATGCAAATAGTTTGCACAATTGCCCCGTGGGCGTTTATTATCTATGTACATTGAGTTATGTAACGCTTCCCAAGGAACACTATTTATTTTCTCTGTTACGGCTACGTGCATGCAAATATACACATGTTTATTCAAATCGACACGAAATGACATTAAATATTAATATTATTATAATTTTTTTTGAGATAATTATATGATTTTCAAGTTGGGTTTGACCGCACTAATAATATCTGTGATCTCTGGGGTACCCCAAGGATCCTATTTATAATAAGTAATTGTAATTATTTAAATCTTGGTTTTAGTTTAGTTTAATTCAAACCAACATAGTTTAAAAATGTTTCACTCTGGGTTAAGTGAACAATTAATTAATTAGTAGCCCAGACGTTGTGTATTTTTGGTTGCCTATATACACACTTATTAAAAATATGATCACTTTTTTTTATTAACATCGATGCATTTCGATGAAAAGATGGGGAGAGAGAGTCGCACAATTTTAATTATACCTTCTAGATGTAGAAAGGTAGAAGAATGTGTATAATATCAGTGGGTATTTCAGAATGAAAAGGTGACGTGGAACGGGAATCGTTGCCGGGTCGTTCTGGAATACAAAAAAAATAAAAAAAAAACGAGAAAAGTATGAGCGAAACATCTACAATGTAAATTGAATCTTGAATATAAACGAGTGTACGCGATATTGCGTTTTCCTTTCGAACCGTTCAAACGTAAAAACAATCAATTTTAATATCGCGATATACAATGTCGTCGTCGTCGTCTGCAAGGGAAAACGATATTACATTCTTGTAGAAAAATTCGAGCGCAAAAAGAATCGGGCTCGCAGTCGCAGTTATTCAGTTTGAAAAAGTCGGAACAGAACAAGCGAAATTCCCAGGTGGATAATTAGATCGGATGATGTAAATTAAAGATCAGGTACATCGATTAAGCGCGGCCACTTAGGAGATCATCAGCATGCAAATATCATTATCTACTTGAATACTCATTCAATTGTCGAAGATGAATACCGCAGGATAAAGGGGGCTCAAATGGCCACAAGCCTCGGTTGCCGTGGCGACCGCGGAGGAGCAAGCACTTCGGGGGCGAGCGCGGGTGCCGAGGGGGACGAGGCCGGCCACCTCTCTCGCGCGCTCACCGGGAAAGGGTGTGCGCCACCCCGCAACCCCCCCCGCACACCTCCGACCACCCCCCACACACACCGCCCGATCAATCTTCAAGCCTTTGTGCGACCCTCCTATTGTGAACACGTAAGTGTTCTTCCTGGCCTTCTAGACAATAGCCGAGCTTTAATCATTATACGCCGACGACCTTTTATATTTTCAACCACCGCCGCCGTCGTACCGTTTTGTTTTTTCCATTATATCTTTTCATCATCCGTGCCCACCCTTCCTATTTACAATTATATCGGGAATTAATTATTGGCGACAACTGTTGTTTAAGTGGTTGTATCACCACCAAGAAATTACACCCTTTGTAAAGGGATTAAACGTTGTAAAATCATCTCTAGAAAAGGTTTAAATATGATAGATAAGATAGAAACAATTGAATATCAAAAACAATACGTAAACAAGTTGGTCAATAGTTTTTTTATTGGTCATCTAAAGCCCAAAAATTTTTAATGACACCAAGCAAGAATCACAAAATCTGTTTCTAAAAATGCAGATCTTTTCACTAATTTAAAAACATCTAAGGGTGGGTGGGTTTTTTACTATCCCACCCTCCAATTTTTTAAATGATAAAACGAAATTTTACCTAAAGAAGTTAGACAAAATAAATAAATTAGGACATTAAATTTTTATGATAGAATAAATAAAGTAGTAAGTAGAATCCTCGTTATTCTTAAAAGAATTGAAGGGTGGGATAGTGGCCACCCACCCACCCTACATATACATTGAAATTTAAACTACAAATGAGTTTTGTGTTGCATGGAATTGGAAACACAAATAGTGATTTTGATGACGTAATTTTATAAAAGGATTTAAACTTCCAGTTCAAAAAATAAATATGTAGGGCGGGTGAACGTTGACTATGTCATCCTTAGTTTTTCTAACAATTGTATCAGTTAAAACTTTTGCAAAATTGTGTTTTCTGTTGTTTATGTTTTTCATTGTTTGTTTTGAATGTGTGATTTTGCCTAGAGTGAATAAACTTGAAATTTACTGCCAATTGGAGTTTGGCTGAAAAGTTCATATCATTTCTAAGAGATGGCGCCACTAGATTTTTTCCATCCAATTTTCAGTATGAACTAACCTTCAAACGTCATGTGACAAAATTTCACAGCGATCGGACAAGTGGTTCGTGAGTTATATATAAATAAATTAGCAAAATCATCAAACAAATCTAAAGTTGCCTGGCAAATAATTGATGACGTTGTGAGCACTAAGAGAAATGGAAACCTTACCTTACCGAATACTAATAACATAGAACAGCAAGCTAATGATTTTAATATTTACTTTAAAAACGCTGCAAGTAATTTGTTAAGTGGTCAATTATATCAAAATAATGATTCCTATGTGTGCAATATACCAATAAATAGCAATTCATTGTTACTCGAACCGGTCACTAAACCTGAAATACTAAAAGTTGTTTCTGATATGGAAAATAAAAAAAGTTGTGGGTATGATAATATACCGATATCCATAATAAAAGTCTGCATCAATAGTATTGTAGAACCACTAAATGATATTTTTAATAGCTCTTTTAATACAGGCATATTTCCAGATCTGTTAAAATATTCAATTATTAAACCCATATATAAAAAAGGAAACATTGAGGACCTGGAAAATTATAGACCAATTAGTATTCTGTGTACATTTTCAAAAATACTAGAAATTATAATGTCAAATCGATTAACAGATTTTTTCAAGACGAATCAGTTATTTTCCAGATGTCAACATGGGTTTACTAAAGGCAAGAGTATAGACACAGCACTTTTTCAATACATTCAATCAATCTTAACAGCTCTAGATAATAATCAAGTTGTATGTGGTGTATTATTAGACTTGTCAAAAGCTTTTGATACGATTCAGCACTCAATTTTATTGACTAAACTAACTAACTATGGCGTTCGCGGAATTGCAAATAAGTGGTTTTGCTCATATTTAAGCAATCGAACACAGTCAGTGAAAATAAATGACGGCATGGTTGAAGCGACATCTGATAAATTATCAATTGAAATGGGGATTCCCCAGGGGAGTATTTTGGGCCCTCTTCTTTTTAATATTTTTCTAAATGATATATCTGACAATATACATGCAAATAGTGAAATTACTTGCTATGCAGATGATACAAATCTGCTACTTTACGGTGAAACATACCCTGATATCATTGGTTCTGGAAATATAATTATGAAACGCATTAATGAGTGGTTTATAAAAAATAAATTAATTTTAAATGCCGATAAAACAAATACAATATTTTTTAAGTCTAATCAATCATTAATTATTCCCCATAATTTAAGCTTAAATAACCACAATTTTGAATTTATAAAAAGTTCTAAGTTTCTTGGAGTAATACTTGATGAAACTCTAAGTTACCGACCACATATTGACAAACTTACATCTAAGCTTAGCAAATCATGCTATGGTTTAAAGATTCTTGCCAGTAATACTAACGACCATATCGTTAAAACATTCTATTATGCCAATTTCTACTCCCATATTAAATATGGAATTTTATTCTGGGGTAGCAGTGCACACAGTAGTTCTATATTAATATCTCAGAAGCGTGCAATTCGAACAATGTGTCGGATGAGAAAAACTGACAGCTGTAAAGGGGTTTTCAAAAAATTAGGCATTTTGACGGTTCCAGCTGTTTACATATATGAGTGTATTAAGTTTGTGTGTAAGAATAGAGAATTATTTTCCGAATATACTCTAAATAGTACCCACAATACCAGACATGGTACTACTTTCAGGTATCCATCACACAGGTTAAATAAATTTGAGCAAGGTCCACTTTATAATTGCATAAAATTTTATAATCATCTTCCACAATATATAGCCAATGCAGAAACATACAATCAGACAAGACGATTGCTATTTAATCTATTGTGCACATTGGAGCCGTACGATACGAAGGAGTTTTTGACTCGCACTTTTTAGTATTATATGTATAAATTAAATATTGTTAATTATCTTGACGTATTTCCATGTTTGTGCTGTACTTACTATATGTTTATGTATTGTTACTGTACTTACACTGGAAATAAATATTATTATTATTATTATTATTATTATTATAACATTTTAAGTAAAGCAACTTTTATTATTGGAAAAAGAAATGTATAAATTTAGGAATTTCGTATGACAATGAAACACTGTTTTTTAATGGGAAAAATAGTGTTGGAACAAAAACTTGTCTTGATAAGTGCTATTCGGAATCCTCTTCAACGGAAGCAACCATTCGTAGGTGGTTGTCCAGTTCTGTACAGGTCAAATGGACATCGAAGATGATGAGCGCATTGGGCTTCCAAAAGAGGCTGTTACAGACGATAACATCAAAAAAATTCACAAAATAATTTTGAATTACCGTAAAGTAAAATTGATTGAGATAGCTGAGACTGTGAAAATATCAGAAGAACGTGTTGGACATATCGTGCATGAATATTTGGGCACGCGAAAGTTCTGTGAAAAATGGGTGCCGCGTGAGTTCAAAGTCGATCAAAAACAACAATATTTGATGATTCAGAGCATTGTTTGAAACTGTTTAAGCGAAATTAATAGGAGTTTTTGCATCGCTATGTGAGAATGGATGAAACATGGATTCATCACCACACTCCAGAGTCCAATCAGCAGTCAGCTGAGTGGACTGCAAGCGACGAACCCAATCCAAAGCAAAGAAACAGATAACAATCAGCTGACAAAGTTATGGCGTCTGTATTTTGAGATGCGCATGGTATATTGTTAATCGATTGTCTTGAAAAAGAAAAAAACAATCAACAGCGACTATTATATATAGTCTGTTCGTTGGATCTTCCGTCGTACGTCACAAACTATCACTTCAAAAAACGACGAAAGTTTTACAGTGCGTTCTTTTTCTAACACATTTGGTTTACTTTATCAGACTGAATGTTTTTGCGTCGTTTCTCGAAGCGATAGTTTGTGACGTACGATGGAAGATCCAACAAACAGATTATAGCATTGCTAAAGCATTGGAAAGATGAAATCGCAGCCCAATTTGAAAAAAAATGTTGTATCACCAAGACAATGCGTCTTGTTACAAATCGATCAAAACGATGGCCAAACTCAATGATACGAATTGCTTCCGTATCCATCGTATTCTCCAGATTTGTCCCCCTCAGCGACTATTTACTCTCTGCAGATCTTAAGAGAATGTCCGCTAGAAAGAAATTTAGCACCAATGAAGAAGTAATTGCCGAAACAGAAGCCTATTTTGAGTCTAAAGACAAATTATACTACAAAATTGGTATCGAAAAGTCAGAAGATCGTTATCATCGGTGTATCGCTCTCGAAGGTAACTATGTATGATAAAATTGAATTTGCTAAAAAATGTTTTCTTCTTCAAAATGATAGAACTTTTCAGTCTATTTGTTAATTGTCTTAACCAAAACCAATTCACCATAATGCGGAGCTATCAGGAATAGATAAGTGGGGGTCGGCAAGGTCACAGAAGAATAATCGGATTAGAAAAAAGAACAAACGAGGGTAAATCTGTCATCTTTGACTAATAGCAATTAGAGACCGATTCCACAGTACTGATCTAGGGTTAGCAACGAGGTCATCATTTAACCCTTCACGAGATATGTTAGGGCTTTATGAAAATGAAAAAGTGGATAGGGATGTTGTTTGAAGATCTGATGAGAGCAAATACAGATAGGAAATTTATGTACCTACACGTTATATAATTTTTTTACAATAATTATTTGTGGTTAAAAATAGTGAATTTTTCAATTAAGTTTAGATCGGAAATCACATGGTAAAATAGTCGCCAACCTCCGCTTGAAGAGGCAGCACCTACAGAAGAAGATTATGCCTTAAGTGCGCAAACTTCAAAGTTACTGTCAATTGCTAATCACTTTAACCGAAACTGATCCACCGTCATACGCTGCCAGCAGGTATTGACTAGAGAGGGTTAAGAACGTCGCAAAAGAAGAAGCGAGGAACAAAGAAGATCAAATGAGGTCAAAATTACCACCTTCTATTTATAGCCACAAGAGACTGATTCTCCAGTACCAGATTCATTGCCAATCTATGATTAGCTTACAAAGGTCATCGTGTAACCATTAGTATGGTTTGCCACAGACTCAGAGCTTTTGACCACACCTTGTATTACCACTAATGCCACTTACTCTTTTTGCCTCATGGAGCTAATACCAGGCTTTCTCCGCTACGGTCCTATTCCTAAGAAAGGCCATTGTCCTATTGTGTTTACGACCACTAATAATGTTTTGACAAAGGCTTGTCAATTTCAATCGCAACATATATTTACGAATATTTTATTCAGCAAAAACTGATGAAGATTTCAAAGATTTCAAAACGAAAACATTTCCCTATTTTATTACTCTTAATAAAATATGTAACAGATGTGCCCAAGCATTTATTAGTAGTAGTTGCTACAGCTTGGATGAGATTTGATGGCAAACAATTCAATTTAGACAATGGTGTCAAACAGCACTTGCTTAATTTTTTACTAAGAAAGACTGGACGTTATTTAAGCTTGGCATCATGATATCCGAAAGGTGGCAAAATTGCCAATACATAACTGAATACAATTATTTTTTTCTATAAATGATCTCTTTTGATTATTATAGTAAAAAACCGAAATTACTTAAGACTCAAACCTATACAATATGCCTGTTATGTTAATAGGAATTAAATTCCTAATATTTTAACTTCATAGCCTCTACAGTCTCAGAGATATTGAGTGTTACGCAATGGATTAATTTATTTTCATTGTTGACCTACAGATAAAAAATTTGTACAAAAGAGTTATTGAAAAATACAAAAAATTGATACACTTGATAATACTGGTTGTTCAAAATAAGGCTTTCCGATTCTTGAAGAAGTAGATGGGGGCTGTTAATTCTGGAAATTAGTAAAAACCTCCTGATTATGAGGAGGGACCTCTTTAGAACATCTGAAACATTATAACATCTTTCTCCCGCTTATTAAATACATAAAGAGGAGATGAAGTTCCTTCATAATTTTTTGTCTAGAGTAGGTAATGGACTTAATATAAATATAATCGGCAAAAGAAGTGTTGCGACCCCTTGCTTGCGCCTAACATACTGTCGAGTATTCATAGAAAATAAATAATATATCAATCAAAATTCTTAGCTCTTTTTAGGCTTCACAAGCAAACTTGGATGAATTCAAATTAAATCTGTAAAATATTATTACGTTGCCATTTTGTTCTGCCTAAATACATGACCCAAAAATAGTTATTTGTACAAAAAGTGTGGAAATGCTACGCTTTTCCGCACGAGAGTAGGATGTTGGTGCATCAAGTTCCTACTCGGAAAAGCGCATTTCCCACGAGTTGTATACACTATTTTTTCATATACTGCATATAACATCAATTATAAAGGTGTTTGCGATTTCATTTTTGACACTGCCATATAAAAATTAGGTTATAATTACCGATAGTCCGTGTTTTCTATATATTACTGCATGTATGTAATTGACACTGACATTGATTAATAGTAAATAAAAGTAGTACGAAAAAGTGTATCCATGCTAAAAAGTGTTGCTATGCGGAAAAGTGGTACTTTTCTCAACGATTTTGAATGCGGAAATGTAAGGTATTTCTATTCAGTATGTGAAAAATATATTAGTTGTTATTATTGTATCGTTTAATTTTTTTTCTCTTTTATCCGAAATTTTTTGGGTCCTTTGCTTTTCCAGGTATTTCTTTTCTTTATTTTATATAGAGTTTTAATTAGAAAATTTTACCAAATTTGTATTTAATTTGACTTCGTCTTTTCTGTTAAACTTTTTTCTTTTTCTCTAATTTTTTTGGTTTAATCATAAACACTAAACAAAAACACTTTCTATGTTTCTACTACTTGACGTCGAAACTTAAGTCAAGTTTATTGTAATATATGTATATATTTCTCTGTGTACATATCTTTCGTGCATTTTTGTTTGTATTTTTGTCTAGCTTTCTTCCTGTTTTCTGATTTTTTTGTTTGTTTTACCTTATTTGTTGAATTTGGTTCTCGTTTATCACCTTGTGAAACATTTTTAATATTAAGGATTATTTACAATGAGGCATTTTGTAAACAACCCTATATATTTTCAATCTTATTTTTTTCGCACACTCTTATTTATCTTTTATAGTTCAATAGATTTTCATCTGTTTTTGTAAGCTTTATCTGTTAATAAATTTTGGTCTTTGTGTGTCTGAAATAAAAGTTTGTTGCATAGTTTCTTCTATAATGTTTTGTCTTCTACTAATAGGTGTACCTATTGTCAATTTTTTTGGGATTTTTGTCGAAGAAAAAATTGTAGTGATATCTTTGCTTATAGTATGATATCTATATATTTTCTTATATTTCTTCTTAATTCAGTTTTAAGCCTATTTATAAAATATTATTTTTGATTTGTTTGTGCCTTTGGACTTTTCTTATTTTCTGTTTTTATCTCTCTTCTGTCTGCTAGTTTGTGTAAATCTTTAACTTGTTTCTTGTAAAACCTTTTATTTGTTTTTTTCCGCATACTCTCATTTTTGTCTGTTTTGTCATTCGTATTTCTTATATGTAATTATCTGTTTATAAAAAATTGTCTTCCTATGTCTGAACTTATAAGTTTGCTATGTTTTTCTCGATATTTGTTGGTTGTTTCTCTATTACTAAATCTGTTTCGACTTTTGTAAAAAATTAGTCTATCTTTGATCTTATTTGGTCAGTACTTTATCATCAGACTTCTGTCTTTCTTGAATATACCTTTTATAAGATTTATTCGCATTTCTCTATCTTCAAATATCTCACGTTCTAAAATATACGAGAATGTTTAAATGAATTATAATTTAATTATTCACTAAATAATAGATAATAAATTTAAGTATAATAATTTTTACTTTAATATAATTTTCTCTTCTCATATTTCTAATTTATGTTGTGAAAACTAGAGGCTTGTGGAATAGAAGCCACTCAGTCACCCCACATAAACAATAAATCTTAAGGTGAATCACTTAATAAAAATTATTGAACAGAAATGGTATATTTAGCAATGATTAATTAAAAATTAAAACTTATTACAATGCAAGTAGAATTTCATTTATTATATTTTATTTTTTGCTTTTTGTAGAAGAAAAAAACTGCAGCAGTATTTTTAAAGAGATTTCTTTTGAATAAATTTTAATGTGACTAAATCAACTTTTACTTCTAACAATTGACTTCATTACCAAAAGAAAGAAACTTTTTAAATTTTTATAGAAAGACAAGATTGTTTCCTTCTTTAAAACATGTATAAAATATAGCTTCTTAAACAGAAATTCCCAAAATTTATTGTAAACATTCTAGTTTCCTTTATTAAAAAAAACCTCAATTCTAGCAGAAAAGTCTTTATTTATATCATAAAAAACTGAGATAATATAAAACATACATCAACACTTATTTAGATGACGCTTAAAAAGAGTAGATTCCATTTTTGAAAACCTCCTACTAAATTTACAAATAATGTCAAAATACTTTATTCATACGAAAATGCTATAATCAACCTTATGATCCAATTCCTTAAAACAAATTCTTTCGAAAGATGAAAATTCGTTTTTATTCAACTGTTTGTAAAATGCTGATATGTTTTTATTAAATTTCCTAAGCAGTTATCTTTCAAAAATAACTGTGTCTCACTATTAAATTTCATAAGATATATAAGAATAGAATTATATTTAAATAATAAGTTTAGTTGATTAAATAAATCAAGAAAAAAATTTCTCGGCAAACATTTTAATAATAAATACAACAAAAATATTTCGTATTCATGATCTGCTAGAATAATACTCCTACTGATTATTTTAAACAAGCGTACTCTTGACCTACCATAATAAATTATATATTAACCTAGCGTACTCTTGACCTACCTTAATAAACTATGTATTAACCTAGGTCAACATTCTCTTAACACGAGCGATAATTTTATGTAGAAAGAACAGAGTACGTTGACCCGATATATAGTTTATTGCGGTAGGTCAAGGGTACGCTCGATCAATATATAGCGTGTTAGGGTAGGTCAGGAGTACGCTAGTTTAAGTAATGGTTTGGTGAGGTAGGTCAAGAGTTCGCTAGGATAATATGAAGTTAAAATACGGGATTGTGAAGACGTTGACTTTTTAAGGATAATTTTTGTGATTTCAATTTTGACAACTTTAGTATATAATAGTCAAACCTATGTAACTAAAAGCAGTGTGGTAATAGTGGCAAAAATGTATTTTATTAAAATATTAGTACTTTGACAATGAACAGTTAAAGTTGTCGAAGCTGCAGTCACTAAAATAAATAAAACTGTTATACCTTCAAAGTTATTCAATTGATCTGAATGTGTAGTTTATTGCAGTAGGTCGGAAGTGCGCTTTATCAATAACTTATTTATTGCGGTAGAAAAAGTTGTTTGATGAGTATTAATGAAAGAATTATCTTACAATTTAAAAGAGGTCTTTGAGAATATTCTGAAAATGAAAATTCAATTTTTAATTTTTAGAATTAAAGTATTACTAATGAATATTTTTAGAAATTTATTGTATTTTAGAAATTTTTACAAAATTCATATTAGATAATTCAGAAAATGCTGATTAATTATCTAACAAGGAAAGAAAAATTGCCTAAAAATTCTAGAAATTCTCAAAAGAATCATAAAAAATTGTTGAACCTCTAAAAATTTAGAAGAGATATTCCTTCTATATATTGTACACAAGTGGCGAACATGAATTTTATAAATAATTTTTTGTATTAATATTATAACAAATGCAGAACTAATTCAGTAAAACACTCGCGTGTGTTTTACTGATTGGAGGGTGGGATAGATAATATATTGTTAATTAGTTTCATACCAGAGAAGATAAAGTTGATTCGACGATCAAAAATTGGTTTTAATCAGAAAAATTAATTATAGATGCAACAACCGATATGGAAATTATATAAATCTATTACAAATGAGTCTTTATTAGTTCATGTTTGCAAATCAGTAATTTTAATTTTGTTAATTCCATAGGAGAAAAGATACAGTTTGTCAAATTTGAAATTTTAAGGTAAAATAATATCGTTTTGTTTTTGCTCTCACTAACAATTTTAGCAATTATTTTTCTGAAAACGACAACACAATCAGTGATTAAAGTTTCTATGTATATGTAGGGTGGGTGGGTGGCCTCTATCCCACCCTCCAACCAGTAGAACACGAGCGAGGGTCCTCTAAAAATTTTCTGCACATAACAACTAAATTATTTTTTTTATTAAACAAATCAGTTTGATTACAGTTTGTGGTTAATTAATTAAAACCCTTGCGTATGTTTTACTGATTGGATTGTGGATTAGAGGCCACCCACCCGCCCTACATATATATTTTTACTTCAATCACAACAGTTGTTTGGATTTCATGAAAACGACAGTTATATTAATGTAATGGTTATGAACTATTTTAAAGTAGTGCTTTACTTTAAATGAAATGTATAATTAGTTTTGGTGAGTAGATTGTAAATATTTAAACAACTAAGAAAAATGTAATTTGTGTAATCAATTTTCAAGAAGAGAAAAAAGGGTTGATTAAATTTGAAATATGCACATCAATTGTTGCTTTCATTAAATAAAATCATTGCAAATTCCACATGAAATATAGAAAATACATAAAACTATTAAGACAGCGGATTATTTATTAGTTAATCTCTAAAAATCAATAATTGAAATATTGTTGACCTTCTACGAGAAAAGTTTAAATTTCACGATCAAAAATTGTTGTTTATTTGAAATTTTAATCTCATACAGCAATAGAATGAAATTAAAAGAAAGGGGACTTTATTAATTAATATTTACAAGTCAATAATTCTTAAATTGTTAATTTCATAAGAGGAGGAGAGAGTTTATCAAATTTAAAATTTCAAAGTTAAATAATATTGTAAAGTTGTTGCTCACACTAACAATTTTATGACATTATTTCTCTGCAAACTAGAGCATGATCATTGATTAAATTTAATATGTATATGTAGGGTGGGTGGGTGGCCTCTAACACACCTTCTCATTTATAGTACACAAAAATTTTATGTACAAATTAAAAGACGAATTTAATAAATTATTTTTGCATCAGTATTACAATAAATATAGAATTAATTCACTAAAACACTTGAGTATGTTTTACTGGTTAGAGGGTGGGATAGAGGCCACCCACCCACCCTACATATACAATGGCTTTAAATAACTGATCGTCTTTAAGTTTGCAGGGAAACTATAAGCATGTTTGATGTAGTGATAAAAATAAAACAAATTACTATTTTAGTGTAAATTTAAAATATTTTATTATGGCGGGTGGGAGGTTATAAACTATCTTTTAAATAATTTGTTACTGTGTTTCATAATAATAAAGTTTTATATATTTGTGTTATTTATCATATATTCTAGAATATTGAGGGTTAATTGTTGGTGCCCACCCTCCAATTACTTAAACGTATATCAGAATTAGATTGAATTAATGAACATATAAATAAAACACATTAACAAAAAATTATACATGCCAGAAGGTTGAAATATAACACTCTAAACTTGAACATAGAAGAAATCAAAAATTGCATTCTTCTTTTTGATAATTCTTTAAAAATTATTCAGAAGAAAAATTTACTTAAAAATCATAAAATATATTATAAAATAGCCTATTGTTTTAATAAAAATAAAAACAAATGATACTACACGTCAAAAAGTGGAAACACAGCCCTCAAATCTTGAATGTGAGAAAAATCAATAAATGCATTCTTCGATTTAACATTTTTTTTTAAATATCTGTAAGTAAAATTGACTTGTGAATTACAAAACTATATAACAAAAAAGTCAAATTTTGAATTCAAGTAAAAAAAATTGATTTTATGCACAAAAATGTAGTAACACAAAACTTAAAGCTTGAACGTAAAAAGTGATATATTATATTCCTTCGTTTGAATTTTTTTTAAATTATCTAAAAGAGGAATTTATTAAAAAATGACTAAATCCATCATAAAATGGTGTATTTTACATCACAAGTGAAAATAATTGATATTACTTGCCAGTGTAAAAGAAACATGTTCACTTCCTACAAATTCTTCCTCTAATTTTTCATCAATTTCTCGTTTTTGAAATTTTCCAATTCTTTTCTAAAATACTACACTTTTCTTTTTTAGATTTTAAGAATTCACCAACAATTCTCCTTTAAATTTCTATAATTTGGTATGCATTTTTAAACTTTCCACAATTTTTTCTACAATCTGTTGAGATTTTCTAGAAATTTCTCTTTAAAGTTTCGGAAATTATTCAGTAATTTCATTTTCACACTACTAAAATTTTCTATTAAGTTTTCAGAATTTGTCTTCAAATTTCTAGAACTGCCGTCAATTTCACTTGCAGTTTTCTAAATTTATGGTATTTTTAATTTTTTCCTATTTCTGCGATAATTTTTTTTGAGAGTTCTTAAATTTTTCGCAATTTTTGAAAACATCTTCTTCGAGATTTTAAAAATTCTCCAACAATTTCTCCTCTATAATTTCTAGAATTTTCTATGAATTCGAAAACTTCCTACCGTAATCTGTAAGAAATTTCCATTTTTTTTTTTAGCAATTTCTGGTCTAAATTACCAAAATTTTCTTCGGGATTTTAAGAATTCAACAACTAATTCTCTAAAATTATAGAATTTTCTAACGCTTGACAAATATTTTTTTCAATCTGCTAGAAATTTCTAGCAAACATTCAAAAATTATTTAGCTATTTCTATAATTTCTATAACTAATAATATTTTGTACGAGATTTTCAGATTTCTTTAACAAGTTTTCCTTTAAATTTATACAATTTTCTATGAATTTTTGAAATTCCTCAAGAGTTTTAAACTTTTCCATAAAATTTAGAGAATTTTACAGCAATTTTAAAAATTCGCCAACCATTTTTTCTTCAATTCTCAAGCAATTTCTATTGAAGTTTTCGGAAATTACTCAGCAATTATCAAATTCTCTATGAGATTTTTAGAATTCTCCTCTAAATTTCTAGAATGTTCTTTGAATTTCTATGAATTCACGGAACTTCTCATAAATAATAATTTAAAAATACGAAATCTTTTCGTCTTACTAAGACTACAAAACAAATTAATTTTGAAACAACTACTTCTCTAGCTAATACTTCGACAGACATTGAATGATACAAAATTAATTTGCGTGATATAAATAGTACAACTATCAAAGCAACACTAATTTGAATGAATAATTTCCGTTGAACTTTCTTCGAGCGTTCTAAAATTTCTACAATTTTTGAGATTTTAAAATTTTTCCAACAATTTCTAGAATTTTATTATGAATTCTCAAACTACAAATTCTTATCATTATCTGTAAAAGTTTTCCAATAATTTTTCTTGAAATTTTCAAGAATTGTTTAGCAATTTCTGGTTTAAAGTACAACAATTTTCTTCAGGATTTTAAGAATTCTCCATCAATTCATTCTCCTCTAAAATTATAGAATTTTCACACTACTAAAATTTTCTATAAGGTTTTAAAAATTTGCTTTTAAATTTTTAGAATTTCCTACAATTTCTTTTAAAATAACAAAATTTCCTTTTTTAGATTTTAAGAATTCTCTAACAATTCTCCTCCACATTTCTAGAATATGGTATGAATTTTTGAAGTTCCCACAATCTTATTTTCGTCAATCTCTTTAAATATATTCACTATTTGTTTTGAGTTATGTGAAGTAATAATCACTAATAAAACACGATTTGATTTCCTTTCTTCACTAATTTTAGTGAAGAAAGGAAATCAAATCGTGTTTTATTAATCTCTTTAAAGTTTAAGAAATGATTTAGTAATTTCTTTTTCACACTACTAAATTTTTTTACTAGGTCTTCAGAATTTGCTTTTAAATTGTAAGAATTTCGTTCAATTTCTATTTAAATTTTCGTAAAATTTTCTCCAATCTGCTAGAATTTTCTAGCAATATCTTTTGAAACTTACAGAAATTATTGAGAAATTTCTCTTTCAAACTAATAAAGTTTTCTACGAAACTTCCTTTTCCATTCCATTTTTATACTTAATAGCAATTTTTGGTTTAAATTACCGACATTTTCTTCACGATTTAAAAATTAATTAGAGAATTTTCCATGAATTTTTGAGTTTTTCAGATTTCTTTAACAAGATTTTCTTTAAATTTTTAGAATTTTCTATGATTTTTTGAACTTGCCACAAACGTTCTTCAAGAGCTTAAAATTTTGCAGCAAATTTCGAGAATTTTCCAGCAATTTTAAGAATTCTCCAATAATTTCTTTTGGAATTTGCAAACATTATTCAATTAATTATTAAAATTATCAAATTAATTTTTAGAATCCTTTAACACTTTCTCCTCTAAATTTCTAGAATGTTCTATGAATTTACAAACTTCCCATTAATCTTTAAGTGTTCTAAAATTTTCCATTTCCTCTTGTAATTTTTGAAAACATTAGGAATTCTCCAACATTTTTATTACCCAATTACCCACCCTCCCCCTGAAACCGCCCCTGTTAGTGCGATGGATTAAAAGTACGTTAAATTAATTAATAATTGTCGTAAGTACTAAATGAATTTACTACTACAGCAACAACAAAAAATGGTGATGTGGCCATCATAGTACTTTCCCTATACTTTACACGAAAACTATGAGGTTTACGCAAAAAAGCTATTCTTAATAATTTGTTTAGTTTTTATTTCTCCACAATTATTTGTTAAATAAATTTCATGTAACTCCAATAGTTAAAAATTTTATGAAAAATATATTTTAATGAAACTTGTTCAGTTTTTTATTCCCTCTAAATTTTGTTTAAACCATTTTTTTAAATTATTCATATTTATAAAAATATCATGAAAAAACAAAAAAAGGCGTCCACTTCCGATTTTAAAAGATTAGTAAACTAGAAACGAGTCGACGACTTAAAAGATCTTAAAAGATCTTGAATATCCTTGAACGATCTTGAATGTTCTTGAATGTTCTTGAATGTTCTTGAATGATCGTTATCGTTCTTGTACAATCTTGAATGTTATTCAATGATCGAGAAAGTTTTTTAATGATCGTGAACGTTCTCTAACGATATTGAATATTCTTGAATGATCTTGGACGTTCTTGAACGATATTGAATAATCGTGAACGTTCTTGAACGATCTTGAACGTTATTAAATGAATGAATGTGTTGAATGATCGCGAAAGTTCTTGAATGCATGATGATGAATGAATTAAATGTTCTTGAACGTTACTGAATGATCGTGTACGTTTTTGTACGATCTTGAATGTTCTTCAATGATCGCAAACGCTTTTGAATGATCGTGAATGTTCTTGAACTAATGATCTTAAATGTTATTGAATGATCGTGGATGTTCTTGAATGAATTAAATTAAACTAGATTACTTCTCTAATAAAGTTCTTCAAAATTCTTTTCTGCTTTATTTTTGAATATTTGATTTAAAAAAAATTTAAATTTAAGAGTTTTGAAATAGTAGTAAACTGGTTTAAAGGCTGATCGAATGACTTTCAATAATCTCGAACGATTTTAAACAATCATTAATGTTCTTAAAATGTTCTTAAACTTTCTTGAATTATCTTAACGTTATTGAATGATCGTGAACGTTCTTGAATAATCGCGAAAGTTCTTGAACGAATGATCTTGAATGTTCTTGAATGATCTTGAATGTTCTTAAATGATCTTGAATATTATTGAGTGATCGTGAACGTTCTTGGACGATCTTCAATGATCGCGGACATTCTTGGATGATGGTGAACGTTCTTGTATGAATGATCTTTAATTTTCTCTAGAAGCATTAACTTATTAAGGACACTCTATTTGTAGTCATTATAGGAAATCTTTCCATTCTATCAAGATCCATTTTCTTTGAGAAAATCGTGTTCATATCTCTAACTGGTTCTTCAGCATCATCATCACTTACTGAACTAATTAGAGATTTTCTCATTAAATTAAATATACTCTCTCTTCCAATGAAATCATCTCCCATCAAATTGTATACTGCAAAGCAATTATCAATCTTTTCTTCTAAAGTTCCGCTCAGAATCAAAAAACAAAGACAAAGCTGAATGATCTTGAATGTTACTGAATGTTCGTGAACATTTTTGCGCCATTTTTAACGTTCTTGAATCATCGCGAACGTTCTTGAACAATTTAAAATGTTCTTCAAAGATCAACGTTCTTGAATGTTTTTAAATCATGGCGAACGTTCTTGGATGATAGTGTAAAAATGATCTTGAATGTTCTTGAATAATCTTGAATGTTATTGAATGTTTGTGAACGTTCTTGTACGATCTTAATTGTTCTTGAATGATCGTAAACGTTCTTGTACGAATGATATTGAATGTTATTGAATTATCATGAACTTTCTTATACAATCTTGAACGTTAAAACGTTCTTGAATGATCTTGAACGTTATTGAATGATCGTGAACGTTCTTGTACGATCTTGAATGTTCTTCAATGATCAATCAATCAATTTCGATTGTTTTTTATTTATTTTAAACTGTTTTAAATTTTAATTTTCAATTGGTTTTGGTATTTCTTGAATGAAACAATTTATTTATTTATTTAAGCTTTGTCGGTCATGATTATGTAAAATACAAATAAACTGAAATATACAAAATTGAAGGAAAAACATACATATAATTTTAACAGCATGCCGAAGGGCGGAGTTCGCGCTTGTAGATGATCTTCCACTCAAACCCAATAAAATCAATACGAAATAGTTGAAAATCATTTGACAAACAAATGAAAATCAGTTGTTTTGTGTTGATCTTTAACAGATGATCATCAGTTGGGTTTTGAATGAAATCAGTTTAAACTAAAATGGTGATATGGCCATCATAATACTTTCCCTATATTTTACTCGAAAACTATGAGGTTTACGCAAAAAGGCTATTCTTAAAAATCTGTTCACTTTTGAATTCTCTACAATTATTTGTAATACAAGTTACTTGTAACTCTAATAGCTTATTGGCAATTGGCAAAAAATGTCAAAATTTTCAATTTTTATTTTTTTTTTCTCGAAAAATAAAATTTTTATGAAAACCATTTTTTAACAATACTTGCTCTGTTTCTTATTCCCTTTAGCTTTTGTTTAAAAAAATTTGTAATATTTTTCATATTAAAAAAAATATTTGAAGAAAACAAAACGGCCTCGAGTAAACATCCACTTCCGGTTTTTGAATATTCACCAAAAGCTTTTCAGTTCCAGATTTTAACGATAAAACCTTAAGTTTAAAGTTTCATCTCAATCGGATTATTCGTTTTTGAGATACAGCGCCCACAGACATTTTCACGCACGAAAACAATACTTCCCCTATATATACTATATAGGGAAAGTAATAAAAAGAAAAGAGTTGAATTTCTTCTTATAATTAGAATCTTATTAAGACTTAGTGATTGGATTATGACAACGACTAAGTCTTATTTCATTTTTTGACTTTCTTTTTGATTGACATGTATTGTTCTGCAATCTCATTTTAAAAGTAAGTTATAGTAGAAATAATTGTCAATGAGGAAAAATTACTAAGGGTAACATCGTAAATTACTTGAAGCACTTTATCTAAACTGTTTGCTATTGGTGCAGCATTTTAATTTCGCGTGATTGAAATATGTTGGCATTAAATTTATCCCGAGCCTCGTTTTTTTTTTTTTTCTCGCAGTCGTTTGAAAGGCCAGATTGGACGTTTCGAAAGTGAGGGGATGCCAAGGGGTCGTTCGCGAGAGGAATAGAGAGGGAGAGCGTGTGTGTTTGGATAGTAGAATTCCGTTCGGTGATTTATCAATCGGAACGAGCCGAGGAGGCTAAGCAGAGGAGCAGAGGCGTCCGGGAGTGGCTCTGGAATGGCGGCGGGCGTCGGGCGGCGAAACGAACGAGGACGAGGGAAAAGCATTGATTTAAAGTTCCGGGCGACCATCTTTTATCCCCTGGAAATAGAAGAAAATGCAATAAAATCTGTCCGCCCGGTGACGTATGCGACACACGAGAGAGCCCCGTCCAGATTGGATGTCGCCGTACCCCCCAACACTCCCGGAATCAATCAGAGTGAGGACGCATCGCACACAGAGAGAATTCCCGGATTCCCCCCCGGATTCCCCCCAGATCGAAAGAGTCCCGACGACACTTGCAGAAAGAGTGCAGACGTACGCGCGGATATTGGGAATATTGGAGATTTGATTGGATTCTGGATGTGACGACGCCTGGCGTCCCTCACACTCTCTAGCAGCATTACTCCCAACAATATATAATCACTATCAAATATAATTGATAGTAATCAACACAATTATTGTTATTTCAAAATCTAATAAATCATTTTACAACAACTCATCTTGTTGATTAGGAATGAAAAAATAAGTACGAAGGTAAGTGAAGTAAAACTAAAGAGAAATTCTGTGCTGATAGACTGAACAAATCAATCTTTAGGATGAATTTGAATTAATCTGGAAAAGTTTTGATGCTTAACACTTAGCTGGCCGTTAGCATATCAGTGACAACGTACGTGATAACCGCATGACAATTTTCGCGTACACGCTGTGGAGCCTTTTAGTTTTTTATTAGAAGTATTGCTGAAGGCCGGCATATTTTTTCGAAGTTGGGATTTTATTATGACTTCTAATTTAATTGAAATTAAATTTGACAATTGTGGCTTCTAAACAATATTTTTGTACGTTTACGGGCATTTAGGTATATTGCGCTTTCATTGTTTTAAGTTTTAAGCTCTGATTAATAAAACGTGGTTTTATTTTACTATCCGTGTGTGATAGAAAAGGCATTCATTCTAGAACCCAAAATTAATTGTTACCAGAATTTAGGCTTATACTGTTAGTAAAAGGATACTAGTGATTTATAATATCAGCGCAAGACTACAAAAATATTTTAAATAAAATTTCGAATGAATTTTGTCCAAAATACTGTTACAAACATATGCTAAAACCTGCAGAAGTGGAATCTTATGCATAATTTAAAAAAATATGCAACTTTTGTGACCGTCTACATATTGAATAAAAATGTGAGGCTATGTATTTTTTTCCTAGCCGTGATAAATAAAGTTACACTTAAATATATTGTTTTGATATGATATTCAAACCATTTTCCTCTACATAAAGGAATCCTACAATATTTGCATATAAAGCATGTCTCTCATCGAATACTGGGTTTTGCGCAAACTCTTCAACATTTCTTAGCTTTTTGTACCTAAACTCACAATATTTTTAAGTCTACGGTGCTTTATATCGCCCGAGAGTCTAAATGTGGATCCTTATGAGGAACGCATCTTGTTTGATCAAATGGTGATGTGGCCATCATAATACTTTCCCTATATTTTTCTCGACAACTATGAGACTTACGCAAAAAAAGGTATTCTTAATAATTTTCTCAATTTTGAATTCTAATTTTAACGCTCTTTGAAAATATCAAGTTTGTGGCAATTGTTTTTCCATTTTTTAGTCGAAGTGAAAAATTAGTAATTTAAAAATGAAAATTGAGGCGATTTAAATTAAATTACGTTAAGATCTATGAGTTTAGTGTTTTGATTTTTATGATAATCATCAAGTAGAATCAATTTTGAATAGTTTTTGAAAATTTCAAGTTTGTGGCAATTGTTTTTCGATTTTTTAATTGAAGTGAAAAATTGGGAATTTAAAAACGAAAATACATGCGATTAAAATTAAATTACGTTAAGATCTATGTGTTTAGTGTTTTGATATTTATAATTATCATCAAGTACAATCAATTTTAATTGAATTTTAAAAGTATTAAGTTTGTAGCAATTGTTGTTCCATTTTTTTAATCGAAGTGAATAATCAGGAATTTATAATCGAAAATTGAGAAAATTAAAATGAAATTACGTTAAGATCTATGAGTTTAGTGTTTTTATTTTTATAATAATCATTAAGTAGAAGTTAAATGATTTTTGAAATTTTCAAGTTTGTGGCAATTGTTTTTCTATTTTTTTAATCGACGTGAATATAGTTCAAATTAAAAACCAAAATAGAGGCGATTAAAATTAAATTAAGTTAAAATTTATGAGTTTAGTGTTTTGAATATTTGATAATAATCAAGTGGAATCAATTTTAAATGATTTTTGAAAATTTCAAGTTTGTGGCAATTGTTTTTCTATTTTTTAAATCGAAGTGAAAAATTGGAAATTTAAAATCGAAAATAGAGGCGATTAAAATTAAATTACGTTGAGATCAATCAGTTTAGTGTTTTGATTTTTATGACAATTATTAAGTAAAGACATTTTTAAATGCTTTTTGAAAATTTCAGGTTTGTGGCAATTGTTTTTCTATTTTTTTAATGGAAGTGAATAATTAGGAATTTAAAAACGAAAATTAACGCGTTAAAAATTAAATTACGTTAAGATCCATGAGTTTAGTGTTTTGATTTTTATGATAATCACCAAGTAAAATTAATTTGAATGATTTTTGAAAATTTTAAGTTTGTGGCAATTGTTTTTCCATATTTTTAATCTAAGTAAAAATTAGGAATTTAAAAACGAAAATTGAGTCGATTAAAATTAAATTACGTTAAGATCCATGAGTTTGGTGTTTTGATTTTTATAATAATCATTAAGTAGAATTTATTTTAAATGTTTTTTGAAAATTTCAAGTTTGTAGCAATTGTTTTTCTATGTTTTTAATCGAAGTGAAAAATTAGGAATTTATAAACGAAAATTGAGACAATTAAAATTAAATTACGTAAAGATTCGTAAATTTAGTGTTTTGATTTTTATGACAATCATCAAGTGGAATCAATTTTGAATGATTTTTAAAAATTTTAAGTTTCTAGCAATCGTTTTTCCATTTTTAAATCGAATTAAAAATTGGGAATTTAAGAACGAAAATTAAGGCGATTAAAATAAAATTACGTTAAGATTAATGAGTTTAGTGTTTTGATTTTTATGATAATCATCAAGTAAAATCAATTTTAAATGGTTTTTGAAAATTTCAAGTTTGTGGCAATTGTTTTTCCATTTTTTTAATCGAAGTGAAAAATTAGGAATTTAAAAACGAAAATAGAGGCGATTAAAATTAAATTACGTTAAGATCCATGAGTTTAGTGTTTTGATTTTTATGATAATCATCAATTAGGGTGCTCTAATACACCCCCCCCCCAATCAGTAAAACATAAGCGAGCTTTTTAATTAAAAGTCGTAAAACGTTAATAAACATAACATTTCTGCAAAATTAATTAGATATATTCATAATAAAATATATAAGTCCTTTACGTTGTAGAAAATTCACTAATAAATAGAAAAAACACGAAAATATTTTCGTAAAATCTACAACAAATGAGTTGTTTCAAAAGTGATTTGTTCTTGTAGTCTTAATAAGACTAATTTGTTATAGATTTTACGAAAATATTTTCGTGTTTTTCCTATTTATTAGATATATTCAAACAAATTTTTCAAATAATTTTTGATGATGTTTATCTGACTGGAGAGTGAGATAGAGGCCACCCACCCATCCTACTTATACATATAAACCTTAATTCCTTAGCACCTCGTTGTCCAATGAAATTAATTACAAATCGTTTGTGACTATTTCTAGATGATTTACATTAATAAGATACTTGTGGATTAGACATTAATCACTGCGCAAGCAGTATTTTGAGGATGGTATATCATCAATGCGATTGTAAAAATAATATTCATTATTTCGTTAGGAGGATTGTATAGGTCGGTATGGAATTATGTGGCTGTCCAATTTTGGAAAAAAAAGAAGGAAAGAAAATTTGATGCCAAGAAATATTAAACTAAAAAAGATAAGCTTTCAAAGATACATATAACCATCACCGACATCAGCAGAAGAGATTGTAGTGTATATAAAAGAGGGATGTTAGAACTTTAATGACCTAAGTGTTAGCTGATTTGAAATCTAGAGGTGAAAGTTAATCAATGTAAATCATGTACATCAACAAAATACTGCTTGCGCAGTTGTGGATGTTTGTGGTTAAGAATATATATTGACTTAAATTATTTACAAAATACTGCTTGCGCAGTGATGTATGCCTGCATGTAAGAAGTACTGCGCGAGCAGTATTTTCTAGATGATTTACAGCAATAAGGTACTTATGAAATAGAAATTAATCAATGCACAAGCAGTATATTGTGGATGGTTTATCATCAATGGAATTGTAAAAATAATATCCACATCATCGACATCTGTGTGTATAAAAGAGAGTTGTTGGAAGATTCGCTAGATACTTGCTCATTTGAAAACTAGAAGCGAAACTATATTTTAAAATTCTTAAGAAGATAAAATAAGTTTATCACTAATAATTATTTAAATCATGTAAATCAACATGCTTGTGCAGTCTTGGATTATTATGTATATGTAGGGTGGGTGGGTGATCTCAAACCCACCCTCCAATCAGTAAAATATAAGCGAGAGTTTTAATTAAATGTTGTACAACGTAAAAACACAACATTATTGCACAATTTGATAGATTAATTCAAACAAATTTTTCAAATAATTTTTGATGATGTTTTTTGACTGTAGAGTGGGATAGAGGCCACCCACCCGCCCTACATATATATATAAACATTAATTCCTTATCGTATCGTTGTTTCCAATGAAATTAATTACAAATCTTTTTGAATAAAAATAAAATGGAAAATTTTTTGAGTAACTTAGTAAAAATATAATGCATAATGGATGGGCAGACTTTAAATCTAAGTTAGATAAGATTTGCGATAGAAAGTTAATTATATTTAAAATAAAAATTTTTTTTTGTTTCATTTTTTATTACATAAAGTGTTTGATGGTTTCTAGCAGCAAAATCATCAACCTTTAGCAATTAAAGTTATCATGTATATGTAGGGTGGGTGGGTGGCCTCTATCTCGTCCTCTAATCAGTAAAACATAAGCGAGGGTTTTAATTAAAAGTTGTAAAATATAAATAAACACAAAATAATTGCAATTTTTGGAGATTTGATCATACAATTTTTTAAAATAATTTTTGATGATGTTTTACTGATTAGAATGTGGAATAGAGGTCACCTACCCTAAATATACATAATTTTCAATTACTGATCGTCTCGCGGTTTGGAGTAAAATTAATTACAGAACTTTTTGAATTAAAATAATTTTGGTTGAGGTAATTAATAAAATTTTAGTGCCTGATGGGTGGTCAGACTTCTAAATCTAAAATAGATAAGACTAAAATGTAAAAAAAAAAACATAAAAATGTTGCTATAGCCATCATAATATTTTCCTTACATTTTCTCCAAAATTATGAGTTTTAGGCAAAAGGCGATTTTCAATAATTTGTTCAATTTTGGATTATTTACAATTACTTGTTATACAAATTTCATGTAACTCTTATAGTTTATTAGTACTTGGCAAAAATGTCAAAATTTTAAAGTTAAGCACTTTATGAAAACATGTTGTAATAAAATTTGCTCAGTTTCTCTTTCCCTTTGATTTTTGTTGGAAGAGTTATGTAATATTTTTAAAATTTTAGAGAAATATCGAGTAAAATCCAAAAAACGCCTCAAGTAAACAACCACTTCCGGTTAAGGAATGTTTACCAAAAGCTTTTCAGTTCTAATTTTTAATGATAAAACCTTATGTTTAAAGTTTCATCTTAAATGAATTATTCGTTTTCATGCACGAAAACAATACTTCCCCTATATATCTATATAGGGAAAGTAATAAGTATTGAACTTGTCGAACATTCGGGATCACATGGTAAAATATTGTTTTCAAATTTTATCCATTCTTTTGCAAGTTTTTTTCTGGGGATTTAAATGTGTGTAAATTAAAAAAGTTTATGCAGTGCACAATTTAAAACAAACATGGAAACTTTTTTTATCCATTCATTGTTTGAAAGGTATTGATCAGCATAATCAATACCTTTCATGTATTTATTGTAATCCAAAATTATTTTCATATCTTCAGGTTTTTTATTTACTTTCCCGGATTCAATCATGGTAGCTTAATGTATTGTAGTCATCACCCTAACTGCTCTTTTATCTTTCAAAATATGTATTAGAACGTCTTATTTTCTGCGAAAAACATCTTGACTTCTTCGTAACTTTAACTTTCTTAGGACTGCAGGTAATCCGCATATTCTAATTTTTTTTTAAATAAATTGTTCTGCCAAACGTAAACATGGTGCTATACATTTTCACTACTATCTAAGAGATTACACACAAGATCATTCAACCCTTGTCCATTACCAGTATATAATGTAAATTTACATATATAACCATTTTTTGCAACGCATACCATTTCCTACAAGAAGTTCGTATTTCTTAAGTTTTCCTGGATTATTAGTGTGGAATTTTAATCGCCCTCGATATAGAATTATTGCTTCATCTAACGAGAGGTTTATTTTGGTTTGTATACTTTACAAATTCCTTCCAAAAAGTAATTTAGAACTAAGCCTACCTTAAAAAGTAGTATTTTCTAGCATTTCCTCATTGTTGGAAAAATAGATCGATTGTAAAACTTGCCTGAATCTATTTCGACTCATTACTTTGCCAAAGAAAGGTGTTTCCATATAAGGATCTGTGGACCAGTAGTCATCCTATTCTTCCTAATCTGTCTCATACTCGTAGTATATTTAGTTCCAAGAATTTTTTCAGTTCGGATACCGTTGTGTCCGTCCAGCACTTAACAAGTTTTATAATATTAAACTTATGGGCCTTTTTATGGCGATATCTGTTTGTTTCGGCCTTCAATAATGAAAAGTCATAATTAATAAATATATTTACTACTTGCGATATATCTCCTGAATCTCTTGGAAAAACTTTAATACCTTTATTTCCTAAAAGTAATATATTTACAACAGTCTGAAAATTACTTTTTGAAATAATTTCTTTATTTTCTATGTTGACACGTTCTATATCACTAGTAATCGATTCGCTTAAAAATGGTGAGGCTCTTCTTCTTTTGGTGAATACGAAAACAGAAAAATCACTGCGAGTGTCCAAAATATCTGCACCACTTTCGGCTTCAGACAAATTATCGGCACACATTTCACCATTAATAGACTCACTTTCTGCATTCATGGTAAAGTTAAGGGTTAAAAGTAAATTAATTTAAGATCTTCACAGTTTCTTAAGAAAATTATTCGACATTGAACAATAAGCATGCGAAATAATAAAAAAAGACGTAGTACTACGTCAACGGCTACACGAAAACAAAAATGAAATAACGTATAAATACGTCAACGGCTCCCCGAAAATAAAAATTGATTGACGTATTAATACGTCAACGGCTACTAAATTTGGAATTTATAAGACGTAGTATTACGTCAGCGGCCAGCAATGTGTTAATATCGTTACACAATCCAAAAGCTGCAACATTTATTATGTAAAAAACTTTCTAAAATTTAATAATCTTCTTCATCAAATCTCTAATCTTCTTGAACTCTAATCTAATCATAATGAGCAGTTGAAGAATGTTCTGCTTAGAAAGAGCAGTTGAAAAATGTTCTACTTAGAAAGTCAAAATATTCAATGTTAATTTCAACAATTAACTTTTGGGTTTTGTAACTTAAACACAAAACCTAACAGTGCATTTCAAACAAAATTTCAACAATTAACTATTGGTTGTGAACATTCTGACTTTCTAAGTAGAACATTTTTAAACTGCTCTTTCTAAGCAGAACATTCTTCAACTGCTCATTATGATTAGATTAAAGTTCAAGAAGATTGGAGATTTGATGAAGAGGATGATTAACTTTTAGAAAGTTTTTTACATAATAAATGTTGCAGCTTTTGGATTGTGGTAAATCCATAAACGATTTTATAATTGATATTTCCACTATCTTACAAGATCTTAATGGGCGAGAGTACCACGTAATTATGCGCTTTTATTCCTTGAAAATTTTTACCTCGTTTTTCGTATATTATTAATAATAATAACACGCCGGAATTGATGGCAATTTAGCAATTACCGGGACACCCTCGAGTCTTGCCCCGAAAAGTGGGATCAATTAAAACTCCCGTTGGTTTCCAGCTAACCGCGAGATTTCGGGGAATTGGAGAGCCGTATAATTTTTGATTTCGAGGAAACGGCCGAAGATGAAGATGAAGTGGACAAAGATGTCGGTTAATTTATGGGCGCGCTAAACGCGAAACACACCGCACCTTCTTCGGCGCTCATGCGGACGGAATTTACAAATTACTTCACACTTCCTTATCTCTCTTCCTTCAGCACGGTCCAGTGCATCTTCCGACGCGTGGAAAACTTATGGCTACCACCGCACAGACAGATAGCCGAGAGATAATTGTTATAATATGATCCCGAGTCACGCACTATTGATGATCCGAACGTACTCGACCTAAGACCCTGATGGTTTTTTTCCTTCGCTGTCCCAAGAATTCATCCATCTTTCCCTTATCGCGCCGCTCGCCAGGAAAATCAGGAATTCTCTTCCAGCGCCGAGGAGAAAAATGGAAACCTCAACACCCGTTATACGATTACATGCGAATTTATTAACACGCGCTAGCGTACTTTATTATCCTCGGCTCTTTATCTCTTCGCGCGCAACTTTGCATATTTCAAAATCTACACACTTTCAAGAAAAATTTTTAAGTGAAGATCGGCTGCATTCACATTCCGTTCCTAACGTTGTTGGTATTTTCTACATAGATAATAAAATAAATACTTCACTTATTAATTCTTCCATTAAATTAAACATACAAATAAAATAATTAAATAAACAATTTAGACTTGCCCTCAATCTCTAATCAAAATTGAATTTAATACCTAAACTACTTCTCTATACAGTCACCTCACAAATTTAAGCATTCGTCCTAGTTTTTGTATCCTAGCTTCAAAATTCTCCGTATTAAGATTTACTACGACATAGTAACAGTCACTACCATAATTTTCATTTGTAGATAGATGGTAATTTGAAAGAACAAATGGTGATGTGGCCAACATAATACTTTCGAAAACTATGAGGATTACGCAAAAAAGGCTATTCTTAATAATTTTCTCAATTTTGAATTCTAAATTCTATGTATATGTAGGGTGGGTGGGTGTCTTTTAATCCACTCTCCAATCAGTGAAACATAAGCCAGAGAATTAAAAGTTGTAAAACGTAAATAAACATAACATTTTTGCTAAATTTAATAGATATATTCAAACAAATTTTTCATTCATATGTTTTTCTGACTGGAGGGTGGGATAGAGGCCACCCGCACACCCTACATATACATATAAACTTTAATTCCTTATCGCTTCATTGTATCCAATGAAATTAATTACAAATTTTTTTGAATATTTCTAGATGATTTACATCAATAAAATACTTGTAGACTAGTAAGTAATCACTGCGCAAGCAGTATTTTGTGGATGGTTTATCATCAATGTGATTGTAAAAATAATATTCATAAATTTATTCCGTTAGGAGAATTGTATAGGTAGGTATTGAATAATGGGGATGTCCAATTTTGGAAAAAAAGAAAAAAAGAAAATGTGACGCAAAAAAATGTTAAACTAAAAAAGGTAAGCTTTTAAAAATACATATAACCATCACCGACATCTGTACAAGAAACTGTAGTGTGTATAAAAGAGGGTTATTATTATCTAGATATTTGCTGAATTAAAATCTATATATAAAATTTTAAATTTTTGAGAAGATAAAATAAGTTAACCAAGAATTATGAAAATCATGTACATCAACAAAATATGGATGTTTGTGGTTAAGAATATATATTGACTTAAATTATCTACAAAATACTGCTTGCGCAGTGATGTATGCCTGCGTATAAGAAGTACTGCGCGAGCAGTATTTTCCAGATGATTTACATCAATAAGATACTGGTGGAATAGAAATTCATCACTGCGCAAGCAGTATTTTGTGGATGGTTTATCATCAATGCGATTCTAAAAATAATATTCTAAAACCTATTCAGTTGGGAGGATTTTATAGGCAGTATGAAATTATTTAGATGTCTAATTTGGAAACAAATGACTGGAAAATTTGATGCAAAGGAGATATTAAATTAGGAGTAGTTTTTAAAGATACATATAACCATCATTGACCTCTGTATAAGAATATGCAGAAGAAACTGTAGTGTGTATAATAGAGGTTTGTTGGAACTATTATCTAGATACTTGCTAATTTTAAAACTAGAAGTGAAACTATATTTTTAAATTCTTGAGAAGATAAAATAAGTTTACCACTAATAATTGTTTAAATCATGTAAATCAACAAAATACTGCTTGCGCAGTCAAGATGACATAAATCACATATTTGTGTAAAATCCTTTTGAGGATATAATATGCCGCATTTGGCCAAAACAAAAACAAAATATTCTGAGATGAGCTTCAAGAAAGAAGACTCTCATGGAAGAAAGTGTTGGTACGAGTGGAAGAACGCTATATTGTGAACTCTGCCCTTTCCACATGTGATTGAAATTTTTGTTGATATTGATGGATTTTATATACAATTTTGGAATATTATGTAAGCATATTGGAATAAATAAATAATACTAATACTATATGTAGAGTGGGTGGGTGGCCTCTAACCCACCCTCCAATCAGAAAAACAAGCGACGGTTTAATTAAATATTGTAAAACGTAAATCAATGATTTAATTTTTTTTTTAGAAGATTTCGATATTTAAATACATTGTTGAAAAGTTTTGAAGATATTGATACCTAAGAAAACTCATGGGTCCTACAAAAGTTAAATCTTAAAGAAAATTTCAAGAATCTTTAAGGAAACTTTATTTTTATTAGAAAAAACACATATTAAATATTATAAAGAAACCGTTAAAGCTTTATCCAAACAAGAGATAATTGAATTTTTAAACAATTCTAAAATAAAAAACATTTGATCACTCGAAAAAAACAACAATTTTCAAATTAACTTAAATAATTATTTTCGTAGCAGTAGTAGTTGTCACGGCTGAAGGACCACGTGGTCGATAGCCAAGACCACGTGGTCCTTCAGCCGTGTTATTTGTGTATTCGTGTTTGTGTTTAAATAAGCTTGTTACACTTATTTTACCAAAGAAACATTAAAAAAACTACTTTTAATGTTTTTACGTAATTAGAAATATAAGATCTTTTTTTGTAAATAATACTAGAGAAAAAACAATTCACAAATAGCTCGAATTTAGCTTTTAAAAATTTAATCAAATAGAAAATTTTCTAATCTAATCTAAAACTTTTCAAACAGTTAAAAGAAAACTTAATTAACCTCATTTATTTAAACAAATAAAATAAATGTAATAAAATTTATTACAGTTCTTAGGTAGCTTTTTTTAATTATTATTAGTTAAAATAAATAAACTTTCCTGAAGTTATAACAGCAAGTTACTTTTTACTTTTATTATTTTATTGCATAATAAAACAAAATCGAATAAACACAAACAATCGACTTTTTAAACGGTTAACTCTTTTATTTGAATTTAAAAACTTTTTATAAGTGATTAAGATCATTCGAAACATAGCAAAATTAAAACATTTAAAAAAATATATTTAGTTTTCAAGAGATTCCAAGAATTTCTTCTCGACGTTTCTAAATGGTTTGTTATTTTGGTCTTAAAACTGTATTAAACTTTTTGGATGTCCTAAAATTTAAAAAGCTTTTTCATAAATATTTGATCTGAAAATTTTGATCAATTAAATTTTTTAGAGAAATCTCTATATTTTGCAATTTCTTTTAATTATTTTTTGAACTGTACAAAATCTACTTTTTGAGTAGTATTTTCGAGATCATGCATATTTTTTCCCCAAGGTTTTCTAAAAGTTTTGACATTTCCTTTGCAAAACTTCTCTTTATAAAACTTTAAAAACTTTCTTCTCGAGATTTTTTTTAAAAATTTTTTTTAAAGATTTTCTTGAAATTACTATTTATGGTTTTTATGTTTTTAGTCGAGTAATTTTTCTTAAAGCTATATATTTTTTCGATTATTTTTGTTTTAATAAATTATTCTAGATTTGAATTATATAGAATTTTATAAAAAAAACCTTTTCTCGAAATTACAAATTTTTTACTACTACTAAACATCTTTATTCACAGAAGGAAATAATACATGTAATGTATACAATAAAATAAAATAAAATAAAATAAATTCTGTTGTTGTCTTCTTCCGTGTCATGGCTATCGACCGGTGGTCTTTCAGCCCGCAAATTTTTTATTTTTTTAGTTTTATTAAGATCATCTATAATTTTTAACATTTATGTAGAAAAACTTTTCTTTTGACTTCTTCTTTCTTGTGGTTTTTAGATTTAGTTTAGTTATTTGCTTCTTAAAACTGTAGATTTCTTTTCTTTTTAACATTTGAATAATAATAATTTCCTTGGATTTTATTTATATACATTTTTAGAATTATTGTTCAAAAATTATTCTTCGATATTTTGATTAATACAATTTACTTATATCTATATTTTGTTAGATTTTTTCTTCTTCTTTACTTCCATCATGAAGTTGAACTACAAAATTATTGTAAAATTTAATAAATTTATTCAAACTGATTTCTCAAATAATTTTAGATGGTATTTTCCTGACTGGAGGGTGGGATAGAGGACCACCCACTTACCCAACATATACATATAATCTTTAATTCCTTATCGTCTCATTGTATCCAATGAAATTAATTACAAATCTTTTTAAATAAAAATGAAATTAAAATGGAAGCATTTTTGAGTGAGTAAATTAGTAAAATATGATGAATGATGAGTGGGCAGACTTTAAATATAAGTTAGATAAGATTTGCTTTAGAAAATTAATTATATTTAAAATTACATTTTGATTTTGTTTCCTTTTTTAATACATAAAGGGTTTGAAGGTTTTTAGCAGCAAAATCATCAACGGTTAGCAATTAAAGTTATCATATATATGTAGGGTGGGTGGGTGGTCTCTATCTCACCCTAATCTAATCATACAGCTGAACCAATAAGAAAGACGTAACTTTGCACACAGTCAACTGAAATACAATTAAACATGTTAGCACACATCCGCTGATTACTCTATTCGTCAACGCTCCGCACAGTACAATCAGGAACTACTTTCTTACCATTCCTCGTACATATAACCTAATAAAATTAGATACTCTGTACTTTATAGTTAATTCCATTAATAAACACATTGATAAGGTTGTGATTTCAAATAGGAAACGTATGTTTATTCCTTTTTTTATCCAATTCTAATGTGAAATCCATAGATATCGGAAATCACGTGCGTGCCTGGAAAGATTTCCATCGGTGCGACCGTATGTACACACAAACATTTTATTATCAAATTTAAAATATTTAAACGGTATTAAGATTACCGTGCATGCGCTAGGGACTTCGATAAATGAAGCCCATAAAACGTCACGGCCACTATCTACACAATTCCAATAAAACGTTATTTACCACAATTTCTTCCTTTTTCTGTATCCACTTCCACCGGGTAAATGTCGTAATATAAATTGGAAACGGATAATTACGAAATGAAGAGGTCGTTAGCACCGTTCAATTGTCACATAAAGCAAACATGTCATATTAAGAAATGCATTCCTCATAAACTCCACCTCTGTCCTTGAAGGCCGGCCTTTCTGCATATGAAAACTCGATGTGTCGGCAGTACCAAAACATTTATTTACAACAACAACAAAAAAAAAGGCATTTAAACATAATATTTCAAATTGCAATGAAGAAAATGATCACTTTTGCTGGTTGTAACAATTGACATCGATTTTCTAAATTCATCAAAACATTCTAATTTTATTAAAATTAGAATTTTTTCAGTCATAATTTACATAATGATTTTAGCCTTGGTTTTGACAAGTTTTCTGAATATTGCCATCAGCTTAAAACTTTCTAAACTTATCAAAATACTAAAAATTTCAATTTTAGTAAACTTACAATCCCTTCAGTTACAGTTTATAGGATAACTCAATGTGATTTCAGTTTTACTTTTGAAAAATTTTCTTACAAATTGAATACTGGATTAACTATCTACCCACTCTACATATTCATTACCAAATATTAATTATATCTTAAATCTGAAAACAATTTTCTGAAAAAAAGGTTTGATTAATAAATGTTTACAATTATATGTCGTGGACATACTTCTGATGTTATTTCTGTACGGGGCGTCGCGACGCTTTCGTATCGGACGCCGTCGGTGGAGTAAGTAGACGCGGTGGCGCGCTGCTTCGTTAGCGGCGGTTCGGAATTAATTTGTCCGACCTGACCTGACTTGACCCGACTGCGAGAAGAGACCCGCGACCTATCTTGTCTTATTCCGGTGCGTTTCGGATGGATCGTGGGGGTGGTGGAGGGGGGTGAACGCAAGCGCCCGTCGGTTATTAGCTCGCCGCCGCCGCCTCCGCCGCCGCCCGCACGGCGTCAATTACAACTAATTGGGCGTCTGCACACCGAGACTCGGTTAGTCGGTCGATGAAAAAGTTGGACAAGATCAGGGCTGTTTCAGGGCTGTTCTTTGCTAATGAAAGTTAAGAGAAAGTTCATTGCACCGTCCCGGCGACGTCACGCGCCCGACGCCGCTGACGCCGCTGCCGCCCACTTAGCGGGGGTTGTTTTAATTTCGTCTCCTCTCCACCTCCTCGCTCTCATTTCAATTTATTTTCAGACGACTTCTCCTTGATGGAATAAATGCACATCAAATGCACAAATATTAAAAATACACCCAAATACAACTCCGATTTAAATTTACATTCTTTTTTTTTCTAATATCATCACTATAAGTAAATAATAAATCTTTAAAAAAATCAAAATCGAAATTTTCACTCATCCGAAATGTCTTACTTTTAAAAAATAAAATAAAACCTTTAGAAATCTGATGCATTTTTCTCTAATAACAAATTTGAAATTTTTGAATAACCTAAAGAAACAAAAGCTTCCACAAAAAGTTCTTAGATATCTTCATACTTTGATTCCAACAATTTTATAAATGTAGTCTTTGCTGTAGTATGAAATAAATGAATGGTCACAAGATATAGGACGATTCAATATTCAGTTGACTGTTTGCTTACATGTACTTACAACAAATTACTGAACTGACAGTTCTCTAATGATATTTTACATATAACAGTTGATAATTTTCTGGTGACGGTTAAGAGATCTCGAATGTCAGTTGATAGTCTACTCATGACAGTGATAGTCTATAGATGGCAGATGAGAGTCTTCAACTAATAGTCGATAGTTGACAGTTCTCCGATAATAGTTGAATTGTCAACTGTTATCTCTATACTATCAATTGACATTTCAAAACTGTTAATACTTATCAAAGAACTGTCAACTATCTGTCTAATTTGTTAACTGTCAGTTAAGGTCTCTCATTTGTAAACATCTGTAAACTGTCAACTGTTGCTTGCCATATGTTATTTCTTCAATTAATATTCGAGAATTTTCAACTGTCATATAAAACTGTCATCTTTCAACTGCCATCGAAAACTGTTAACTGCCTTTAGAAAACTGTAAACTGTTATCTCTAAACTATCAATTGTCATTTGAGAAATATAGTTTACCGTTAAAAAAATTGCAGTTAACAATTTTCCAATGTCAATTATCAGTTCTCAAAACATATTTGAGAGTTTGCAAATGATAAATTCCAGTTCTGTAATGACACTTTACAGTTTACAATTTTCAAATGCCAGTTAATAATTTTCAATGGAAGTTGACAGGTGGAAGATGACAACTTTTTAATGATAGTTGACAACTCTCGAATATTGATTGATAACAAATAACATACGGCAGGTTACAGATGACAAATTTTAAATGACAGTTAACCAATTAAAGATGACAATTGACACTTTTCTAGTAAGTCTTAACAGTGTTCTCAAATATCAATTGACGGTTTAGAAGTAACAGTTGATGAAGCTTGACAGTTTACAGTTCTCAGTGACAGTTGTGAAATGACTTTTTTATATGACAGTTGACAATTCTCGAATTTTAATTGAAAAAATAACATAAGGTTAAGCAAGAGTTGACAGTTTACAGATGTTTACAAATGACATCTTAAATGATAGTTAACTAATTATCCAAATGACAGTGATAGCTTTTAAATGACTGTTGATAGATTATACGTGACAGTGACATTTTACAGTTGACTGATGACAGTTTTCAACTAATAGTTGATAATAAAATATATAAGTCCTTTACGTTGTAGATAATTCACTAATAAATATAAAAAACACACGAATATATTTTCGTGTTTTTTCTATTTATTAATAGTTGATAGTTGACAGTTTTCCAATAATAGTTGAACTGTTAACTGTAAACTATCAATTGTCATTTGGGAAATGTCTTTCCCTATTTTAAAACTGACAATTATCATTTAAGAATTGACAACTGTCGTCGAAAAATAGTCAACTATCAACTTATATTTAATAACTGTTAACTATAAAAACTGTCAATTATCACCGAAGAGCTGTCATTTGAGAATTATGAACTGTCATTTGTATGTTTAATTTTCATGTCAATAGGTATGACAATTAGCAATTTTCAGATAGTATGTGGCGATTAAAAATCATCCGATGACAGTTGACAGTTTACGTATGACAAATTACAATTGATTATTCTCCATTTATAATTTACAGATAACAGTTGATAATTTTCTGATGACATTTAACAAATCTCACATAGCAGTTGATACATGACAGTGACAGTCTACAGATGACAGACGATAGTTTTCAATTAATAAACGATATTTGATAGTTTTTTTTAAATAATTGAACTGTTAACCGTCATTTGAAAATTATCAATTGTCATTTGAGAATTATAAGTTGACCGTTTACAAATTGCAATTAACAATTTTTAATGACAATTATCAGTTTTTAAAATATAGTTGACAGTTTACAGATTCCAGTACTTTATTGCCACTTTTCAGTTTACAATTTTTTAACTGTTCTCAATGGCAGTTAAGAAAAATAGATGACAATTTGTAGATGGCAGTTGACAATTATATAATAATATATGACAGGAAACAGTTTACAGATGACGGATATTAAATGACAAATACAAAGTGACAGTAGTTCTTTGATAAGACTTAACAGTTCTTAAATATCAATTGACAGTTTAGAGGTAACACAGTTCACAATTTTCTGACAGTTAACAGTCCTCGATGGCAGTTGACAGATAGAGATGACAGTTTTATATATCAGTTGACAATTCTCAAATATTAATTGAACAAATATCATATGTTAGGCCACAGTTGACAGTTTACAGATTTTCACAGATGACAGTTAACAAATTAGACGAACAGTTGATAGTTTTCTGATAAGTCTTAAAAAATATCATTTAACAGTTTTGAGATAACAGGCAACTTTACATTTACTGTTACCTATTTCCAAATGACAGTTGATAGTTTACACATGGCAGTGATAGAGTTTGAGATGGCAGATGACAGTTTTCAATTAATCTATCAATCTATTATGTTTCACTTTTTATATTAATTAAAACTCACAGATTAAAAATCATCCGATGACAGTTGACAATTTACATATTACAAATTACAATGATAATTCTCCAATTACACTCACTCATCACAGTTGACGATTCTACGAAATGAAAGTTGATAGTTTACAAGTGACAGTGACAATATAGAGATGACAGTTGACAGTTTTCAAATATGTAATAATTAATAGTTTATAGATGACAGTTTTCAAAATACAGTTGACGGTTAGATGATAGATACCAGTTGTCTAATGATAGTTTACAGTTTTTTTAATGACAGTCCACAATTCTCGATGAATTATATATCTTCTTGAGAACGACTAGAATGGTCGAAACTAGTAGGAAAAATATCAATTATCACCGATAAGCTATCATTAGAAAATTATGAACTGTCATCTGCCACATTTCATTTAATATCGACTACGTTTCATTTCTTATGTCAATCGGTATGACAGTTGACAATTTACAGATAGTAGGTGGCGATTACAATTGATCCAATGACAGTTGTCAGTTTACATATGACAAATTACAATTGATAACTCTCCATTTATAACTTACAGATAACAATTGATAATTTTCTAATGACAATTAACAAATCTCAAATGGCAGTTGATAGTTTACACATGACAATGGCAATTCTCGATTGTTCAATTATAACAAATAATGTATAACAGATAACAATTAGCAGTTTATAGATGACAGACCTTAAATAATGACAGTTCACAAATTAAATACAACAATTGACAGTTCTTTAATGTCAATTGACAATTTAGAGATAACTTTGATCTATTTTCAAATGACAGTGACAGTTTATCAAATAACAGTTGACAATTTTCAGATATTAATTGAATAACAAATAATATAATAGTCGACAAAATGACAGTTAATAGTTCTCTGATAAGATTTACACTTGATTGACACTTTAAAAATAATAGTCTATGAAACTTAACAGTTTACATTTCTTTAATGACGATAAATAGTTTCCAATCGTTCATCTAGCAAATGTCAGTTTTATAATGACAGTTGGCAATTCTCGAATATTAAATGATAACAAATAACATATGGCAGCAACCGTCACCAGTTGCAGTTACAGTTGATATACCTTAAATGACAGTTAGCAAATTAAAGATGACAGTTGACAATTCTCTGATATGACTTAACAGTTCTCAAATGACAATTAATAATTTGGACCTAACAGTTTGCAGTTTTATAATGACAGTTAAAAGTTCTGAATGACAGTTGACAGATAGAGATGAAAGCTATATGACAGTTGATAATTCTCGAATATTAATTGAACAAACAAGATATGCCAAACAAGAGAGACAGTTTACAGTTGATAGACCTTAAATGGCAGTTCGCAAATTAAACATGACAGTTGACAATTCTCTGATATGACTTAACAGTTCTCAAATGACAATTAATAATTTGGACCTAACAGTTTGCAGTTTTATAATGACAGTTAAAAGTTCTGAATGACAGTTGACAGATAGAAATGACAGCTATATGACAGTTGATAATTTTCAAATATTAATTGAACAAACAAGATATGTCAAACAAGAGATGACAGTTTACAGTTGTTTACAGATGACATACCTTAAATGACAATTAACAAATTAGACAAACAGTTGACAGTTTTCTGATAAGTTTTAACAGTTTTAAAATATCAATTGACAGTTTAAAAATAACATTTGACAATTTTTTATTAACAATTTACAGTTTTTAAATGAGAGTTGACAATTCTCGATTTGTTCATTTATAAGAAAAGAAGTATGGCAGGTAACAGTTGACAGTTCTCAAATGTCAATTGACAATTTAGAGATATGTTTTATATATTTTCAAATAACAGTGGCAGTTTATCAAATGGCATTTGACAATTTTCAGAAATTAATTGACAACAAATAATATAACAGTTGACAAGAAGACAGTTGGCAGTTCTCTGATAAGACTTAACAGTTCTCAAATGTCGTTTGACAGTTTGAAAATAATAGTCTATAAAATTTTACAGTTTAGATTTATTTAATGACGATAAACAGTTTTCAATCGCATTTGACATAGCAGATGTTAGTTTTTTAATGACAGTTGGCAATTCTCGAATATTAATTGATAACAAATAACATATGGTACCAACTGACGCTCGTTTTTTACAGTTGATAGACAAATAAATGACAGCAAATTAAAGATGACAGTTGACAATTCTCTAATAAGACTTAACAGTTCTCGAATGTCAATCAACAACGAATAATTAACTTCTCACTTAACCCGTGATGAAACACTTTTATGTTAATAAAAGGATTAATTAAGCACTTGGTTATGTTTCACTATTTATAGTGAAACAATACCAAGTGATTAATTAATCCTTTTATTATTGTCAATTAACAGTTTACAGTTTTTTAATGACAGTTAAGGGTTCTGAATAACAATTGATAAATGGAAATGACTCCAATATTAATTAATAACAAATAAAATATGTCAAGCAAGATTGGACAGTTTACAGTTGTTTACAAATTACATACCTTAAATGATAATTAACAAAATATTCAAACAATTGAGAGCACTCTAATTACCCTTTAACAGTTCTAAAATGTCAAATGACAGTTTAGAGGTAAAAGTTGACAATTCTACAATCACTGTTATCTATTTTCAAATGACTGTGGTAGTTCTCAAATGACAGTTGGTAGATTACACATGATAGTGACAGTTTACAGATGGCAGATGATAGTTTTAAACTATAAATTTTCATTTGTGAATGTGTATAGCTGTCGTCGGAAAATTATAAATTGTCAACTGATTTATGGGAACTGTTAGTTCTTATTGGAGAAATGTCAATTGTCAACAATAAACTGGCATTTCAGAACTAGGAACTATGTATCATCATCTGAAAACTGTAGTTTATATTTTTCTAATGACAATTAACAATTTTCAATGGCAGATGAAAGCTTATATATATTTATATTTATATTGATTCATAATTACAGATGACAGACTTTAAATGACAGTTAACAAATTAAAGATGACAGTTGACAGTTCTCTAATAAGTCTTAGCACTTAAATGTCAATTGACAGTTTAAAGGTTCCAATGGATGACACTTGACAGTTGAAGTCTCAATGACTGTTGTGAGGTGACAGTTTTATATAACAGTCGACAATTTTCAAATATTAACTAATAGTTAACTATACTGAATACTTGTTGCGCTACTTTCTTGATGGAACCATATTTTCAAATTGGGTAAAGTAGAACACTTGTTTTGTTCCATAATTTAATAGTTAACTGTCAACTAATATCAGTAAAGTCAATTATCATTTGAGAAATGACTTCCTCTATTTGTAAACTGTCAATTGTCATTTGAAAACTTTAAACTGACATCAGAAAATTGTAAACTGTCGACTGATATTTGAGAATTATTAACTTTTATCGGAGAAAAATTAATTATCACCCATAAACTGTTATTTGCGAACTATGAACTGTCATCTGAAAACTGTGACCTACATCATGTAATTTATTATCTATTATGTTTCATTTCTTATGTCAATTGGTATGACAGTTAAGAAATGACAGATAGTAGATGCCCGTGATTATTTCGTACAAAATTGTATGTAGGTTTTTATAAATTTGTTTCTTGTATGTATTTTTTAGAAAGAATACCAAAGATATAATAAATAAATAAATAAAAAATAAATAATCCGATGACAATTGACAGTTTACATATGACAAATTACAATTAATAATTTTCCAATTACAACTTACAGGTCACAGATGATTGATGATTCTAGGAAAGGAACGTTTATAGTTTACAAATGACAGTGTCAGTTTATAGATGACAGATGACAATTTTCAAATCATAATTAATAGTTAACCAATGACAGTTCTCCAATAAGAGTTAAAGTGCTAACACTTATCGAGAACTGTTAACTGCCATCTGTAAAAATTGTACGAAATACGTATTATTATTATTAAATATAAGTTGACCGCTTATAGATTGCATTTAAAAAATTTCTTATGGAAGTTATCAGTCCTCAAAATTGAATTGACAGTTTACAGATGATAGATACCAGTTCTCTAATGACACTTTTCAGTTTACAATTTTCTATTGACAGATAACAATTCTCAATAGTAGTTAAAAGATGGTAGATGACAATTTTTAAATTACAATTGACAATTCTGGAATATTGATTGACAACAAATAGCATGTAACAGTTGCCAGTTTACAGATGACAGACCTTAAATGACAGTTAACAAATTAAATAGTTGGTAAGCCAAATATCAATTGACAGTTGAGATGTCAGTTTTATAAGACAGCTGACAATTCTCGAATATTAATTGAACAAATAAAATATGTCTGGCAACCGTTGACAGCTTACACATGTTTACAGATGACAGAACTTAAATGACAGTTAACAAATTAAAGATGACAGTTGACAGTTTTCTGATAAGACTTAACAGTTTTCAAATATCAATTCACAGTTTAGAGACAACAGTTGATGACACTTTATAGTTTACAATTTTTAATAACAGTTAACAGTCCTCAATGGCAGTTGCAGTTGACAGATGGAGATGGCAGTTTTTTTTACAGTTGATAATTCTCGAATAATAATTGAACAATTAACATACGTCAGGCAAGAGTTGGCTTTTTACAGATATCTACAGATGAAAGACCTCAAATAACAGTCAACAAATTAGATAGACAGTTGAAAGCTCTCTGATAACTCGTAACACTTCTAAAATGTCAATTGACAGTTTAGAGTTAATAATTTTCAAATCACTGTTATCTATTTTAAAATGATAAAGCTAGTAGACTCTACTGACGTCGACAGATCAGATATGACAGTTACAGTTAACATATGCTAGATGACAGTCAACTAATATCTGGAAATCAGTTAACAGTTAACAATTTATAGATAGTAGATAGCCCTTAAAAATTATCTGATGACAGTTGACAGTTTAAATATGTTAAATTACAATTAATAATTCTCCAATTACAGTTTACAGATCACAGTTAATGACTCTACGATAACAGTTAACAAATCTGAAATAATTGTTGATAGTTTACAGATAATAATGACAGTTTACAGATAATAATGACATGGTAGATGACAGTAGACTAACAGTAATGGTATATAGATATCAGTTGTATAATAAAAGTTGCGCTGTTACCTTTTATGAAAGAAAGCTTTACTGTCATCTGTAAACTATAAAATATAAGTTGAGCGTTCACTGATGACAGTTAACAATTTTCCGATGACAGTTATCAATTCTCAAAATTCAGTTGACAGTTTACAGATGATAGATACCAATTATTTAATGACAATATATAGTTTACAATTTTCTAATGAGAGTTCATAGTCCTTAATGGCAATTGGCAAGTGGTAGACAACATATTTTAAACGACAATTGACAATTATCGAATACGATTGATAATAAATAACAGAAGGCATGGTAAAAGTTAATTGTTCAAATATGACAGACCTTAAATGACGGTTAACAAATTAAATAAGTCAAAGCAACAATTCGACCCGATCCTCCTGTCCCAACCAAAAGGCTCATGTTCAGAAAGTTCGTTACCGTTTAAAGTGTTGATTGAAGATCCCAAAATGGTTTTGTAGAGTTTGGTACAGAGGTATTGGAATAGACATTTATGTCCCTTACAAAAACCACACGATTCTGCGAGCGGAAGCAATTGCAATTGATATGTCCATCAGGGAATGCCAGCGTTTTTCACACTTTGGCAGGAACTGATTATACCAGGAAGAAGAAAGCAGAATCAGCCCCCAAAAAGTTACCATGTTCAAAGAGAAAGTGAAACCGCTAGGTAAGTGATTGGTTAAGGGCAAATCGATAGATCTGATAGGTCGCAGTTGACGAGAGGTTAACTCAACTCATAATAACCTTATATAACCTAACCTAACCTAAATATGACAATTGACATTTATGTAATGTAATTTAATACTTCTTAAATGTCAATTGATAAATATCAGTCCTCTAATGATACTTTATAATTTTCTAAAGACAATTTTGACAGTTTTTTTTTGTATGGCCGTTGAAAATTGACATTTCTTGTGCCAATTGATATGAAAGTTAATAATTTAGTAAATGGCGGTTATCCGATGATGTTTACTTTAGAGATGACAGTTTTCAAAATACAATTGACAGTTAGACGATAAATACCAATACTTTAATGAAGGTTAACAGTTTTTAATGGTTGACAGTTTTTAAATGATAATTCTCGATTATTTTATTAACATACTTTAAATGACAGTTAACAAATTAAATATGACAGTTGACACTTCTAAAACGTCAATTGACCACTTAAAGATAGTAGTTGATAATTTTCCAATCACTGTTATCTATTTTCAATTGACATTGGCAGTTCTCACGTGTCGGTTGACAATTTTCAGATATTAATTGATAACAAATAATATGACATGTAAAAGTTTACAAGATGACAGTTTTATTGTATTCTGATAAAACTTAACAGTTCTCAAATGTCAATTGGCAATTTAAAAATGTCGATGAAACTTTACAGTTTACTTTCACTAAATGACTGTTAACAGTTGTCAATAGCAGTTGACAGATGAATATTTTTGAATATTATTCTATAAAAAATAGCATATCACAATTAACACTTAACAGTTTATAGATGATAGACCTTATATGACAGGTCAATCAATTTAAAAATGACAGTTGACAGTTCTCTGAAAAAAACAAATATAAATTGACAATTAAGATATAACATGACAATTTTCTAATCTATTGATTTTATGTTTCAAAATATCAGTGGCAGTTCTTAAATGGGAGTTGAGAATTTTCAGATATTAATAAATAAGAAATTTTATAGATGATGGACTTTAATTGGCAGTTGATAAATAATTTATGACCGTTGACAGTTCTAAAATGTCAATTGATTATTTAAAGATAATAGTTGATAATTTTGCAATCACTCTTATCTATTTTCAATTGACAGTGGGAGTTTGTAGAAATTTTATTAAATGATTTTTTTAAACATAAATTCTATGAAGAGTTCGTTTTACATATTTCTTTTCACAATAAAAGATATTTTATAATTATAAAGATTGGAGAATAGGATAGTGGCCACCCACCCACCCTACATATGTTTTGAAATTTTGGCACAAATACTACTTTTATTCTCATTTGAATCATTTGTAAAATATGCTATTATTTTTGTTGAAAATTACAATGTCAACAATGTTTAATATAAAAATACATATATAGGGTGTGTGTCTGGCCTCTTAACTAATACTTCAACCTATAAATCGTACAAGTAATTTATAATGTTGATGATGAGTTACGTGGAGATAAATAATTCATACTGAATAAATATATAATAATAAAGCTGTTTAGGATAAGTACATGGCCTCAAAATTACCATTATACTCAATACATATTGAGGTGCTCCATCTTGTTGAATCGTATTTTGTGAGAGCTTGTATTAGCGACTAATCCATTCCGATCTGAACGTATTTATACTCACCCCATATTTGTCTAGGATTTTGTAAATGCAAATTTCCATGGGTGCACGTCGTCGGATTCCCATGTAACGAAACACGGATCCCTTTCGCAAAGTCCTTTAATTCCGTAACGAAAATCCGGTGCGGAATGCAAATCGTGGATCCGCGTAGACACAGACTTACATGCATAGGGAACGAGCACGGAGAGAAGGAGAAGGAGGAGAAAAAGCGTATTCGAGCGGAGTAACATGGGAAAAAGTTGGACTTCGCATATAAATTGATTGATTCCATCGAATATGCATTAATAAATTTGCATATTCACCGTGGCCGGCTCATTGTGATCGGAAAGAGGTAGTAAATAAAACGGCAATGCGAGATTTTGCATAAAAGGGGTAAAGCGACGTACCAACCCTTTAACCCTCGCGCGCGCGTTACCCCCTTCACCTCCCCCCTCGCCCATCATTTGCCTACCTACCTTGCGCGCCCTTCTTCCACCAACCCCGTTTTGTTGTTTTTCATTGCCGGCGTTGATTTATGGTGCGCGTATGTCGTTATTCAAATGCGAGGAAGTATTTTATATCATGGCCACCTGCTATGCGGGTTCCTATCCCACGAACCCTTACAAACTCTCCTTTCTTTCGTTCCTTCGTTCTTTGCATACTTATTTTACTTCTTGTACAGCTTCCACAACACACACACACACGCACACGCACACAATTCGATTAATACATTATTTGCATACTACCTGAGATTTAGAGAAACTCGTAATAAGGCAAACTTCATCTAAATATGAATTAAGCATGAGGGGCCCTTGAAATCGTGTGAAAATTCACGTACACACCCTTTAAAATGATCAAAAGAAAGTCTTCTAATCGAAATTGTTTAGAGATACATTTAATCTTTACAAAATGTTTAGATATTAAAATATCAATGAAATATTTCTTGAATAAATTTTTGCTAAAGGAGTTCTCTTTAGTTGATATTGAAAAGGGATAGTCTCTGCTAAAACTAAATGTTTAATAATGATGATATGATTGTTTAATATTCATCAGAGTATGATGGAAACTATAATCACATTCAATAAATGTCTATTGTGGTAGAACAAAGTGAATTTAATCAAATTGTACCAAGACAATATTCATGAATTTTGTTGATGTTGAAGGCTTCTACTTTGTTATACATGTTGAATAGAATGAAACAAAGTTATAAGTGTGTTTCATTCATGAATTTTCAAAATTAGTGTAACTTAATTAATATAATTTCAGAAAGTAGCAACATTTTGAGATAGACTTTTGCCTTTGAAGAAGTCAAAGTATTATGAAACAACAATAGTAATCACTTAGTTTATATTTCCATCAAGATATACAAATTTTTAAGCAGAAGCCAAATGATTCTAATCAAAACCGAGTATAATGTATAATTAAATTTTTAATTATAATTCGGATATTTGCCATGATTTTATTATAACGTAGCTGTATGTGTGCTGAAAAAAAAAACTGTTTCATGTCGACATTGTTTCGTGGTCACTGGTGTGTATGGGTGGCGACTAGCACATTAACATACAATGGTGCTTATTACTAATCTGCGCTCATACAATAAACCTTTGATATTATTAACACCTAGGGAACGTTAAAATAAACAGACGCTTGAAAAATTATAATAAACAAAGGCTGGTCCGGCAATAAAGAGTGCCGGCGTAAAAATAAACCGGCCGTTAAGCGAAATTTAACAGCGCTCTGTGTTTATTTGTGCTGAGCGTAACGAATTTCCCGCAGATAGATGTTCAAGTGTTCGTTCGGATGGATATCATTTAATTGGTTCCCACAGGGCAACAAATAAATATTGTAAATCAAATTTTAGGTTAACTTTTATTAGGAATGAAAATAATTATTCAGCAATAAAAGCAAGAATTCTGTTTTGGAGAAGAAACACGTTTATAGATTCTACACTCAATGAGGCAAATAAATGAAATGATGGTATTATCATAGGCAGTAAAATTGTTAATAAAAACTTTGATTCGAAATAATTCTAACTTTAGGAGAACAACAATTAGCAGAAGTAAAATTTAAATATTAAAGAATGAAAATTGCTTAGAGTAGAAATGTGTTCATAAATTCATTAAAAAATGAGGCAAACGAATAAAATTTAGAATCTGTCATAGCTAGAAAGATTGTTAATAAAATTTTTGAATTAAATTTGTTCTAACTTCAGCAGAAGAAAAATTATCCTATATCAAATATTAATATTAAGGATGGAAATTTTCTTTTGAGTAGAAAAGTAGTTATAATTTCAACACCAAATGCGGCGAATGCATGAAATTTTGTAATATCATAGCCAGAAGAATCGGTAATGAATTATTTTATTTCAAACTCTTCTAACTTTAGCAGAAGGAAAATTATCAGCAGTCAAATTTAAAAATTAAGAATGAAAATGTGCTTTAGAGTAGAAGAGTGTTTATAAATTCCATACCAAATAAGGCAGGTGGATGAAATTTTGTATAATCATAGCCAGAAATATTCTAAAGAAAAGTTTTGATTTCAAACTCTTCTGACTTTGACAGAAAAAAAATTGCAGCAAACAAATTTAAATATTAAGAGTGAAAATTTCCTTTAGAGTAGAAAACTGTTTATAAATTCCATATCAAACGAGGAAAATTAATAAAATTTAATACTAACATAGCTAAAAAGATTGTTGATCAAAATTTTAATTTTAATTTCTTCTAACTTTAGCAGATTTTGTTTATTAGCAGTCAAATTTAAAAATTAAAAATTAAATTTGCGCTAAAGTGGAAAAGTGTTTATAAATTCGATAACAAATGAGGCAAATAAATAAAATGTGTAATCTAACGTAGTTAGAAAGATTGTTAATGAAAATTTTAACTTAGATTTCTTCTAACTTTAGCAGAGGAAACATTATCAGCACTCAGATTTAAATATTAAGAATGAAAATTTGCTTTAGAGTAGAAAAGTGTTTATAAACTCGATACCAAATGAGGCAAATGAATGAAATTTAGTATTATCATACCTAAAATAATTGTTGATGAAAATTTTGATATAAGTTTCTTCTAACTTTAATAGAAGAAAAATTATCGGCAGACAAATTTAAATATTAAGGATAGAAATTTGCTTTATAGTAGAAAAGTGTTTAAAAATTCTATACCAAATGAGGCAAATGAATAAAATTTAGTATTTTTATAGCCAAAAGAATTGTAAAAGAAAATATTAACCTAAAACTCTTCTAACTTTAGGAGAAAAAAATTATAACACACAGATTTTAATATTAAGAGTGAAAATTTGCTTTAAAGCAGAAACTTGTTTATAAATTCTTCAATAAATGAGGCAAATGAATAAAATTTAGAATTTATCATAGCTAGAAAGATACTTAATAGAAATTTTGATTTTAAACTTTCCTAACTTCAGCAGAAAAAATAACAGCAGACAAATATAAATATTAAAGATGAAAATTGGCTTCGTAGTAAAAAGGTGTTTATAAATTCTATACCACATGAGGCAAACGAATGAAATCTAGTACTATTATTGCTAGAAGAATTATTAATGAAAATTTTAAATTGAAACTCTTCTAACTTTAATAAGAAGAAAAATGCAGCAGTCAGATTTAAATAATAAGAATAAAAATTTGCTTTAGAGTGGAAAAGTGTTTATAAATTCTATATTATATGAGGCAAATGAATAAAATTTAGAATCTATCATAGCTAGAAAGATTATTAATGAAAATTTTGATAAAAATTTCTTCTAACTTTAGCAGGAGAAAAAAATATCAACAGTCATATTTAAATATTAAAAATGGAAATCTGCTTTAGAGTAAAAAAGTGTATACCAAATGAGGCAAATGAATGAAATTTCGTAGTATTATAGCCAAAAAAATTGTTAATAAAAATTTTACTCTCAAATTCTTCTAGCTTTAAAAGACAAAAAAATAGCAGCACTCGATTTAAATATTAAGAATAAACATTTGCTTTAGATTGAAAACATGTTTATAAATTCCAAACCAAATGAGGCAAATGAATTAAATTTAATATTATCATAGCTAAAATAATTCTTGACGAATATTTTGATTTAAATTTATAATAATAAAATTTTAACAGAAGAAAAATTATTAGATTTAAATAATAAAAATAAGAAAGTGTTTACAAATTCTATACCAACTGAGGCAAATAAGTGAAATTCAGTATTATCATAGCCAGAATAATTGTTAATGAATATTTTGATACGAATCTCTTCTAACTTTAGTAGAAAAAAAAATAGCAGCAGTCAAATTTAAATATTGAGGATGGAAATCTGCTTTTAGAGTTGAAAGATGTTTATAAATTCCATACCAAATGAGGCAAATGAATTTAATTTAGTAGTATCATAGCGTGTAAAATTGTTAATGAAAATTTAGATTTAAAACTCTTCTAACTTTAGCAGAAAAGAATTAACAGCAGTTAAATTTAATAATTAAAAATGAAAATTTGCTTTAGAGTGGAAAAGTGTTTATAAATTCTATACCAAATGAGGCAAATTAATGAAATCTAGAAGAATCATAAATTTTTAATAAAAAATTTAATTTTAAACTCTTATAACTTTAGTAACTAAATAATAATAGCACTCAAAATTTAATATTAAGAATGAAAATTTGCTTTAGAGTAAAAATGTCGCTATAAATTTTATACAAATTGAGGCAAACTCATGAAATTTAGTATTGTCGTAGCAAAAATGTTTGTTAATTGAAATTTTAATTTGAAATTCTTCTAAATTTTATAGAAAAATTGTAGCATCAGATTTAAATATTAGCAATGGAAATTTTCTTTGGAGTAGAAATGTGATTTTAATTTGTACACCAAATGAGGCAAATTATTTCAATTAAGTATTGTTATATCCAGATAAATTGTTAATGAAAATTATAATTTGAAACCTTTCTAATTTTATTAAGAAAAGAATTAGCGACATTTATATTTAAATATTAAAATAGAAAATTTACTTACAGTGAAATTGTATTTATAAATTCTAGATCAAATGAGGCAAAGGAATCAAATGTAATACTGTAACAGCTAGAAAAATTAATAATAACTATGTTTGTTTAGAACTCTTCTTACTCTAGCAGAAAAAATATTAGCAACGATTAAATTTAAAAATTGAGGTTGAAAATTTGCTTTAGAGTAGAAAAATATTTATAAATTCTGTACCAACTGAGGCAAACTAATAAAATTTAGTGTTATCATAGCTAGAAACATTATTAATAAAAATTTTACTTTGAAACCTTTTTAATTTTATCATAAAAAGAATTAGTAGCAGAGAAATTTATTTATTAAGAATAAAAATTTTCTATGGAGTAGAAATATGTTTATAAATTCTGTCTCAAGTAACGCAAAGTAATGCAATTCAGTATAATTATAGCGAGAAGAAATATTAATGAAAATTTGTATAGAGAACTCTAACTTTAACAGGAAAAATAATAACGGCAGTCAGATTTTAATATAAAGATGAAAAAATTGCGTTAGAGCAGAAATGTGTTTATAAATTCTTTACAAATTGAGGCAAACGCATAAAATTTTATAGTATCATAGCTAAAATAATTGTTAATCAAAATTTTGATTTGAAACTCTTCTAACTCTTATATTTAAGATAGAAACTCTTCTAACTTTAGCAGGAATAAAATAAAAGCATTCAGATTTCAATATTGCAGATAAAACATTTCTTTATAGTGAAATTATATTTATAAATTTTATACCAAATGAGGCAAAGGAATACAATTTAATACTATAAAAGCTAGAAAAATTATTAATAAGAATTCTAATTTTGATCTCTTCTTACTATAGCACGAAAAATCTTAGCAACGATTAAATTTTAAAATTGAGGTCGAAAATTTCCATTAGAGTAGAAAAGTGTTTATAAATTCTATACCAAATAAAGCAAATGAATGAAATTTGGTAATTTTATAGCCAGAAAAACTGTTAATAAAAATTTTCATTTGAAACATCTTTAACTTTAGCAGGAAAAATATTAGCAACACACAAATTTAAACATTAATAATAAAAATTTACTTTTGTGTAGAAATGTGTTTATAAATTCTATATCAAATGATTCAAACTAATAAAACTTGGTACTACCATAGCCAAAGGAATTGTTAATGAAATTTTTAATTTGAAATCTTTTTAGCTTTATCAAGAAAAAAATAAGTGGCAGTCAAATTTATATATTAAGAATAAAATTTTCTGTAGAGTAGAAATATGTTTATAAATTCTGTCTCAAGTGAGGCAAATTAATGAAATTAAGTATAATTATAGCCAGAAAAAATATTAATGAAAATTTTGATAGAAAACTCTTCTAACTCTAGCAGGAAAAATAATAGCGGCAGTCAGATTTTAATATTGAGATTGAAAATTTTCTTAAGAGCAGAAATGTATGTAATTTTTTTACAAATTGAGGCAAACGCATGAAATTTATTATTGTCATAGCTAAAATTATTGCCAATGAAAATTTTGATTTAAAACTCTTCTAACTCTAACAGCATCGGATTTCATTATTAGAAATGGAAATTTTCTTTTGTGAGAAATGTGTTTTATAATATTTATACCAAATGAGGCAAATTAATTAAATTCAATATTTTTACAGCCAGTTAAATTTTTAATGAAAATTTAAGATTTAAACTTTTCTAAAATTAGCAGGAATAAAATAAAGTCACCCAGATTTCAATATTGCGAATGAAAATTTGCTTTAGAGTGGAAAAGTGTAAATATTCTACACAAATTGAGGTAAAGGCATATAATTTAGTATTGTTACACCTAAAAAGAATTGTTAATGAAAATTGTAACATTAAGCTATTCTAACTTTAGCAGGAATAAAATAAAAGCACTCAGATTACAATATTACTGATAAAAATTTGTTTTAGAGTTTAAATGTGTTTAAAAATTCTCAACAAATTGAGGCAAACTCGTGAAATTTGATTATTAATTGTTGATTTTTGTAAAAAAAATTCTTAATATCTGATCATTATCGTTGATTGGTTTCATTAATACCTGATGATATTTAGTTTTGAATTATGTTTAAGATATTACAATTCCTCCACGAAAATTACCCAAAGATTCTTAAAATTCTTCAGAATTTTATCGACTAGATATTTAAAATTCATCAGCTCTTTTTGGTTTCTCTGAATATCAACTACATTTGTCTATTCTTCTTCCTGATTTTTCAAGAGCTTATCTTCATAATTCTGAGAAGTTTAATAAGACTCTAGGATTTTCAATTATTTTATTTAAACGTATAGAATTATCAGCATTATTTTCTCCAGACGCCTCTAAATATTCTAGTGTTTTTAATTCTCCTTCACAAGTGTAAAAATATATAGTTCAAGATAATTTTTAGAAGATCCCCTAAACAGCTATCAGTATTTTATCTTACAGACTTTTCTACTTTTATTTTTATATTACAAACATCTTTATTGAAGATAGTATTACAATAATTATTCGAAATAACAATTATTATTATGCTGCTTTTCTTCTTCTCCTTTTTCATTTGTAATCAATCTATAGTCTTTCCACTCTTCTACTTTTGCTTTTACTATTTTTTTCAATATTTCAACTTAATCTTTCAAATTGTTTCAGATGTTTTTGTTCATTTAAAAATGTTTTAAATTGTCTTCTATATGTGATTTTTTTTCAAAATATTTCTTATACAAATCATGAGAATATTAGGAAACTAGAATTTTTCAATATTTCCCTTGAAGTTATAGAATTTCCAATATTTTTAACAAACAAAAAATCTTAACAATTTGGAACATAAATTACTAAAAATTTTAGAAGCCTGAAGACAATTTATACTACTGAAACATTTCTATTTCAGTAGTAAAAATTGTCTTTAGGCTTCTAAATTTTTTTAGTAATTTATATTCCAAATTTTTAGATTTTTGTTTGTTTCTAAATCAACATTTTCTTCTCTAAATTTCTTTGGTTTTTTAGTCTTACTGATTTTATTATAACTAAATTTCTCTTCTAAATTGCGAGATCTAAAATTTTTCAGGTTTTTCTTTCGATTTATACAATTTTCTTATTTTAAATTCCAAGAAATTTCTTACAAATTGCAAAAATTTTATCCAGAGTTCTAAGATTTTTGAGTAATTTAAATTTCAAGAATTTTCAGCACTATGTCCATCTTAAAGTTGTTCTGGTTTTATTATAGCCGAATTTTTCAGGAAAATTTCTACTCTATAATTGTAAGTATATAATAGAAATAACACAATTTACGCTTGGTTTGTTTCACTGTTTATTTTGACTAGTTTTGACCACGTGCTACATGATAAACTAATTCAAGATATGTAAGTATACATTTTTCGGTTTGAAAATTGTTAGATTTTCCTCTAATTTTTTTTTCAAACTTCTTTTAAACGATTTTTTTTATAAACTATCTTCCAAATATGTAGTTTTTTTGTTCATAATTTCTACAAGTTTTATTCTAAATGAATTTCTCCATAAATTGTTTATTCATATCTAAATTTCTAAAATTTTTAGAATTTTCGGTTCTTCGTTTTTTTTAGTCTTTAGAATTCTTCTTCTTTAATTCCTTGTTTTTTTTAGTTTTGTTTTGTTTTATTATAAGTAAAGTCCCTAGTAAATTTTCTCTTCCAAATTGCTAGTATTTTTTGCAGGGATAAAGAATTTCGTTTCAATATTTAGAATTTTTAGAATTTTCTTTTTATTTTTAAAAGAAACGTTTTCATTTTACTTGTAGATATTTTTAGAAATTTTAAATTGCTTTCAAATTGCATCTAAATGTCTAGAATTTTCAGCTTCAGATTTCACACTAAAAAAAAACAGCGATCCTAAACTTAACAATCTAAAATGTTTTAGGCTATATTTGGTTTTATTATAATCGAAGTTTCAAACAAAAATTCTTCTTCAGAATCATAAAAATATTTTTTAGAGATTTTGAATTTTTTAGGATTACTTCTCAATGTTTACAGCTTTTGGCTTTGTGTCTTCCAAACTTCTGAGGAGTTTAAATTTAACCGATTTTTTTCTCTTCCAAATATGTTTTCAGGTTATTTTGTTTGTGTCTAAATTTCCCTAACTATCAGCATTTTCTCTGTACAAACTTTCTGTTCCAATATAGTTGATACTTGTTGAGCTACCCTCTTGATGGAATATCTTCGATATTTTCATGAATTTGTATTTTTAATTGCGAAATTTTTTTTTAGAATTTTTGTGAATTTCTAGAATTTTTAACACTAATTCTTCAAGACAATTGTACAGTATTTTTGGTAATATTATATCAATTGTTTTAGTAAATATTTCCTTCACGGTCGTAAGAATATTTTTTTAGAGTTTTAGATTATTTCAGGATTACCTTTGCACACTCCTGAAAACTTTTCAGATATATTTTCGTCTTATTACAAACAAAAATTTCCCCTTCAAATTCCAAAAATTCTAAAATATACATTAGAATTTTTTATAAATTTTTAGAATTTCCAAAATTTTCTTATATTTTTCAGCATTTTTAGTTTTATAAGAATACATTTTTTCAGTAAATAATTTCACAATTGTAAGAATGTTATTTATATTTTTATGAAATTCTTAAATTTCTACAGCTTTCAGCAGTTTGTCTTCAATTTTTCTTATAAATTGCCCGATTTTTTCTAAGAACCCAATTGTTTTAGGATTTCCTATGAATTTCTAGAAATTTCAGAATTTTCTCCTCCAGACTTCAATAAATATTTCAGTGTTTCTAATTTTAACAAAAAAGAATTTGAGTTTCTACAACTTTCAGTATCTTATCTTCCACACTTCCAAACTACTTAAGTTATTTCAAACAGAATCTTTCATTAAATCTTCTTTTCCAAATTATTAGATAGCTTTCAGGATTTTCTGTTTATATCTAAATTTCTAGAATAGTCAGCATTTTTCATATCAATTTTTTCATTTTTTGTTAGTCTTTGAGTAAATTTCTCTGCAAAATTCCTAGAATTTTTGCAAGCATCTAGAATTTATTTAAATTTCCTTTCAATTTTCTTCCAATTACAAGAAATTCCTTGATTTTAAAAGCCAGCAGTTTGTAGTTTAGACATTAAAAATTCATCAGTGTTTCATGTTTTTTTAATAATTTATCTTTCAAATTTGGAGAATATTTTCTGGAAGACTTTTGAGTATTACATAGTAAATTTTAGAATTTTCAGAAATTTTTCCTTTAGACCCCTTTGAATTTTCTAAAATATCTGATTTTACTATATTTTTTTTTAACAAAATCTCTCCTCTAGTAATCAAATTTAAATATTAAGAATGAAAATCTGCTTTAGAGTAGAAAGGTGTTTATAAAATCTGTATCTAATTAGCCAGAAATATTTTGATGAAATTTTTTTTTTGAAACTCGCAAGGAAAAATTTGTAGCAAAAATCTAATTGTAAATTTTACACCCACATTTTTTTGCAATATAATAACAACTTAATCAAACACCTTACAATTTATACATCACGCACTTAAATATAATTGATTGACCAGCATATAATCTCATTTTAACTACAGCAATTTTCGATGCTTTGAAGTTTTTTTTAGTACCTCCCATTATTATTATTATTATTATTATTATTACACTTTTCTAAACTGCCTGATCGTCAACGCCTTGTTACATACAAAATACAGTGTAGTCTTATTATTTATTCTTTTTTTGCCTCGTTCACGCGCTCCAAAAATTTTAATATGACCATTGCGCAAGAAGAAATTATTTCGCTCGCGGGATAACGAAGTGGACGTGTTTACATTAATGTTGGTAACACCTCTGGAAACATTTTTTTTGTATCGCACTAATTGTGTTTTAATTTGATACGCCTTTCTCGTGTCTGGGATGATCGACGTGAGGTTTTTTTTTCTATTTCCTCTATGAAGTAAATCCGTACGGTTTGATTAAAACAAATCCAAATATTTTGAAGCGTAAATGAGTTCAGCTGCGATTAATTAATTATCCTGGCTAGTAACCCAACTCACCATCAAAAACACTTGACACAGAAGCAGGCCAGTGTTTAGATCGACGAGGTCGATAGGATAGACCGTATCATTATCGCAATTTTTCGTTGCCTAAACACGACAAGGTGCGTCCATCTGCTCGCTAATTTCGGGTGGTCTATAAAGGTATAAGGAGATTTACAACGCACGCTTATCCACGTTTCGGCAGTAAATTTTAGACAGAGAAGGCTATTATTAACTTCTCGAATGGTCAGCGATTATACAAAATGAATATTTTCATACACATTGTTGTAGAATGAAATTAGTTTCTAAAAAAAGGTCATTAATGGAATATAATACGAAGTTATTTTTTATTTATCTGTAGGTGTTCCACAAGTATCAAATTTAGGACCGTAATTGATTAAATTTATTTTAGTTTAGTGTTTTAGTACCTAATTTAAATCTACCATTTATATATAAAATTATACATAGGTGTCACACTTTCAAGTAAATTTACATAACCGAAGAACATTATCAAAAAAAATTTGCCCATAACTTACACAACGAAATGTTTTCCAGTTTCGAATTGAGGGTATACAAAGTAGTTTTTTTCTTCTTCCTCTTCAACTGGGACCTTTCCTGCATGTAATATACGTCAATTTAAGTGTGCACTCTGGTATAATATATTCGTGTTGAACAATATCGGAGTCGGGCGTGGGCGCGAAAATGCTGCAATTCGAAATACATTAAGTGAGGCGCGAAGGATGCTTTATGCAAATTCGCGCCGTTTCCCAATTTATCGAATGTAAAACGGTGGGAATCGAAAGTCTTCTACACTCGTGGACGATGATAAAAATTAATAAGCGTTGAAAATGTACGGTTGAGGTAGAAAGATTTTAGGGCATTTTCGTGAAAGGAAAACGCCGATTAAATCCGCGAATTCGGCAACAATGGGTAATTGGGCATTTCCGTAAGGGTGCGTGTTTGGTGCAATTTGTACTAAGATGTACAATTATTTTCATAGATTATCTTAAGAATATTAAACTAATTATTCCGAACAGTTCAAGGATTTTAACATTGAAATCCATCGTATTTTTATAATTTAATAATATTTTTTCAAAGTCTTAAATTTAAATTATGAGAAATATAAAGAAATTAGTACTAAAAATTCAGGAAAATTAGATAAAATACTTAAAACTCGTAAATCCCTTGAAAAAAATCACAATCTAAAAGACCAATTTCTAAGAAGATCACGAAAAAAATGGATAACTTTTTATGTCTAGAGTAAAAATTCTGGGTTTTATTGCGAAGGAAAAAACTTCTCGTAATTTAAAAGAGAAATCCTGGAAACTTTTCGAAATACAATAGAAAAAATTTGCTAGAAAAATCTGATATAATAAACCCGAAGACGCTAAAAAAACTCAGACGGAGAAAAAGCAAAAATGAAAAAGAATAAAAATTGCTAAAACATTTAGCTATAATAAATCCAGAAATACTAGAAAATTCATAGAAGTTAGAAGGAAAGAACAGTGAAAAAATATTATTGATTTTTGCGGCTTCTACTTCGTTATACATGTTGAGGATAAATAATAAACACTTTGTAACTTTGTTTGTATAACACAATTTATTTACTGCTGACTAGTAAATAAATTATGTTATACAAACAAAGTTTTTATTTTTACAGTGAAAGAAATTATAAACAATTTTAGATTTCTAAGAAGTTTAAAAGAGAAAATAAATTCTGATAACTATAAATACTTAGATATAAAATTCTTACAATTTAAAAGAAGTTTCTGTTAGTATAATACCTGAAATATTAAAGAGTTCTTGAAGAAAAATTGCTGCAAGCTGAAAAAATTTAAAAGAATTCATAAAAAAACTCTAAAATATATTTTTACAAACATGGAGTAAAAGATTTGATGAAATAATAAAACCATAAATACTAAAAAAAATTCTAGATCCTCGAAAATAATTTTTGCAGTATAAAATTTGTAGAGAAAACGTTTAGTGGCATTTCCGAATAAATATAATATTAGAAGAATATTTTTATAATTTGTAAGCAGAACTTGAGATAATCAAAAATGTTTATATTTTCATAATTTACATTCAATACTAAGAATTCTCAAATATTTATAATACATTAGAGTGGATATAGTTTCGACTTTCAGTTACTACAAGACAAACTAGAAAAAATATTTCTACAATATTATTGCAATTATGGGCAATTAAAGACTGAACAAGAATTTTCTAAGAATTCTATAAATCTAGAGGAAACAGAAAATTTGTAAAGTAATTCGTTTAATAATAAAAACAGAAAAGTTTTAAAAACCTAAGAAGTTTAGAAGAGAAAATGCTTGTAATTCTAGAAAATTAGGAATAAACATAAACATATTCATTTCAAATAAAAGTTAGATATTTAGAAAACAAAATATTGAAAGCTCTAAAGATTTATAGGAAAATCTAAACAATTTTGAAACTGTAAAATTTATGCTTACAATTATAGAGAAGAAATTTTGCTGATAAATTTGGTATTAATAAATTCAAAGAAATCTGAAGAAAAACATTCTGAAAATTCTAAAAAAATAGTATGTAAAAACTGTACTACAAAGACAAATTACTAATTAATCATGGAATATTGATAATTTTTTGCTAAGGACAAAGAATTTTCGTACTTTGAACCAAGAAAATTCTGAAAAGTGTAAAAATTCAAGGGAAATCCTAAAAAAATCCTACATTTATGGAAAACATTCTAACAATTTAAATAGAAAATGTTCATAGACTTATTATAAAACCAGAAAAACTAAAAACAAAGTTAGAAAGTTTGTGATTGAAAATTTAGAAATAAACAAATAAATCTAACAATTGGAAAATAGATTTCTAAAGGTTTCTGGAAACTGAAACTGAAACCTGTAGAAATTTTTACCTTGAAAATGTTGTAAAACTCTTTCTTTCCTTACAATTCTGAAGAAACAATTTTGCTGGCAAATTCGATTTTCTAAAAATTCTATAAATTTAGAGCTATTTTAGAAAATTACGAAAACAATACTTCCCCTATATATACTTTGTGTATAGGGAAAGTAAAAAAATATTGTCTGCAGGAAATACTGTTAAAAATTCTAGAAGTTTAGATGAAGCATTCAAAAATCTTAGAACTATTGAAAACGTTTTCTTAATTTAAATAAATATAAATGCTGGAGTATTCATACATGATAAAGTAAGAGAAAGTGTTGACTTTTTTATGTCCAGAGTAGCAAATTCTAATTTGATGAATCAAGAAAAAAAGGACATTTTTGAAAAATTCTTTAAAATTTAGAAAATGGAAGAAATTTCTTACAATTATAAGATCGGTTATGATAAATCCAGAAATATAAAATTTGCAGATTCTATAAAGTTAGATAAAATCCTTAAAAAACATAGTTCTACGAAAAAAATATCGCAGTTTTATTAAGAAATTTGATTGTAATAAAACCTGAAAAACTGAAAAATACAGGAAAAGCGCTTTCTAGAAATTTAGAGGAAACAGAAAATTTATTTATGATATTGACGAACTAACTCACTAACTCATCATTCATTATTTATTATTTAAATGTAAACATGTATAAAGTTTGTCAATAAAAATGTGTATTATTATTATTTATGATAAGACCAGAAAGACTAGAAAAAATAATTGATAATTCTTAAAATTTAGAAATAAACAAACAAAAAACTTTGGAACATATTGGGAAAGAGGAAACTATTCGACTTAATTAAAAGTTCTCTTATTTCAGCATTTTGTCGTTTAGACTTTTAACTTTTAATTAAACCGAATTTCTAATAAAACACGATTTGATTTCCTTTCTTCACTTATTTATTTTTACACGTTAAATGTACATTTCGAGCACCATAACTGAATTCAGTTATTGAAAATGAGCACATGGTGCTCGAAATGTACATTTAACGTGTAAAAATAAATTAGTGAAGAAAGGAAATCAAATCGTGTTTTATTAGTGATTATTACTTCACATAAATCAAAACAAATAGTGAATATAAACCGAATTTCCTTTTCTCAAATATGTTTACAGGTTTTTTGCTGAAAAATTATAAAAATCTAAAAAAACTGAAAAATTAACAGAACTCTGAAGGAAAATTTCTGAAAATTCTATAAATTTAAAGGATTTTTAAATTTGTAGAATAATTCGTTATTAATAAAACCAGAAAAGTTTATAAAAAGTAGAAAATTTAGAAAAGAAAATGCTTATAATTCTAAAAAATTTGGGAATAAACAAAAATGCTAAAAACATATTTGAAAGAAAAATTTGTTTAAAATAAAAGTTATTAGAAATTAGGAAAACAAGAATTTAGAAGAAAACCTAACAGCTTTAAACAGTAAAAATAATATAGTTAAAATTATAGAGAAGAAATTTTGCTGAAAAATTCTACTAGAAATAATGTAGAAAATTCTTAAAATTTAAATAAACACTCAAAAATCTTAGAATTCTAGATACAATTTTCGCAATTTAAAAGAAAATTTTTTGGAACTTCTAACAAGAAAATTGTATAAATTGAAATAAAATTCTGTATCTCTGCAAAAAAATTCTTGCAAGAGAAATTTTTTGAGATTTTTTTTATAATTAAGCAGTAAGACTAAAAACAAAAGAAATTCAGAGAAGAAAATGTTGATATTTCTAGAAATTTAGAAACAAACAAAACAATTAACAATTCGAAATATAAATTTAAAATAAATAGAAAGAATTAGCTTAAAACTGTAGAAATTTAGAATGTTTGTCTCTAACAAAACTAAAAATATTGGAAAGTTCAGAGATAAGATAAAATAATGATGAAAATTTTTCAAATTACTTGAAATGCTCAAATATCCAAAAAAAAAATGGGGAAAATCGCAATTTGACAGAAAATTATTAAAAATTGATAGAAAATCGAAGAAAACAGAAAACGACAAAAAAAACTAGAACTCCAAAGGAAATGATGTTAAAAATTCGGTTTTTATAAAATTAGAAATACCGTAACATTTATATATTCCAGAAATTTAGAGGAAATCCTGAAAAAATATAGACCTCACGAAAAGAAAAATTCTTTTATAATCTAATGGAGGAGAAAATGCTGAAAATTCAAAAAATTCTATAAACTTAGTGGTATTTTGGAATAAACAACCTCAAACAATTTAAAACAAGAAATTTATTTAAAAAAATCGGTTAAATTAAAAGTTTTTAGCAGCCTAGTAAACAAAATGCTTAAAATTGTAAACGTTTAGAGAAAGTTTTAAAAAAATATAAAACTAAATATTTTTTGGAGAAACTTTTCTGAAAAAAGGCTGAAGAAGAAATTGTTGATGAATAAACCCTGGAAAAGAGTTCTAATATAAAAATCGACTTAAATGAAATAAAATAAAATACTAGAAGATAAAATTCTGGAAGCTGTCAACATTTATAAAATATCATAAAGGATTCAAAAATATTCTTACAGTTGTAAAGGAAAAAAATGGTTATAATAACACCAGAAATATTAATAAAGAGAATGATTGCGACCGTTACTACGTGGTATTCCATACTTACATTGAATTGAACTCTTCAATATGTTTTAACCACAAATAATTATTTGTGGTTAAAATATAGTGAATTTTTCAATTCAGTGTTACCAGAAATATTGGTAAATTCATTAAAGTCTGTAGGGAATGACTTTAAAAATTCTAGAAAGTTAGATGAAGTAATCATAAAACTTAAAACTCTGGAAAACGTTCTTTCAATTTAAAAGACAAATTCATTTAAAAAAAATCACGAATAATAAAAATAAAAAGTAGAAATTTAGAAGAAACGGTAAAAAATCCTAGGACTTTGATAACAATTTTGTAATGTTGAATACAAATTCCTGAAATAATCATAAAGAATAGAGAAATTTGAATGATAAAAATAAAATCTAAGGTTTTAGTTTTGTTTGTCCCTAGAATAAATTTGTGAAGCCATAGTTAAAATTTATCAAATTTAGAAAAGATTATTTTGAAAATTTGGACGCTGAATGTTTACGCAAGCTTAAATGTACGTTTAGTTACCGAAACTATAGTCACAAAATAAATACAGTGTTATACAAACAAAGTTAAAGTGTTTTAATTACCTTTTAGGTTGTTTTCTTAAGTTTAGAAACGGTCACTTGTGATTAATGGCTGAGGCGTTCACTTTGTGATACAAGTTGAATATCAAAATCTTAACACATTTTAGGTTGGTTTTTTATGTTTAGAGTTGCTAGTTGCTGGTGATTCAGTTTTAATGTTTTTCTCTTTAAAGTTAGGAGCGCAAAAACTGAATTGATAAAACAAGTGTTTATCAATTATTTTCTATTAACTCAATTAATATTTTTTAAATTCAGAAGAGATTATTTCTAATTTTAACCCCTAATATATTTGAATAAATTTCTAAAACCTAAAGCTTCTGTGTTGTTTTTTAATTAACTTTTGTTAGTTACTGACGATTGTTTTATTAATTTTATATGATTGCCATAAATCATGCAATATTTTGAAGACTATTACTTATGTAATACAATGTTTGGCGAGTGTTAGAAATAAATGGCGCCGTTAGTTCTTCTCTGTGGTGGAAATAAATTACATATTAAGTCGTTGTTTGCCGACGGAATTAGAATGGACAACAGGTGTATTCATTAATCGTTCGGGATTTGCATTTGATAAATGCGATCGAGAATTAATGATGTCGCAGTTATGACAATTATACTTTTTTTTTAAATTTTTGTCGCCAGTTTTAATTAATGAGCGACGAATTCTGGGCTCATGCACACACGAACGAACGAACTTCAATTTGTGGCAATTGCGCCCAGTTAAGGGGGATTAACGGTCGCGGCCAGTTTTGTTGTAGTTTTGTTATTTCTGGTGTTTGTGAGAGAGGCACGTTTTCGCTCGACAATTGTATTTATTACGCTATCGTGTCTTGTAATTGGTGAGCTGTTGGGGCCAATTAGGGCTTATAACGGCGCCCAGTGTTCAATGAAATAATTATACATGAAACCGAGACACGAGCTCTCTGTACACATATTAATACAGTTGATAAGACGTATTGCCGAGGATGATCTCACCGCACACCCACTCGACACTTCACCACTCATCTGCGTGCCAGGAATACATACATATATGCATTGCATCTCGAAGAGATGACTTGACTGACTCATGGATAATTATGCTTACTCACTCTATTTACAATTTACACCAGTGGGTTACGAAATGATCGGTTTCTTCTCCTGAAGACGACGCCCTTAAACGCGTTCGAAAATCACGTATTCGGGCCTGCCCTGCTGCCGTCGCCCCTCCGCGCTCCCTTAGGAACAGGTGGAGAGTGGAGCGAAGGAGACCCTTCAAGAGAGGCGCACAAATTGGCGATTACTCTTCATTTTCGAATTCGATCCGATCGAACCGTGAGATGATGAGTTATGCCGCATCACACCTTAGCGTTTTATATGCCCATTAATAAGCAAAACAGATGTTCGCCTCCTCTTCCTTCTCCACCTCCTCCTCTACCTCCTCCACCATCGCACGATGTGTTGTTCCCTTTATTGCCATTAAATTCAATCACTTATAACGTGTTATACAAGTTACAATCAATAACTGCATTGATTATGTAAGCAATTTAATTTGTACCAGTTGGAAGTAACTTATGTTAATCATGACATGATTTTTTATAGATTTATTTAATATTGAATCCATCATGTTACAAACGTAATGCAATTACCTACACACAAAAGAATATTTCAGTCACTATAAGCGGATTAATTTTCTGATATGAAAACTGCATTAAAAATCAACTATCAGTATATTGTAGACTATTATCTATCAACTGTCAATTATCAACTTTAATCTGTCAATTATTATAAGTCATTTGTTAAGCTATAATTAAAAAAAAAGGTATATGAATTGACTAATAACGTATGACAGATGACAATAAACAGATAACACTTGACAAATAACAAGTGACACTTAAATGATAAAATATATCAGATTACTAATAATAGTTGACACTTGAAATATTGTAAATAATACTTTTATCTGTCATCTGTCAAGTATTATGCTTAAAATGTCATCTATCAAGCATTAATCATCTATCAAGTGTAATATTCCATCTGTCAACTAGAATTTATAAAATGTCATATGTCAATTATCGTTCATCATTTATATCGTTTGAGATAAGAGTTTAAATAATAAGAATTGATAGATGACTCTTGACAGGTATCTTATAATAAAAGACAGTTAACTAATAAATAATAGATCGAAGATGTTAAATGACACTTTAAGTATTACAAATGCCGAATTACTGACACATGTCACCAACAAATTGCCTTCTAGCATCTGTCAAGTGTCAAATATGTCAAATGTTATTTGTCATCTTTTATTTGTGCCAAAAATAAGACTTCGTATATAGCATTCAATAGATAACATATGACAATTGAGAACTGATAAGTAACACTTGACAAATGACAAATGACAGTTGATAGGTAATACTTGACAAATGGCTTTTAACAGATAATACTACAAACATGACAACTTAAAGGTAAAAGGTGAAAATTATCAAATTATATTTGACAGATTACTCTAAATACATTATCATATGTTACGTTTCATGTACCATTTATTATTATTATTATTTTGTCATTCGTCAACTGTTACCAACAAACCATATACACAAACATACAGACACATCTATAAACTGACAATTGTCAACTATCTTTTGTCAAATTTTATTTATCAACTTTAATTAATAAGGACTATTCCACTCCTATTGCATGTAGCCAATGAAAATGAGGCATGTGATATTTTTTAGCCAATCACGTCAATTTATAAGTGAATAAACACCAAGTTGCTATTTATTCACCTGAATAACCTGAAGTTAGCTATTTCCCGACAAATGAATTGAATTAGCCTTGATAAAAAAGCGAAAAACGTTGTTTCTACGTATGTCAGTTGCAAGTAGGTTATAAAATCAAAAGGTTTGGTAACACTTCATCATCCATAATAAATGCGACGGTGACAAGTTCTGCACCAAAAAATCAAACTTAAATGAGATCGTGTGTTTGGAAACGATTTGAAGAAATCTGCGCCGATAAAAACTACCAGTTGTTAGTAAAACTTTAATGGAAACTCTTGCCGCGATTATGATGACTGGGCGTATAATATAAAGAAGGTAAATGCAAATGATTATAAGGGAGGTGTTATTTAATCAATGTCGAATTTTTCGACCAAAATACTGCAGGAGATATATCATAAAAATTTTAATATAAACATTGAACCATTCACCGATATTCGTTTCAAGTCGTGGAATAGTCTTTCCAAATACCATTCGTGATGACAATTAAATCGGAATAAATTTAGTTTTTAGCGCATTCAAGTTTGTTGCTTAATCGCGATTTTTATTCGAGCAACTGATAGAAAAAATCACTCGCCTGGCGGCTCGTGATTTTTTCGTGACAGTTGCTCTCATTAAAATCGCTAAGCAACAAACTTTCATGCAAAAACAAAATTTATTCGAGAAAATTGCCATCACTTATGGTATTACTTGTGAATAAATAGTTGCACAATTAAGCAAAACTTTTCTTGTGTTAAAGTATTTCATTGGATAAAACGTTGCGAAGGTTTTATAGATTGGAGGGTAGGATAGTGGCCACCCACCCACCCTACATAAAAAAAATATTTCAATTACTATCACTGTTTTGGTTTTCTGCCTTCAAAACTGTTTTAGTGATAATGTTATAAAAAAACAATTGCAGTATTGTAGTTAAAAGTTTTTTGAATATGTAGGGTGGGTGGGTGGCCACTATCCTACCTTCCAATTACTATAACATAAGCAAACGTGTAATTTAAAACAATTTGCTAACAAATAAATTATTATATAATGAATCCAAGAAATTTTTGCATATTTATTTAATTTTATAGATCAAATAGTTGGGAATGTTTTACTGATTGGAGAGTGGAAAAGTGGCCACCCACCCACCCTTCATATAAAAAAAAACAATATTGTCACTGGTTTGGCTTTTCTGCAATTAAAATTGTTTTAGTGAAAATATTGTAAAAACACAACTGCAGTATTGTAGTTAAAAAATTTTTGTGTATGTAGGGTGGGTGGGTGGCCACTATCCTACCTGACAATTACTACAACTTAAGCACAAGTTTATTTTAAAACAATTTGCTAACAAATGAGTTACAATGCAAAAAAATCCAAGAAATTTTCTCATAATTAATTAGTTTTGTAGGTCAAATGGTTAGATAGGTTTAAGCGATCGAAGAATGAAATAGTGGTGGGTGGTCACTATTCTATTCTTCGATCGCTTAAACTATATATAAAAAAAATGAGTCACTGTCACTGAGTTAGTTTTCTGCATTTTAAGCTTGATTAGGTTTAATGGTCTAGTGGCATTTAAATCTACAGCTTTAGCTTAAAGTTTTTAGGGTGGACTGGTAATTATTATCCCACCCTCTGATTATTGCAATATATGTACAAATTTGCTATTAAAAATGCTCAAAAATTAAGCAAAAGCTTAAAGATTAAAAATTGTATTGTATAAAATGCCAAAAAGAGTTTATCGTTGAATCTTGCAGCTTGTTATGCAATTTGGAATTACAGATTTAAGATAATAAATTGTAATTAAAGTATTATCACTTTCTTCACAAATTGTTTTTATTGGCTAGATGCATATTTTGAACACGATTTAAGATGATTTGATATATGATAGATGGTAGATAACAGATTACAGATGACAGATGATAAAAACAACAGTCAGAAGACATTAATAAATACAGAAACATCAGACAAAAGGACGAAGATGGATTACCACAGAATTATTTAAGGATGATGATAAATGATATTTAATAAATTATAGAGGACAATTTCCAGAAGTGAACAGACATAAGATAGAGGATTGAATGTTGAAGAAAAAAAAGAGGAAAACAGAAAGCGCAAAGTACAAAAAACATTTGACAAATAACATATACTAGGTGCTAATTCAAAACAAAACTTAAAAAAGAGAAGATGAAATGCTGACGATAAATAACAAAAAACAAATGATGTATAACAGAAAACAGAAAATACTTAAATATAGATGGTAAATTATAGAACACGAAAATAAAGACAGATATCTAAAGACAAATAATATATTAAGAGAGCAGAGAGAAAGCCAAGGACAGAACGAAGTGGAAAGAGGACAGAAGATGCGGAACAGAAGACAAAGGAGAAAAGAGGAGAGAATACAGAGAACAGAGGATACAGAGTATAGAGAATAGAGAACAGAGAGGACAGATAGGGCGTAGAGGTTAGAAGACAGAGAGGACAGAGAATATAAAGGACAGAGGACACAGGGGATGAACGATAGAAGACACATAACACAAAGGACAGAGGACAGATGACTGAAGAGAAATGACAGACGACCAACGTCAGAAAACAGAATACAGTAGACAGTAGACAGAAGTCAGGTTACAGAAGACAAAAGGCAAAAGTTAAAAGACGAAAGCCAGAGGACAGAAGACGAATTGCAGAAGACAGAAGTCAGGAGATAGAAGACAAAATACAAAAGACAGAAGACAAAAGACAAAAGACAAAAGACAAAAGACAAAAGACAAAAGACAAAAGACAAAAGACAAAAGACAAAAGACAAAAGACAAAAGACAAAAGACAAAAGACAAAAGACAGAAGACAGAAGACAGAAGACAGAAGACAGAAGACAGAAGACAGAAGATAGAAGACAGAAGACAGAAGACAGAAGACAGAAAACAGAAGACAGAAGACAGAAGACAGAAGACAGAAAACAATAGACGATAGATACAAAATTATAATTGGATTACAGCAAACAAAAATAAGAAAAATTCGAGAGAAAATAGAAAATATTAAAACACAGATGATAGATTACATACGACAAATCACAAAATAAAGAGAAATATCTAAAGGTAAAACAGAAGACTGATCAGGTAAGTCTAGATACATTATTTAGAATATAAAAACCAAAGACAAGAATCAGAATAGAGATGCAAATAGACAGAAGTTAGATAGTTTTAAAAATAAAATTAAATGATAGATTATGGAGATTAAATAGACCATGTATGACAATTGACAATTAAAAAGCAGACAAAAGGCAGAATAAGAATTAAGCAACAAATATTTCATATTTAAATAACAAATAATTCTTCTATATTGATAAAAATACTTTTCTTCTTTACTTTTTTAATGCTGCCTCAGAAATTAATTCTTCTTTATTTATTAAAGTTTACTTTCTCCTTTCTTCTTATATTTTGTCTTAACTTTCTTAAAACACTAAATTCTAAGAATAATAAAGAGAGAAGAATTTTATATTATAGTAGAAAGTATTTCGAGGCAATAAATCCTGTCTTCCTTTTTCCTTCACGATTATTTTGAATTACATATAACATTAAGCAGAACGAAGATTTAAAATATAGCATAAACGATAATCTAAGTCAAAAGTGAAGATAACGTCTTTCTAATTACAAAGAAAAGCATTCTTCTTTATTTATGAAAACAGATCTTCTTTCTTCTTAATAGTTAACTTAATTTACAAGAAAAAAATTAAAAACAAAAACTTTGGACTATGAATAAAACTATATAGTTTTATTCATAGTGAAGATGAACTTTCAACATTTATCAGCCTCATCAATCAATTAATTAAAAACTTTGGATTTTATGTAGAAATTATTTGTTTCGAATTTTTAGAAAATGTTTCTTCTTTGTTCTCAACCTGTGATTTACGTTCTAAGGCAATTATTTTTCTGTATAACATTTGACTAAAATTTCAGTACATTTAACTATTCATTCATTTCGAGTGAATGTACTCATTTCACTCGAAATGTACATCTAGTAAATAAAAACAATTTGCGAAGAAAGTGTTAGTGTTTTAATACAATTTTACTATAATGATCTTCACATATGATGAGGTAAAACAGTAACAAGTGTTTTACCTCATCGAACTTACATATCTCGTTCCATCAAGAGTGTAAGCTCAATCTTCACATAACTCAAGGAATCTACTTCTTCAGTACAGGTTTAATTTAAATCATAAATGAAGATGAATGAAGATGATTTTCCTTTTTTTTTAAAAAGGGGAGTATGCAAATAAATTCAAATTTAAATAATGCAATAATTCTTTTATATTGAAAAAAAATGTTTCTTCATTCTATTTGACTTTTACATAAGTTTCACGAAAGATTAAACTTGTGTCAATAATCAAGAAACAATAAATTTAAAAATACGAAAACATTTCGTGAATCTACAACAATGAGTCTTACTAAGCCTACAAAACAAATTAATTAGAAACAACTACTTCTCTAGCTAATACTTCGACAGACATTGAATAATACAAATTAATTTGCGTGTTACAAAATAGTACAACTATTAATTAATTTGTTTTGTAGTCTTAGTAAGACTCATTGTTGTAGATTCACGAAATGTTTTCGTATTTTTAAATTTATTATTTAATTTTCTACAACGAACTAAAGGATTTTAATACATTTTATTAATCAAGAAACATTCTGAAGAAATCTTTCATATTAGTGTAGAAAATATTTCATTTGCGTTTATAGGAAACTCGAATCTTTTCTTTTTTACTTTTAATTCAAGCATAATACAGATTAAACTTGAGTTAAAAGTTAAGAAGAAATAAGACTTTTTTTATCAGTATAAGAAATAATTTCAGTCGATAGTTCGGTTATATTGATGCGAGAGTATTTTTTAATTATTTTGTTTTTCATTAAAGATTAAACTAACGTCAAAAATTGAAGAAATAAAAATTGGCTTTCATTTATAAATGTATAAAATAATTTATATTATTGTTTTTTTGAGTTAAGTGAAGAGAAATTTCAATTAATAAAACATGTTAGAATTCGCTTTATTCACAATTTATTTTGTATTTACTAGATGTACATTTCGAGCTCTTCTTAAAGCTGAAGAAATTTATCAGATTGTCTAGAAGATTGTTGAAAATATAAACGCCATCATAGCCATCTATTCTACTGCCGGTGGTTCCATGAATGAAATCCGAGGGTCTTCGCCATAAAACCTGAAATGTATGCCGACAAGCTCAAAATCTTTGGGATGAAAACTTCTTCAATCCCAAGACTAAGAAATACGCGAAGGAAAGGAAGATGACAATAAACAACCTTCTTTATGTACATTGACTTTCATTTATAACCATAATTTTAAAGTATTCGACTCCGTCATGAACTACAAAATGGAAGATTAAGAAGCGTCATTTTCCAAATTAGGCATTGTATTCAAGCATGAAGACAATTATTATTTTTTTTTTCATTAGAGGAAAAGAAATCCTGCATGGGCACAATTATAGTAGGACCAAAAGTCATTTCTAGTCGGATCTCAAGTGTTGACAAGGACACAGACGACAAGCAGTTTTAAAGGTGGTCATGAAAAATGCCTGATGGTTTAGCTGATGACATTGACAATGGAGTAGTTAACCCAAAGGATAAAGACGACAAACAGTTTTGAAGGTGGTCATGACGACTCGGTTGCCAATTGGTTTGCTTCAAATAATTGCTATTCATTTATCATCACCTGTAGTGGCTCAAAAATACTGTATGGAAATATACGAAGGTCTACATGATGTTGAAGCAGCTATTGGTGTCAAGAACTGTAAGTTCTATATTCCAGTCATGATACATGCCTCAAAAATGGTACCAACTGATAAGAGTAGGTTCAAGTGTCTTCTTTGGCAAATACGTTTCCCAAAAAGGAATAAACTAGCATATTTGCTTAAATATATTCCAAATGAAGGACTCAAAAGCTGTCAGCATGTTTCGCTTGATGTGGGTCTGAGAGAAGGAATATTGGAAACCAGTGAACTCCGCCTGTGATTCCTGCTGTCTAAATTTGTCTACGTGTTTAATTAATTTGTTTATTCTTTTGTAAATAAGAAGAATAAAGTCATAAAGAATAAAGAATCAAGAATAAGGAATAAATATTAAAAGTATTTTGATTACAACACGATTAAAACACTAATTAAAATAGTTAAAAAATGTTTTACTACGAGTTAAGTGAGCAATTAATTAAAGATATAAGAATAAAGCTCGTATCATGGGACCTAACTACATCCTTATGATAAGTCTTTATGTAGAAGCCATTGAAGATGAGGTTTAGTGGTTGAAAATCAACTCTTACTTAAAATTACAACTTTCAAAGATACCCACAACATAAGAAGTTCTCTGTATCACCTGTACAATCCAAGAATCCAACTAATTTGCCTAAATGTGTAGAAGGTCTTAAGCGCCTGGCCAAGTTAAATCCTATGGTGCAATGTATCATTGAAGAATCCGGTGAGCAAATCATTGCCTGTGCTGATGAGTTTCACTTGAAATTCGGCTTAAAGGATCTTAACGTACACCACACTTGGATTCCTATAAAAAAAATCTAAGCCAGTTGTATCATACCGTAAAACTGTAAGTGAGAAAACTAATCAAATCTGCCTCTGTCAAAATCACCCAACAAGCCCAAAGATTGTTCATTAAGGCCACAACAATGCCTAATGGTTTAGCTGGTAACATTGACAATTTAGAAGTTAACCCACATGACGAATTCAAATCACGTGATTGTTAACCTTGAGAAATAATGTCTATGGTTATACAGAAGACCGTAAAATCTGGTGCTTCGGTCGTGTTGGTACTGATCCTAAAATTCTTGTGAACTGTATAAAATTCAAGCATCTTTAGTTGCTGGTTTTTAATATGCTGGTGTCCTCTCTGAAGAAAACTTACGTGGTGCTTGTTTCAACAATACATTTTGGTAATTGTTAATTCCTATGACACGTTGTTGCTTAAATGATTGTTTGCTCAAGTCTAAACCTAAGCTTATGGAACCAGTTTATCAATATGAAATTCAGTGTCCAGAAGTTGCTGGTATCTACGATGTATTTAAAAGAAGACGTGCTAGCTTACTTGCCTGTAAATGAATCATTTGGTTTGACTGCTGATCTCCGTTTCAACACTGGATGTCAATTAAATTGTTCCTGGTGACTCAACTGAAGTAGGATCCAGAAATCAAGGGAAAATTAAGTGCTAAAAAATAAGTATCCAATGCTTGGCCGTTTGGGACAGCGGAGGAGAGGAGACATGGGTTTGAATGGAAGAACATTTAATGCAAGTGAATTCCGCCCTTCAGCATGCTGACAAAATTTGTATTTTTTACATGTGTATACTTTTTTGTGCCAATTTGTATTAATATTTTATAAAAGCATGTATGATAAAGACAAATATAATATAATAATAATATAATAATATAATATATAGTATTGTACAAGACACACCTAAGAAGAAGGCATTGAAGGAAGGTCTACATGGCTTGACTCAATACCTGGAAAAGATGTAAATATCAGGGTTTTAGGTTATGTATTGAAAACGTTATTGAAAACTAATTAAAGCTAAAAAAAAATAAAAGTAAATAACTTGGTACCTGAATTGAAAAATTTTCTAACTATAACCAAAGAACATGATTCCAGCATGATAGAGCAACATCACACATGTCCAACACGTCTCTACCATGAAATTTTCCTTGGAAAATTGAAAATCTTCGGAAGTGATGACATACTTTGGCCTCTTCACAGTCTTGATTTAACCTTTATGGACTTTTTCATGTGAGATTATCTCAAATCTAAAGTTTACTTGAATGAACCAGCTTTGAAAACCATCACAGATCCACATGCCCAGCTATTGTAAAAATAAATGAGTTTAGATGTTGTTGGTTTCTTCTGTTCTAAATCAGAAGTTTCTAAATTAACTGTTTTATTTTAGTTAATAACTTATAATTACGTTTAAGTTGATATAGTTATTACGAGGGATTCATTAAGGAGTGTTTTCTTTAGATAATAACACTGTAATGATAATCGTTACAAATATTAGCGTTATGAATAATAAATTACAGAAACAATTGCTTGTATTTCCTTTATGAAGCAATTTTTTTGTAAGAATCCGTCACAGCTGCGGAGTGCACTTGTTAATAGTAGAAGTACAGGCGGTGGAGTACTCGAAACGAACGGAAGACAATGGAATATTCCAGGAGGAGAGCCCCCAGGCCGCAAATAAACAAAGCACCGTACGTTATTTTTTTTCCAGGCATCTCTCTATATATGTATACACATAAATAATTACTCGTACTCCTTTAGAGACCGGTAGCTCGGAGCATGTAACACTCGAGAGCCATCAAACTGCACAATATATAACATCTCACGAGCCGGCTACAAGAACTCGAGAGCAGTCCGCGCTGCCACTTACAAAAATACGTGCACCTCTTCTCTTCTTTTCTTAGCCCATTGTTGATTAACAGGAACCTCGGTTATGAAATTACGTCAGCGATTGATTGATTGCGACGCGAAATGCAAATACCATGCAAAGTGCATAACGATTTTTTTTTCGCCATGCAGTCACGTCTGTGAAATTTAAATTGTTTTCTTCCTACATTTCAAATAGCTTCGCTCAAGGTTGCTCGCGGAACGAATAAAAATAACAATGATTCGTGCAATTGCTTTTTCTCCTGCATACCTTATTAATAATGAAATAATTTTAATAATTATGAAAAGGTCGTAAATTACAAGGGATGGAGAGTGGAACGACGATTTATGCAGATTTCGGGCGGTAAAAATGAGTTAATGGGACAAGGGATATGCCGTATTTATGGCCACTGAATGGATATGTCTTCATTATGGATATTTCGGCCTTAATTTATGGGTCGCTCGTTAAAACTGTATTTATTGAACGCGCACTAATTTATTAATTGGAAACGTATTCGACTACAAGAAAATGTTTAGACTTGATTTATTCAACACGTTAATTAATTACGTACAAAAAAATAATTCCAGCGACTTCTTCAGGATCGCCTTCCGAGTATTTCACGTTCGTACATAGAGGACGTAATGTACCTGTCCTGATCAATATGAGATACGCGCCCTTTCCAAGAGTCCCTTCCGGGAAGCGTCACGTTCGCGTCGACTTCCTGCAGCCGACGAGAATACAAGAAGAAGCAGCAGCAACAGCAGCAACCGCCACAGAGTAGAATGCGCATCCATCGCAGACACGCACATAATGGCCATATATACGACCTCTCCTTATTTACAGCAAGCTCAATTTAATCATGCCTACTCATATTAAAACCGCGATGCCACTTCCGTTACGCTTATATGGATTTCCACGATCTTCCCGATGGCTGGTTTTTTCCTTGCCCTCCTAGAATTTACCATTCCACGCATCACTCTCAACAAGCGAGAGAGAAAATAAGAAGAATAGGAGAAGAAACAAAAAAAACAAAACACACGATTAGAAAATCTTGTTACTAGGAAGTATCACAACAGTTTGATATGCATTAATGAGTTTATAGCAAATATCAGTGTTTTCAACTTTATTGAAATGTTAACTTGCCATTATCGAAACATAACTTATGTTTCGATAATGGCAAGTTGAGTTGCCGAAACTAGTCAACGAAATAAAATATAGAGTGTTATACAAACAAAGTTGAAGTGTTTTATTAATTATTCAAACATGTATAACGAAGTAGAAGCTTCTTACATTAACAATATAAATATCAGTGTGTTAATTATTAAATTAAAAGATGAGATTAATAATATTCCAGAAAACAAATTTTTCATTACTGTAGCGTATTTTTGACATAGATTTTTTTTACCTTAATCACCAGCATTAGATTAAGGTAAAAAAAATTCAAGAAAGTTTTTCTAGGTCAAAAATGCACTACAGTAATGAAGATTTGTTAGGGGTAGGGCAAAAGTACGCTAATTATTTGCAATAGGTGAAGATTATGCTAGGGTAATGCATAAATAATTGGAATAGATTAAGAAAAATAGGTATGCTAAGATAATAAATTATTTATTCCATTAAGGGTTTTATATACAGCGTGTTAATACTAAGTCATTACACCCGAAAATAGCAGTTAAAACTCGTTAAAACAAACGACTTTTCTTAGTTCCAATTTGTGATTTGGTGCTCCGGTTTAGACTTATTGGAGTTCTTTTGTTTTTCTACAAATCTCTATAACTCCCTTACTTGAAGGACCATTTCAATACGATTAAAAATGGTTCATTTAAGTGAAACAGATCGTATTGAAATATCAATGATGATCCGTTATGGTGATGGTATTAGAACTCGTAAAGAAGTGTGTCATATTTTTAATGATTTGCCTACTAAGAGAAATCCTATTTCACGTTCAACAGTTACTAAAACATTACAACGTTTTAATGTAATTGGGGTGGTCAAAAATTTGCCAAAACCAGGAAGACCGAACAACGGACAAAACTATTACATGTTTAATTGTGGAGGCGTTTACTTTGTGGTACATCTTAAAGTGGTAAAACAAAATGATCATGTTTTCTTTCTTCAGTATAAAACAATTACAATTGATTTAGAGGAATCACCTCAAACTTCTACCAAAATTTGGTACTAAACCATGAGTCCACATTCTATAGGCAAGGTATTAAAAAGTGAAAAGTATCATACTTAAAGATACAATTAGTTCAAGAATTGTCAGATGATGATTTTGAACGACGGCTGGTGTTTTGTGAACGACTGATGAACAACTGTAATGTCATAATTAAAAACACTTTAACTTTGTTTTACCACAAAAATATTTATTGTTGTGACTATAGTTTCGAACATTCACTGTTCATTATCAAACATAAAGTGTTTATGTTTGATAATGAACAGTGAATGTTCGAAACTATAGTCACAGCAATAAATATTTTTGTGGTAAAACAAAGTTAAAGTGATTTTAATTATCTTATTAAAATGTACCACCAAGTTAACGCCGACAACATACAAGAACTGTAGTGTCGACGAACATTTTTCATCTAATATACTGTTTTCCAATAAAGCAACTTGATGTTTAAATAGAGCAGTTATTAAATAAGGTCAAATGAAAATTCTCATTGGATTCATGAAGCATATATCCAGCATCCACAGAAGTTGAATGTTTCGATTGGAATGGTTGTATATAGGCCTATAACCCCATTTTTTATAGTAGATGGAAATTTGAATGATGACAAGTATTTAGATTTACTGAATAACCAAATTATTACTGCACTTGAACGAAATGAGCAATTACCACAAAATGTTTGGTTTCAACAAGATGGAGCACCTCCCCACTATAATGCTCGTAGAGGATTCATTTGATTTTTTTTCTTTGAGATTATCTAAAATTGCGTGTTTACTTTAAATGACCAACACGCTTGCAGGAATTGAGATAAAGAATTATTGATTTTTTTCACTTGGCTTGCATATTGTCTGGAAATGAACGGCAAGCATAAGTTAAAGGGATTGAGAAACTAAAAAGTTTTTTTTTAATTATTAGAATTCATCAACAATTAATAATTAAAGTTATCATATATGTGTAGGGTGGGGGGTGGCCTATACCCCACCCTCTAATCAGTAAAACATAAACGATAGTTTTAATTAAAATTTGTAAAACATAAATAAACATAACATAATTGCAAATTTTAATAGATTTATTTAAACAATTTTTTTAAATAATTTTTGATGATGTTTTACTGATTAGAAGGTGGGATAGAGGCCACCCCCCCACCCTACATATACATATAAACAATAATTCCTTATCGTCTCGCGATTTCTATTAAAATTAATTACAAAACTTTTTGAACAAAAAAAAAGTCGAATGGCAAATTTTTTGAGTGAAGAAATTAATAAAATTGTTAGGCTCGATGGGTGGGTAGACTTTAAATTAAAATTAGATGAGATTAGCTATAAAAAGTTATTTATATTTGAACGAAAATTTTTATTTTGTTTTATTTTTATCACATAAAGGGTTTAATTGTTTTTAGCAACAAAATTATCAACGATTAGTACTTATAGTTATCATGTATATGTAGGGTAGGTGGGTGGCCTCTATCTCACCCTCCAATCAATACAATCAATAAAACATAAGCGAGGGTTTTAATTAAAAGTTATAAAACATAAATAAACACAAAATAATTGTAAATTTTAGAGATTTATTCATACAGATTTTTCAAAGGATTTTTAATGATGTTTTACTAATTGGAGGGTGGGATAAAGGACACCCATCCATCCTACATATACATATAAATTTCAATTCCTTATCATCTGGCAGTTTCCAACAAAATTAATTAAAATACATTTTGAATAAAAAAAAAATTAAATAGGTAAATTTTTTTTTCTATTTAAACTTTTGATTTTGTTTTGTTTTATATTACATAAATTGATTGATTGTTTTTAGCAATTAAATTCATCAATGATTAGCAGTTAAAGTTGTCATGCATATGTAGGGTGGGTGGGTGGCCTCTATTACACTCTCCCATCAGTAAAACATAAACGAGGATTTCAATTAAAAATTGTAAAATATAAATAAACATAAAATAATTGCAATTTTTAGATATTTATTCATACAAATTTTTCACATAACTTTTGATGATGTTTTACTGGTTGGAGGGTGGGATAGAGGCCACCCACCCACCCTACATATGCATAAAAACTTCAATTCCTTATTGTCTCACAGTTTCCAATCAAATTAACCACAAAACTTTTTGAATAAAAAAAACTCAAACGGTAAAATTTTTGAGTGAGTAAATTAGTAAAAATTTGATGCATGATGGGTGGGCAGATTTTAAATCAAAATAAGATAGGATTAGCTATAGAAAATCATTTTTATTTAAACTTAAATTTTGATTTTGTTTTATTTTTTATTATATATAATCATCAACGATTTGTTGTTAAAGTTACCATGTATATGTAGGGTGGGTGGGTGGCCTCTATCCTACCCTCCAATCAGTAAAACATAAGCGAGGGTTTTAATTAAAAACTGTAAAACGTAAATAAACACAAAATAGTTTTTAGGGATTTATTCATACACATTTTTCAAATAATTTTTCATGATGTTTATTGATTGGAGGGTGGGATAGAGGCCACCCACCCACCCTATATATACTTAAATTCCTTATCGTCTTATACTTTCCAATAAAATTAATTACAAAACTTTTTAGATAAAAAAAAAAATAAAAAAAGTAAAATTTCTAAGTAAGTAAATTAGTAAAAATTTCATGCGTGATGGGTGGGAAACTTTTAAATTGAAATTAGATAAGAATAACTATAGAAAGTCATTTATATCTAAACTTAAATTTGAATTTTGTTTGATTTCTTATTACATAAACTGTTTGATTGTTTTTAGCAGCAAAATCATCAACGATTTGTTTTTAAAGTTACCATGTATATGTAGGGTGGGTGGGTGTCCTCTATTCCACCCCCAATCAGTAAAACATAAGCGAGGGTTTTAATTAAAAACTGTAAAACGTAAATAAACACAAAATAGTTTTTAGGGATTTATTCATACACATTTTTCAAATAATTTTTCATGATGTTTATTGATTGGAGGGTGGGATAGAGGCCATCCACCCACCCTATATATACTTAAATTCCTTATCGTTTTATACTTTCCAATAAAATTAATTACAAAACTTTTTAAATAAAAAACAAATTAAAAAAGTAAAATTTCAGAGTAAGTAAATTAGTAAAAATTTCATGCGAGATAAGAATAATTATAGAGTCATTTATGTCTAAACATAAATTTGAATTTTGTTTGATTTCTTATTACATAAATTGTTTGATTGTTTTTAGCAACAAAATCATCAACGATTTGTAGTTAAAGTTACCATGTATATGTAGGGTGGGTGGGTGGCCTCTATCCCACCCTCCAAACAGTAAAACATAAACGAGGGTTTTAATTAAAAGTTCTTAAACATTAATAAACTCAAAATAATTGCAATTTTTAGAAATTTATTCATACAAATTTTTCACATAACTTTTGATGATGTTTTACTGATTGGAGGGTGGGATAGAGGCCACCCACCCACCCTACATATACATAAAAACTTCAATTATTTATCGTCTCACGGTTTCCAATTAAATTAACCACAAAACTTTTTGAATAAAAAGAAACTCAAACGGTAAAATTTTTGAGTGAGTAAATTAGTAAAAATTTGATGCATGATGGGTGGGCAGATTTTAAATCAAAATTAGATAGGATTAGCTACAGAAAGTCATTTCTATTTAAACTTTTGATTTTGTTTTGTTTTATATTACATAAATTGATTGATTGTTTTTAGCAACAAAATCATCAACGATTTGTAGTTAAAGTTACCATGTATACGTAGGGTGGGTGGGTGGCCTCTATCCTACCCTCCAATCAGTAAAACATAAACGAGGGTTTTAATTAAAAGTTGTTAAACATTAATAAAGTCAAAATATTCGAAATTTTTAGAAATTTATTCATACAAATTTTACATATAACTTTTAATGATGTTTTACTGATTGGAGGGTGGGAGAGAGGACACCCACCCACCCTACATATACATAGAAACCTTAATTATTTATCGTCTCACGGTTTCCAATCAAATTAACCACAAAACTTTTTGAATAAAAAAAACACAAACGGTAAAATTTTTGAGTGAGTAAATTAGTAAAAATTTTATGCATGATGGGTAGGCAGATTTTAAATTAAAATTAGATAGGATTAGCTATAGAAAGTCATTTTTATTTAAACTTAAATTTTGATTTTGTTTTATTTATTTTTTTACATAAAGGGTTTTATTGTTTTTAACAGCAAAATCATCAATGATTAGCCTTTAAAATTATCGTGTATATGTAGGGTGGGTGGGTGGCCTCTATTTCACCCTACAATCAGTAAAACATAAACGAGGCTTTTAATTCAATGTTACAGAATATAAATAAACAGTAAATAATTGTAATTTTTAGAGATTTATACATACAAATTTTTCAAATCATTTTTGATGATGTTTTACTGGTTGGAGGGTGGGATAGAGGCCACCCACCCACCCTACATATACATAGAAACTTCAGTTTCTTATCGTCTCGCGGTTTCTAATAAAATTAATTACAAAACATTTTGAATAAAAAAGTAGTTAAAAAAGTAAATTTTTTGTGTGAGTGAATTAGTAAAAATTTCATGCATGATAAGTGGGTCGACCTTAAATCTAAATTAAAAGATTAGTTATAGAAAGTAATTTCTATTTAAACTTAAATTTTGATTTTGTTTTACTTTTTATTACATAAAGGGTTTGATTGTTATTAGCAGCAAAATCATCAACGATTAGCAACTAAAGTTATCATGTATATGTAGGGTGGGTGGGTGGCCTCTATTCCACCCTCCAATCAGTGAAACATAAACGAGGGTTTTAATTAAAAGTTGTAAAATACAAATAAACACAAAATAATTACAATTTTCAGAGTTTTATTCATACAAATTTTTCAAATAATTTGTGATGATGTTTTACTGATTGGAGGGTGGGATAGAGGCCACCCACCCACCCTACATATACTTATAAACTTAAATTTTATATTGTTTTGCGGTTTCCAATCAAATTAATTACAAAACTTTTTGAATAAAAAAATACTCAAACGGTAAAATGTTTGAGTGAGTAAATTAGTAAAAATTTGATGCATGATGGGTGGGTCTTTAAATCAAAATTAGATTAGCTATAGAAAGTCATTTATATTTAAACTTAAGTTTTGATTTTGCTTTATTTTTTATTACATAAAGGGTTTGATTGTTTTTAGCAGCAGCAAATCATCAACGATTGGTAATTTAAGTTATCATGTACATATATGTAGGGTGGGTGGGTGGCCTCTATTCCTCCCTCCAATCAGTAAAACACAAGCGAGGGTTTTAGTTAGAATTTGTAAAATGTAAGCAAATACAAAATAATTGCATTTTGTAATTGATTTATTCATTCAAATATTTCAAATGATTTTTGATGATGTTTTGCTAATTCGAGAGTGGGATAGAGGCCGCCCACCCACCCTACATATGCATATAAACTTTAATTCATTATCGTCTTTCAGTTTCCAATACAATTAATTACAAAACGTTTTGAATTCTTCTTCTTGAAGTGCCTTCTCCATTCAATGAAGATCGGCAACAATTCTGGCAAATTCGTCTATGTTTTGGGCTTTTCTTAGTAGAGGTTTGAATCTAAGCCTGTCCAATTCCTTATGTTTTTCAGCCAAGAGAACTGTCTATGTCCAGGACCACATATTCCATCAATCTTGCCCTCCATAATCAGTTGCAGGAATCTGTATTTGTCTTGTCTTATGACATGGCCCAGGTAAGCAGTCTTTCGCTTTTTTAGGATCTCGAGAATTGTTCGGTCCTTGTTCATTCTATGTATGACCTTTTGGTTGGTGATATGATCGGCCCATGGAATGCGCAGCATTCTGCGGTATACACACATCTCAAATGCTTCCAGCTTGATAATACTGGTGATTTTTAGCGTCCAGGCCTCGACTCAATACAGTAACGTGGAATACACATAACACCTAACGAAGCTAAATCTTATGTTCCACATTTTAATTAAATTGGCTCTAACTTGCTCCATGGGGGATCTAATTTCTATCTCCGAATTCAGATCCTCGCTGATCCAACTTCCTAGATATTTAAATTTTGTGCCTTGCTCTATTGGTAAGCCGTATATATTTATGTTGAAGTTTGTTTTTGAGATATTAATTAAGTCCCATTTCTACACCGGAAGTCGATATGCTGTGGATTAGGCGCTGCAGCCCTTCAGGACTGTCTGCGATGATCACTGTGTCATCTGCATATCTTAAGTTGTTTATGAGTTTCCCATTGACTTTCAGATCGTCTTCTGCCTCTTCCAAATCGTTTTGGAAGATAACTTCTGAATACATATTGAAGAGCATGGGACTAAGTACACACCCTTGTCTGACTCCACATCTTATAATCTCATAGGTACGGTGTTTGTTTCGGTGTTTTCCAGTTTGACAGATGCCACTTGCTGTTCATAAAGATTCTGTACGATTTTTAGGATTTTTAGATCTTGTGCATCGACACCTTTTCTTTCCACCAGTTCTAATAGTGTGGTGTGATTGATACCGTCAAAAGCTTTTATATAATCTATGAAACACAGATATACTTTCTTCCGTTGATCTCTGCGTTTTTGCAGCAGGACAGACAGTGCGAATAAGGCCTCCTTGATACCCATTCCTTCCCGGAAATCCATTTGTACTTTGCTTACATCTTGTTCGCATTTTCTACGTATGCGCCTATAAATGATTTTCATAAACACCTTTAACACCTGACTCATTAGGCTGATCAATCGGAAATCTGTGCGCATTTAGGTATAGCTTTCGTACCCATACCTAAAAGTGCACAGATTTCCGATTTATCAGCCTAATGAGTCAGGTGTTAAAGGTGGCCTTGATTTCAGCCAATCGCAACGGCTGTTCTCTGAATTATAGATATCATTAAATAATTGTAGCAAAATGTGTATGTTTTCCTCCTCTATAAGCCTTAGAATATCTGGGCAGATGTCATCCAGACCAGCTGCTTATTTCATTTTTATCTCTTTTAGTGCTTTTTGAACCTCAGAGTGGAGTATTTCTGGTGGAACAGGAAAGGTGGGCTATTGCTTTCAAATGTATTAGCTACATAATTTGCCCATACCTCTCTAAGTTCACCATCGCCTGTGATTTGTTTGTTGTCTTGGTTAAGTACATAGGTAATTTCCTTGACTTTCTTATGTAGGTTGAAGAGGTCGTGTTTTTTTTATATAGATCTTCTACTTCTTGGCACCTATCTTTCATCCATGTTTTCTTTTCTTCTCTAACTTTTCTTCTGATAAGTTTTTGGGTTTTTCTATATTCATCTGCGTTTGTGTTTCCATCAACATGAGTATTTCTTGAGTCAACCAGTCCTTGTGTTGTTTCGTTTTGTTTGTTGTTACTAGCGACTTTTGTGCACATAAAACAGTGTGTTTAAATAAATTCCAGGTGCTTTCGATATTGTCAGGGCTCACGATGTAAAAACTGCCTTTGTTCTTTTTTAGGACATTTTCGAGGTCTAAGTTAGTCAGTGATTATTTGACGTTCGGGCGTCGCTACGTTTGGCATGTTGGGAAATATTTTTTTAATTTTCTTAAGTCGAATACGAAATCGTGCAACTTCGGGAGTATGGTTTGACTAAAAATTTGCTCCTGGGTAAGTCCTAACACTAAGAACTCAGAACTCAATTTCTATACCTTTTTGGAACCGATATATAATCAATTTGATTTCCGACTGGATGATCGGGGTGACCTGAGAGGATTTCCATGTGTAAAGACGTCGCACTGGTAGCTTGAACCATGTGTTGGAAACCATCAGCTTTTCCTCCTGGCAAAACTGGTCCAAAACATCGCCTCTTTCGTTTCTAAATCTCAGACAATATTACAAAATATTTTGAATAAAAAAGTTAAATTTTTGAGTGAGCAAATTAGTAAAAATTTGATGCATGAGGGTGGGCAGACTTTACATCTAAATTAGGTAAGATTAGCTATAGAAAGTCATATATATTTAAAGTTAAATTCTGATTTGGTTTTATTTTTTATTGCATAAACTGTTTGACTGTTTTTAGCATCAAAATCATCAACGATTAGGAATTAAAGTTATCATGTATATGTAGGGTGGGCGGGTGGCCTCTATCACACCCTTCAATCAGTAAAACATAAACGAGGGTTTTAATTAAAACTTGCAAAATATAAATAAACACAAAATAATTGCAATTTTTGAAATTCATTAATGAAGAACATGATGATAATTTTTACTATTTCAAAAACTATTTACTAATAAAAATATTTTTGGTATATTGATAATAAACAACTTTTATATCAGTTTCTATAAATTAAGCCATCCTTATCCGATCAAAATCTCGAAATTCAACCGTGGGCATTTGATACTTTAACATCATATCGCGTTTCTGTACGTAATTTCTCAACATTTTTCTCCTTTCTCTCTTAATCCCTACACATCTCCGACTTAATCTTTGTCTGCGTTCGTAAACGAATTCACTTGCTACGGTGGAACATCGACACCTCCTCTGGTCATACGAGGCGAGGCCCGAGCCTAATGCGTTTTTAATTAGACCCTTGATCGGCGGAATACACTCCAGAGAGGAAAAAAAAATTGCACTTTGTAATTTGTAATTAAGCTCCGAGCCCGATGATGGCTCAATCCGGACTCTTTTTTTGGTTACTCCTAATCGCACAAAAAAAAAATTGAATGAATCAAGATAATATAAGAATTTATCTGAATTAAAGATTTTTTTTTCCTGAGGATTTTAATTATAGGTAATCATTATTTTTTTGTTTGGGGGGATTTACTAGGAACTGGCTTCCAGTTTCACCGTTTATGATAAAATGCTCGGTATGCGGCTTTTATGGGTAAATTCTGGGAAGGTGCGAGTGCTGGAGAGTGTCGGTCCATATCGGTCGGTCGAAGTATTTGAAGGATGTGCATGGGATTTATGGTGGTGTCTTCGATGAGAAATATATCTACGAGGTGTATTTTTAAAGTAAAATCCATTAATGCATTATCTTCGTCAAATGCGTTATCCATAAACAAAAATTACTTCATGCAAAAGCTTGTCTTTAAAAAAAATATAAATTCAATGGATGCCATTTTGTTTTGGGTATGGCCACAGACATTTTTATTAGTGGAATGTAAAAATCTATTATTTAGAATTAGTCTCTTATGCTTTTTCCTCCTATAAAACAGTAATTATTGATTTTGCAACAGTTTTTTACAAAACCTTTAGTTTGTGTTAAAAAGAAGAGAATTTAATTGATGCTATCTTGTTTTGGATGAAGCTACAGAAATGTTTGTTATTGAAATGTAAAAATCTATTATTTGGAAGTAACCTCTCATGTTTTTTTCTGCCTTAAAATAATAAGTGTTGTCTTTACAACAGTTTTCTGCAAAACCTTCAGTTTGTGTTATAAAAAAGATCATTCAATTGACGCCATTTTGTTTTGTGGAGCTACAGAAATTTTTATTAGTGGAATGTAAAAATCTATTATTTAGAATTAATCTCTCATGTTTTTTTTGTCTTACAAAACAATAATTGTTGAATTTGCAACAATTATTTACAAAAACTTCAGTATGTGTTAAAAAGAAGACAATTCAATTGACGCCATCTTGTTTTGGATCGAACTACAGAAATGTTTATTATTGGAATGTAAAAATCTATTAAATGGAATTAAGCTATCATATTTTTTTCTCACATTTAACAATAATTGTTGAATTTACAACAGTTTTCTGCAAAATCTTCAGTTTGTGTTAAAAAAATAAAATTCTGATGACGCCATTTTGTTTTGGGCGGAGCTACAAAAATTCTAGTTAGTGTATCTACTATTTGTAATTAACCTCTTATGTTATTTCCTCTCATTAAACAACAATTGTTCAATTTACAACTATTTTCTTTAAAACTGTCAGTTTGTGTTGATAATTCAATTGTTTTGGGTGGAGCTACAAAAATTTTTGGGTGTGAAATGTATAAATCTATTATTTAGAATTTACCCCCTATGCTTTTTTCTCCCATAACACAATAATTTTTGAATTTACAACAGTTTTCTGTAAAATCTATAATTTACGTTTGCATTTTTTTTTTCTCCAGAGTTTAAATCGTGCACACGCATTTATATGCACGAGTGCATGTTGTGCAAACGTTATCCAACCCCTTGCTATTAATAAATCCGCGGCCGTATCGATTTCAATTACGACTTTGAAAAGAATTAGCTGTTGTCATCTCTCGATTTGGCGTTCGCGTGTTTGTAACTGAACACCCTGACCAACAACAACTCTCGCCATTTCGCGTATCGTTTTTCCACCGCAATTTATCACGCTCAAGAGCCGAAATGGATAAGGAAAAATAATTACCGCCCAACTTTTCGACTTTCACCGCTGTCACACACTCGCATGGAAAGCAAAAATCAATTTGTACGTGCTGGAGTAATTAATTTAAATTATACTGCATTTATTCAAACCGTTGATGCCTTTTTTTATCACACACTGGGCGTGGAGTTTTAATAAGCGACATTTCGCTTATTCGAAATTAAAAAAAAAACAACATAGGTGTTTGCTAATTAATTACCCAATTTTTTTGCCATCGATTGATTGATTCTTTTTTTTACGATGAGATTATTAATAATTAAGTAATATCACCTTTCATATTATCTGCTGTAAAGTTGATTAAATTTTATGCAGGTCGTAAAATATCGTATTTATTTTTCGTCTTATAGCCGTTAATATTTTAATTGTTACTAATGTAAAAAAGGGGTGTGGTCGAATGTTATTCGATCCAGATTAAAACCAATAAACATTAATTATTATTGATTTATGTTAATGTAAAAATTGCATCAAACTTGACGACCGTGAACGAAGTATTAAAGAAATAATTAACAATAGATTAAGGAAAGTATTTTTATGGTATTCCACAAGGTTCGATGTTTAGGCATAAATCATCTTCCTAAAGACTTTCTTTTAAAATCTCCAGGAATGGATAGAATCTATCTAAAACTCTACTTATTTAAGGATTTCATCACATTCTTCAACGTCTGTTTATTTTGTTCAGAACTTGAATAGCTTACTACTGTATTCCTTTAAATTACTAATGTATTCCTTTAAATTAAAGAGGTATTTATACCCTAACCAGATGAAAGGCTACAGCTCTAAATCATTCAGACCAATCTTTGTTTAGAAAAGTAAAACTCTTTCAGCAAAATCAACATACTCAACCACAATCTATATTAAGAAGCTGGGTATATTAATTGATAGAGATAAAACCTTTGACAAAGCCCCATTCAATATTCTAGGAAAAACTCGACATACCTCCAACTTATCTAGCATAAATATTGATTCAATTTCATTGTACCATATTCCTAAAGCATTTAAAATTATACCCAAATTAATGATTGCTTCAACAAACCATATAGTAATAAAATTGGCCACCAACGACATCAACATCTGCATCCATTAAACCCAAATTTACTATCTATACAAATAAATCATTCACAGCTTCGTATTCAAAAACTGGCATTAACTTAAATGATAATGCGAGCCGGATAATTAATACTCTGCCATATTAGTCTCGAAAAATTTCCAATCTTCTGCTGGTAGTGTTGGTGCTGGTGGTATGGTGGTATGATGGTGTGCTGCGCTTTAATTAGACCAAGAATTGTTTTTAATTAATTAGGGTCGTGGGTATTATTTTTTCCACCATCTCGTTTTCATTCTGCGCGTAAACCAGTTTCGGAAGGAGAAGAAGAAGTAGTAGTAGAGAAAAAAAGAGTCCGTCATAGGCGTGCGTGTGCAAGAGAGAAAGATCCCTGGAGATGATGTGTGTGCGAGCGCGCGTGATTCACCGGACCAGGGCTATCAAGTGCGATAACCTCTTCGTGGAACCAACGGGCTGTAGGTTATCTTCGTGTAGGTTTTTATTGCGTCTTGTCCCGGCATATCCGAAATACCCGAGAAAGAAGGAGAGAGAGAAGAAGAAGAAAAAAAAAAGAAGGTCGCCTCCAGCAGGTGTTCCGCGGGTGATGCAACTCGGGCCCGCGCATCGGCCACGCCCCTGATTAACTCTTCCTTCCTCCGAAATATCTAAATGCTAATTAAATTACACCCAAATTATACCCCCTCGTTTTTTCCCCATCATCAACATCATAATTAAACCGGTGACACTGGACGCGAATAATTGTCGTTTAATTTTTGTTGTAAACAGTAGCGCTCGGATTGTAATAACATTTACTGCCTCCTAATTAAATCTGTGCTAAAACGCATCGCGCAATCCGACACTAATTTATGTATCCGATGCCGATCTCAAGAAATATGATTGCCGTAGTTTAATTAGAATTTATATCGGCCGAACCGCTGATTAATTCTAATCACTCACTCGCATTCGCCAGTGTACTACAAGGCGCGTATATACATCCAGCATTTCTGAAAATAGTCTATATCCGCAACTTATCTGAAGTAATACAAGATTTTGATCTTAATAACTACTGGATTTAAATTACATACATTTATTTATACAAAAATAAATCTAACAAGCTCATTACAGAAGATTATTTTTAACAAAAGTACAGAAATTATTGTATTGAATAATTCAATACCTGTCGAGGTATTAGCCATAGAACTAGTTGTTTCAATAAGTGATTTATTTTGTAGTTTTTAGTTGTATTCTCGATTTAGAAGTAAGGTTTCTTCTGATGAAAACTCTATAAGATTAAAAACAAAACTTTAAGTGATAGAAGAATTAGGAAAGAAAGTAGAGCACACAAAACAAAACCAAAACTTAAGATAGAAGACTGAAAACGGAAATAAGTATTTTAATCTTCATCTATCAAGCATTACATAAAAAAATATACAATTAAACAAGTAATATATACAAATAATTACATGTAGAAGAGCAGAGTTCACTCAAACCCGCTGAACCTCTTCTTCAAAACTCATTTATAGCTCGTTTAAAAAGAGAAAAAGGCAGAAAAAAAGTAGATAAGTGATCCCAGCTATTTTTATTTTATTTTATTACAAGTTTGCACTCCTTTGCACAAAATACTGAAAATTTTAGTAACAATGAGAACAGGTGTAGTTTACTTCTTCAAATAATCTTCCACTCAAACCTAAGAATAAACTCCATCAATGCTGCTACTATTTATTTTTTGTTCATTTGTTTTATCTCTTTTTGCAGAAAGAATATTTAGTTCCTTATATTTTTTTTAAAGAACCCAGCGTACTCTTGACCTACCTCAATTTGTTTTGTATTAATCCAGCGTACTCCTGACCTACCCCAATACATTCTGTATTGATACCGGCATACATTCCACAATAACACATTGATCTAGCATACTCCCGACCTACCCTAACATTCAATGCATTGACCTAGCGTTATCCTGACCTATCTTAACAATGAGGTTGTTGTGCAGGTCAAGAGTACGCTACGCTCATGCAAAGAAAAATTATTAAAAAATGTAAATAAAAAAGAGTGAGTTATAGCTTGACAGCTGAAATAATAAAAATTACTAGAATAATTTAAAAAAATCAAGAAAAAATTAGATGATTTGTTTAATGAGAAAGTGTAGGAATGAAAACTTAATATAAACAACCAGAAAATAGAAGATCGAAGATAGAAGATAGAAGACATAAAAATATTATGAACTGAGAGACAAACATAATTGTTTTGAAAACTAAAGACGCAAAATAGAAAATAGACAATAAATAAAAAGTAGGGAATAGCCATTTGTTCTCTAATTATTCCTTGCCTTTTATTTATTAGTTGATATCGTTTGTCCTTTGTTTTGTGACAAAAATTGAAGATATATGTCTGATAATCGAGATAGACAAAAGACAACAGACAAAAGACAAAATATAATAGATAGGCTACAGTATATAAATACAAAAAGCAAAAGATATAATAAGGGGATAGACGACCAGAAACATAAGGCAAAAGACAATAATAGAATACAGAATCCACAACACAGAATACAAAATACATAATGCAAAATCCAGAATCCATAATCCAGAATACGAAAGACAGAATACAAAATAGAGAATATAAAATAGAAAATAGAGAATTCATAATTTAGAATAGAGAATACAAAATCCAAAACCAAATTCTAAAAATATAGAATATATAATAGAGAATCCAGAATCCAGAAAACTGAATACGAATGATAGAATGCAAAATAGAGAATACAGAATTCATAATACAGAATACAAAATTCAAAACCAAAACTCACAATAGAGAATACGGAAAATAAAGAATTCAGACTTCAGAAGTTAGAATTCAGAATACGGAATCTAGAATAAAGAATACACAATACAGAAGACAGTATACAGAATACAGAATCAAGAATCCAAACCACAGAATACATAATACAGAATGAAGAAGACAGAATAAAGAATAGAGAAGCCAGAATACAAATTACAGAGTACAAAATAGAAAATCCAGAATCCAAAATACAGAGTAAAGAAGACGAAATACCAAATAGAAATACATACAAAAATATAGAATACAGAATGAAGAGGACAGAATGTAGAATAGAGAATCCAAAATCCAGAATACAGAATGCTGAATAGAGAATATAGAACACAGAATACAAAATACAGAATACAAATAGAAAATCTAGAATCCAAAAACAAGAATTCATAATATACAAACTAGAGAATACACACATAATACAAAATTCAGAATATATATTACAAATCTAAAATAGATAATACACAATACAGAATACAGAATACAGAATATAAAAAACATAATAAATAATCAAGAATTCCAAATACAGAATAGAGAATAGATAATAGAGAACATAGAATATATCAGAAGGCAAAATGCAGAAGAAGAAGCAAATAAGACAGACTAAAAGGATAAATATAATATTTGTCTCTTTATTAATTTTCATTATTAATAACTGCACTACAAATTTTAATATTTAATTTGCATAAAAGGATAAAATTCAAAAGACAAAGATAAAAAGTTTAATACAGAATACAGAAAACAAAATACAGAATACAGGATCCAAAATCAAAATTTAGAATACAGAATAAAGCATAGAAAATCCAGAATCCAAATTTGAGTATACAGAATACCGAATTAAGAATAAAGAATATAGAATAGAGAATCTAGAATCCAAAATACGGAATACAAAATACAGAAAACAGTACACAAAATAGAGAATACAGAATTTAGAACAAAGAATGCACAATACAGACGACAGTATACAGAGTCCAGAATACAGAAGACAGAAGAGAGAAAACAAAATATAGAATTCAGAATTTAGAATTCTGAATACATAACCTAGAATAGAGGATACACAGCACAGAAAACAGTAGTACAGAGTTTAGAGCACAGAAAACAGAATAGAGAAAGAAGAATACATAATACAAAAGAGAGAATCCAAAATGCACAATACATAATTTTGAATAGATAAGATAGAATTCAGAACACAGAGTACAAAAAATAGAATGCAGAATAGAAAATGCAGAATTCAGAATATAGAAAACATAGAGAATACGTACAGTATACAGAATTCAGAATTGAGACTATAGAATACAAATCTAGAATACAGAATCCAGACCATAAAATCCAAACTACAGAATAAAGAAGATAGAATACACAAAATAGAATCCAGGATTCTAAATACACCATACAAAAACCGAAACTAAAATCTAAAATACATAAAAAAGGAATCGAAATAAAGAATGCAAAATTTAAAATTCAGAATATAGTATCTATAATAGAGAATACACAACTCAGAAGACAGTATACAGATTTGAAATAACAGAATACAAAATAGAGAATCGAAAATACGCAATACAGAATTCTAAATAGAGAATATAGAATCTAGAACACTAAGTACAAAATACAGAATACAGAATAGAAAATCTAGAATGTAGAATTCAAAATCAGAATCTAGAATAGAATATAATAGAATAGAATTCAAAATCCAGAGTATATAATACAGAATACAGAATACAGAAAGTAGAATACACTATAGAGAATCTAGAATAGAGGAAACATAATACAACAGACAGAATACAGAATACAGTATACAAAACCCAAAACCAAAATCTTGAATACAAAATACAAAAGAGAGGATATAAAATAGAGAAAACAAAATACAGAATTGAGAATAGAGAATGTTTTTGAACCTTTTTTTTGGAGAAAATGTTTTGACTGTTAATGTCAGCATGACAGATATATAATTATTTAGAATAGCGAATATCAAATAGAGAATACATAATACAAAATATAGAATACAGAAATCTAAATAGAGAATTCAAAATCCAGAATACAAAATCCAAAACCAAAATCCAGAATACAGAATACAGAATAAGGAGTACAGAATACAAAAGACGGTATACAACTAGAGAATACAGAATTCAGAATTCAGAATATCGAATAGAGAAAATACAAGACAGAAGACAGTATACCGATTTCAGAATCGAGAATAGACAACAAACAATCCAGAATAAAAATCCGTAACGTAGAATGCAGAACAGAAAATTCAGAATCCAGAACACAGACTACAAAATACATAATAGAGAATTCAGAATCCAGAATATAAAATTTAAAACCTAATTTTAGAATACGAAATGTAGAAGACAAAATTTAAAATTCAGAATACAGAAAACAATGTTAACACTTTCTTTCAAAAAATATTTGTATACTGTTAGAAACTGTTATTTAGAGAATAGAAAATATTTTGTGAAAGAAAGTGTTACCATTGTTTTCTGTGTAAGTATCAAATCTATCTTCAAGTAACTTTCAAAACCATGTTTCTACAGAATACACAATACAGAAGACAGTACATAGAATACAGAATCCAGACCACATAGTACAGAATACAGAATACAGGATACAGAATACACAATAGAGAATATAGTATCTAGAATATAGAATACAGGATAGAGAATATAAAATCCAAAATCAAAATTTAAAATATAGAATACGGCATAGAAAATCCAGAATACAAATTTCAGTATAAAGAATACAGAATAGAGAATGAAGAATCTAGAATCCAAAATACGGAATACAAAATACAAAAAACAGAAAAGAAAATAGAGAATCCAGAGTTTAGAATTCAGAATACATAGATAATAGAGAAGATACAGCACAGAAGACATTATGCAGAATACAGAGTTTACTGTATTCATAATTCTGAATGAAGAATACAAAATAGAAAAATGAGAATCAAAAATCCACAATACAAAATTCTAAATAGAGAATCTAGAACACAGAATACAAAATACAGAATAGAAAATCTAGAAAATCCAGAATACAGAAGACAGAATAGAAAATAGAGAATGCAAAATTAAACAAATCAGAATATAGAATCTAGAATAGACAATACATAATACAGAAGACATTGTACAGAATCTATAATGCAGAGAATCTAAAATCTAAAATCCAAAAGACAGAATGCAGAAGACATAAAACAAAATTTAGAATATACATTATAGAATTTAGAATATAAAATCCAAAACCAAAATCCAGAATATAAAATACAAATCGCAGGATACAAAATAGAGAATACAAAATACAGATTATAGAATACAGAATTCAGAATTTAGAATGCAAAATTAAACACCAAAATCCAGAATACAGAATACGAAATAGAGAATACAGAATACAAAATACAGAATATAGAGTACAGAATTCAGAAGAGATAATCCAAAATCCAAAACAAAAATTCAGAATACAGAATAATAATAATAAATATTTATTCCCAACAGACAATTACAGTCTTACAAAGGAATTTTCATAGAATAAAAATAAAATGAAATACATAAGCAAAATAAATTAACAAATAAATACATATACGAGTGAGAGAAAAAAAATAATAACAAATATAAAGATCAAGCAAGTACTATCCGAGGGCGTTAGTGCAGAATAGAGAATACAGAAAACAAAAGACAATATAAAATAGGTAATAAAGAATAGAGAATACAGAATTAGGAAAGCAAAATCTCAAATAGGAGTATACAACACAGAAAACAGTGTACAGAATTCAGAATCTAGAATAGAGAACACACAATCCAGAATAGAAAATCCAAAATCTGAAATGCAGAACGCAGAACTAAGAATACACAATAGAGAATACAGAATAAGGAATAGAAAATCTAGAATCTAAAGTCCAGAATACAGAATAGAGAATGTAGAAGACAAAAAGCAGGAGACAAAACTCAGAAGAGAGAATAAGAGGATAAACTACAAAAGTCAAAAGATAAAAAATAGAATTTAGAATCCGAAATCCAGAATTCATAATAGAGAATGCGGAAGACAGATCACAAGATAAAGAATAAAGAATATAAAATACAGAATTAAGAATTTAGCATTTAGAATTCAAAATAATAAAGACAAAATGTAGAATATAGAATACATAATAGAAGACAATAGACTCAAGAATCCCGAATACCCATGAGATCATAGAGAGTTTAGAATAGAAAATAGATAAGACAAGAAGCAGAAGACAAAACATAGAAGACCGCATAGGGGAATAAAATATAAAAGACAAAAGACAAAAATTAGCATATAGTATAGAGAATCCGGAATCCATAATACAGAAGACAGAATACAAATAAATGATAAAAAGTACAGAATTCAAAATTCAGAATACAGAATCCAAACCACAAAATACAAAATACACAATATAGAAATAGAGAATAGAGAATGGAGAGGATAAAAAGAAGAAGACAAAACACAGAAGACAGAATAAGGGAACAGAATACAAAAAATAAAAATAGATGCAGACTAATGACAAAGAGAAATAATAATAGACAAAATATAAAAGTGTAAGTATGAGAAAATTTAAAAAAAAAAACAAAAGTTTATAAAATAAAGTGTAAAGAATAAAACGCTAACAACTAAACACAGTAGAATGAAATCTAGAAAATAGAAGATATAAGAAAGCAAATATAATACAAAATACATAAAAAAAGAGTTAAACACAAAGGAAAAGATAATAGACTAATTATGAGGAAAAATAGAAAATGGATAATAAAAAAATTTAATAAGAAAAATGTTAAAAACACAATAAATATATATAAATGATGAAAAATAGATGATAGAAGACAAAAAATAGTGGAGAGTAGATCACGAATATGCAAAGAAGGCCAAATAGAAAAAGATAAAATTACTATAGAGCAAAGACTGAATAAAATGGATTAACAGCTAATAACGTTCGCAACCATTCTCTTCATATACCAAAGAATATAAGATAATAGACTAAACAGAAAAGATACAAAATTTAAAACAAAAAAACAGATGATTTAAGATAGCAGCAGAAGAAAACAGAAAATAATGTATAAAAGATATAATAGATGATAAAACAAAAGCCGAGTAATATTAGAAAAACTGCAAAATATGATGAAAAAAGAACAACAAAACTGTCAAAAGAATAAAAATAAAAACTCAGAGACAAATTTGAAAAATGAAAGCGAAAGACAGAAAGCCTTTAATAAACAAAAGGCAATGAATAATTATTTGTTCCCTGACTATTCCTTGCCTTTTGTTAATTGTCTGGACTTTATCATACAATCACTTTTGATTTTTTTGGAAACCTAAAATCAAAAAAAAAACAGAAAAATTGAAGATATGTTTATCTGATGATCATGATCTATTCTATGACTTCGATCATCAGACATTTGTCCTCAGTTTTGTATTTTCAATTTTTGAAGCAGAAAATAATAGACTGAACAGGGTATACAAAATAGACATTAGAAAAAAAAATACACGAAAAACAAGAGAAAGTCAATAGAAAGAATATTAAAGATAAACCATTTAAATCTGAAAAGTGAAGAAAATAGAGAATCCAGAAAGAAGAAGTATAATACAGAGGACAAGGCAGAAAACTCAAGATAAAAGGGGACAAAAGATAGAAGGTAATAAACAGAAGTCAAGAAATATTGGAAGAATACAAAATATAAAAAAGGATCATGAAAGAAATGTCAGTCAAGATATTACCATAAAGGTGCCATATATTGTCTAAGCCATTAGATCCCTGTTTGAGTGGATAACTACCGACAAATCATAAAAAAACTGTCAATAGTTCAGTTTAATTCTTTATTCACTTGAGTCCCCACATACAAAAATATAACAGTTATAAACAAAATATACATTTGTATTGATTGTGAATGTCAATAAATTATAAAGTAGTCTTGGCAAGAATTTAGTTTTTAAAAGATTGGACAAAATGTGATCAAAGATGAAATATTTTGTTTGAAGTTTTTTTGAAGTTTTCGATATATATCTCACGGTTAGGAAGGTAGGTAATGAGCATATGTTTAGCACCGTTTACCGTGTTGGGCAGCGGCGTCGAGTGCGTGAGTGCGAGTGCAAGGTGGTTAATATGCATACGCATTGTTCGCGCCACACAAAAAGGCCCCCAAAGAGTTGTCTAAGTATATATTTATATTTTATTATATTAAAATGTACGATTGCATATGTCGCACGTACACCCACCAGCCTCTATTAGAATTGGATGTTTCTATTGTTAAAGGTGCGCAACGTGTAATTTGAAGAGGCTTAGGCCATCGGGGAAAGTTCCTCATCCTCTCCATTCTTCATCCTTCATTCCACACATACTACATAAACGTGTGCATGTGTTGTTTGCCTCGCTCGCTTCTTTCCTGGTTGTTGGTGCCTGTAAATGTGGGACGAATTCCGTGTGTTCGCTCGGTTACGCCTTAAATTATTGACTAATCTCTCACTTACTTTCCCAACCAACCCAAACCCAGCATGTATGCCGAAACACAACTATTTTTACAATTTATTTATATATATACATATCTCTCTTTATATATATAATATATTTATATATATAATTGGAGAGAAGCACTTGTTCCCAATCGAGGTTTAATTTGCAGGTTGGTATTGAGTCGTGACTAGTGTTCGAGCCGGTATTAATCATCTTAATATTTACTTTAGTTTTCAAATCTGGAAACGCGGCCCTCGATTACTTTATGCACGATTGTGCATTTATTTTGAACGTGCACGGGAACGGACGCCTTGCGGCCCTTGCGCAATTTTCGTATCTGCCGAAACCGTATAAATCCGCCATTCGTCATCGGTGATGGAATACGAACCGCACGACCGCACCATTTCCCCAAATGCCTTTCCTACCATTCGCGAACATTCATCATCACCACCAACACCATCATCATCATCATCACAGTTTCCACACATGCACGAACCGATCGACGGAAATGCAGAAACGATATTGCCTCGCAACAATTTATTCCATTGAAAAGTTATCACAGTTTTGCACTGTTAGATAGTTTAATCAAACATTTCTATACAATATAAAATAATGAAATCTTCAAAACGTTTCGTTAAGAAGAGTCGATTGTTCTAACAGATTTCTCCAACTGTTAAGTTATAAAAATAAGTTTTTGGTCAAAGAAAACACGATAACTCAAATATTTGTAGTCTTAACAAGATAAATCTATTTCATTAGTTAGTTTTCATTTAGTTCCCCAAATAAGAAAGTTCAAAATTTCCAACACAAGAATCCTAACTAAAAGACGACAACATTTTTTGGAAAGCTTTTTAGATACCTAAATATTGTTGAAACTGTATCGCTAAGAAGTGTCAATTTTTCTAGATATGTCCTCTGAAACTGGCTAAACAAAAAAATAAAACATTATTAAAAAACTTTTTCCTTACATTATAGATAATTATACATAAATACAATCCTCTAATTGAAATGAGTCTACTTTCTTTATCTATCTTAATAGCAAAATACCCTACATATTATATTTAATTTTTGTAACTAATTTATACATAAATATCTTATACGCTTTAACATCAATTAACAGGAAGAAATTATTGATTAACTTTCTAAAACGAGCATAATGAACATTTCGTAAATAAATTCAAAATCTCGTTTCAATTCGAATGCAGATTTTTTCCCAAAACAAGTAGGTCAACTGATGATGAAATCATCGCGTAACTTTTAATTTGGTGAATCATTCGAAGAAATGCAGGAATTTACACGCGTACACACACACATACACACATACACACGTTCTGATTGCGCCGTGTAAATCATCAAAAGTGGTAATTCAATCTCACATGGATTTTCCATTAGTTCCGACCGCACAAATCGCTTTTAGAACCGCAAAGCACGGCAGGAAATCGCGTTTTTTGTTTGTTTGTGTGTTTGTGTGTGTGTGTGTGTGTTGGCGTACACAATCCAACGGATGCCTTGTTACACGTAGTATTACCGATGTAAATCGTTGGTGGGTGAATGATAAATTTAATGAATTGACAAGTGGTATTTGGTTGGAGTTTGTTGATTGTTTATTAAATATGAGTATTACTATTATAAATAATACATTTTAGGCACTGAATTATAGATTACTACGTAGTAACGGTCGTAACCACCACCATGATTAATACATTTTAGGTTTAATTTTTTTAAAGCATATTTGGTATATTGTGTTGTCTAAAAATTAGCTAAAAATAACAGTAATAATAAAATGAGTGATATTTTCATTTTTAAAATACTTCTTGTAAACTGAAAATAACAATAGTAAAAATAAGCTGATCAAAAATTTCTTTAAGTGCTTCAAAACTTTTAAAGAATATTTAAAAGTCTTGAAGCACTTGAAGAAATTTTTGATCAGGTAATTTTTACTTTTTTTAAAGAGCTTGTTACATCCAATAGCTTTATAAAAATGTAAAGGATCAACTAAAGTAATAAAATATTTCCATGGTATTTAATCTCTCAGTTTTTCATCAATATTTATATTCAGTATGAGAACATATTTATAGCCATTTAATTATATAATTTTTTTGTAAATGCTTCTACTGCGATGTTTATTATTTTTTTTTTTTAAACCGCCGAAAGCAATTTTTCCTTTTTCCTACAATGAATTTTCAAGCGCTGTAGTTTCGCTTTTAGAAAGGCGATAGCAATTGTGTATCGTATTCATAGAGGTAAGTTGTTTTCATAATAATTCTGAAATTTTCAGCAAAATTCTACTAGTGAATATTTTTTTCTAAACTTTTAAACAGCAGGCAGCATATTTTCGTTTTTTTCCCGAATTAATGTTTCAAACTCTGTAGCCTTTGTGTAGCATGACAGTTGACAGTTTACGATAAGCAAATGACGGTTGTCAATTGAAAAATACCAGTTGACGCAAATTACAGTTAAAATGTGACATATGGTACTTAATAATTTACATATGACAGTTGATATTTTACAATTGGCAAATGTCAGTTAACAATTCTAATTGACAAATGACAGTTAACATATGACGCGTAATATTTCATAAATAATAAGTCACATATAACAACTGACACTTTACAATTAATAAATGACAAGTAACAATTAACAAATGACAGTTGGCAAATAAAACAAATTACGAAGAAAATATTACATATGACAGGAAATATTTAATAGATAATAATTCACATATGACAGTTAAAACTTTACAATCAATAAATGACAATGATCAATTGACAGTTGACACATAAAACAAACTATTGTTACAAATTTCAATATGACGATTAATATTTTGATAGATAATAATTGACACATAACAATCGACAAATGATAGTTAATAACTCACAAATAACATTTGACAAATGACAATTGACACAAAAAATAAATTACCAAATGACAGTTGACACAAAACAAAAACTACAGTTACAAATTGACATCCGATAGTTAAATTAGAATAAAATAGTTAATATTTGACAGATAATAATTAACACATGACAATCGACAAATGACATTTAACAATTTACAATTGATACATAAAACAAACTGTGGCTACAAATTAAAAAATGGTTTTGAACAGTTGATAACTGACAAATGATAGTTTACAGATAAAATCAATAATAATTCGCATAGACAGTTGACAGTTGAAATCGATAAATGACAATTAATCAATTGACAAATGATAGCTGACAAAAAACAATTTCTGTTGAAAATAGACACATTATAGTTAATATTTTATAGACAATATTTAGCATGACAGTTTACAATAAAAAAATGACAATTGTCAATTTCAGTAATACAAATTACAGTTAAAATTTGACATATGGTACCTAATAGTTCGCATATGACAGTTCATATTTTACAACCAACAGTCAACAATTCCAATTGACAAATAACAGTTGACAGATAAATTTAATTATAGTTAAAAAGTAACATTTGAAAAATAACAATTGACATATGATAGTTAATATTTAATAGATTATAATTAGTATGATACTTGACAGTTTACAATCAACAAATGACAATTATTAATTGACAAATAACAGTTGACAAATGACAGTTGACATATGAAAGGTAATATTTAATGGATAATAATTCCTATATGACAATTGATACTTTAACAAATGACTGTTGACCTATGTATAAAACAAATTACGGTTACAAATTGGCACATGGTAGTTAATATTTAACAGATAGTAACACATCTAACAGTTGACACATTACAGTCAACGAATGACAAATAACAATTGACAAATGACAAACAAATTACAAATAAAATTTTGCATATGACCGGTAATATTTGCTAGACACTTTATAACCAATAAAGATCAAATATTTATTAACAGTTGACAAGTGACAAATGACAATTGGCATGTAAAACAAACCATGATTAGAAATTCACAAATGACAAATGACAATTGATAGATAAAACAAATTACAAATAAAAAGTTGATGGTTAATATTTCATGACAGTTGACATTTTACAATCAATAAATGAAAGTTATTAATTTGCAATTGACAAATGACAGTTGACATATAAAACATATTACGGTTGAAGATTGATATCTGATAGTCGATATTTAACAGCTAACAATTGAGAAATGACAGTTGACAACTGACAACTGACAAATGACGGTTTACAGATAATACAAATTACGTTTAAATATTGTCACATAATAACTAATTTTTGAGTTGACACTTTGCAATCAATAAATGACAATTATTAATAGACAATGTACAAATGACAATTGACAGTTAAAATTTGACGTACAGTGTTTATTAGTTCACATATGACAGCTTGAGACTTTACAATCGACAAATGGCAGTCAACAATTCCAATTGAGAAATTACAGTTAGCAGATAAAACAAATTAAAATTAAAATTAACATATGACAGGTAATATTTGATAGATAATAATTCACAAATGACAGTTGACACTTTACAATCAATAAATCCTAGAGATGAATTGATAATTGACAAATGACAGTTGACACATAAATATAACCAAATACAGTTACAAATGGGCGTCTGATTGTTTCAGATATATTTTACATAAAATAATTGACACATGTCAATCGAAAATGACAATTAACATTCGACATTTGACACATTAAACGGACTACGGTTATAAATTGACAAATGGCAGTTTACAGATAAAACAAATTACGATTAAATATTTGATAGAAAATAATTTTCATATGACAGCTTTTACCAACGATAAATGACAGTAATCAATTAACAATTGACAAATGACAGTTGACACATAAAATAAATTACGGTTAAAAAATAAATACATGATAATTAATATTTTCAGATAAACAAATAAGAATTGTCAATTGACAAATGACAGTTAGCAGATAAACCAAAAAAAAATTACATATGATAGTTGATATTTAATATTTAATTCATATATGACAGTTGACATTTTACAATCAATAAATGACAGTGATCAATTGACAGTTGGCATATAAAAGAAATTACGGTTACAAATTGACATATGATAGTTAATATTTGACAAAGAATAATTGACACATAACAATCGACAAATGACAGTTAACATTTAACAAGTAGTAAATATAATTGATACATAAAACAAACTAAGGTTACAAATTGACAAATGACAATTAACAATTGACAACTGACAATTTAAAGATAAAACAAATGACGATATGTCACTTGATAACTAATATTTGATAAAAAATAATTTACACATGACAGTTTATACTTTACAATCGATAAATGACAGTTATCAATTGACAATTGACAAATGACAATTGACACATAAAACAATCTACAGTTACAAACTGACACGTAATAGTTAATATTTAACAGATAACAATTGACACATGGCATTTGACAAATGGCAAATTATGGTTGGTAAATAAAATAAAATAATACACATTTGACAATTGACACTTTACAATTGACAATTAACAGTTGACAGATAAAATAAGTTATTGACATGTGATACTTAATAATTCACATATCACAATTGAGACATTTTAAACAACAAATGACACTGTACAGTTTCAAATGTCAAATGACATTTGAGAGATACAAAAAATGATGGTTAAAAAGTGACATTTGAAAAATAATAATTGTCATATTATAGTTTATATTTAATTTAGTTAGCATTTGATAGACAATAAATAAAAATCTGGTTTTCAATTTACAATTAATAAATGAGAGTTATCAATTAACAAATAACAGTTAACAGATGAAACAAATTATGTTAAAAATTGATATATTACTTGTAATGTTTGATAGGTAGTTATCACATATGACACTTGACATTTTACAATCATTAAATAACAATTGATAAATGGCATTTGACACATAAAACAGATTACGATTACAAATTGACATATGACAGTTAAAATTTGATAGATAATAATCACATAGAACAGTTGACTCCTAATAATTAACAAATGACAATTGACAATTGACAATTAACAAATGACAGTTGATAGATATAAAAAAAAATAAGATGAAAAATTAAGATATTATTTTTGATATTTGGCAGATAATAATACACATATACAGTTGACACTTTAAAATAAACAAAAGACAGTGATCAACTGACAATTGCCAAATGACAGTTGACAGATAAATTAAATTGCGGTTAAAAAGTAAAATATTATAGGCTATATTTGAAAGATAATAATTCACATTGGTACGTTACAATCAACAAATCGACAGTTAACAATTGACAAATGACAGTTGACACTTTACAATCAACAAATGACAGTTGACACATAAAATAATTACAGTTACAAATTGACACATAATAGTTAATATTTGACAAATAATAATTTACACATAACAATCGACAAATGATAGTTAACAATTAATAAACAATAAATAATATTTGACAAATGACAGTTGACACATAAAACAAATTACGGTTATAAATTGACATATAAAAGCTAATATTTGACAGTAATAATTGACACATGACAATAGACAAATGACTGTTACCATTTGACAATTGACAAGTGACAATTTACAGATAAAACATATTCCGAAAAAAAATTAACTCATGACAATCATTAAATGACAATTGACACATAAAAGAAATTACTCTTTCATATTGACAGACAATAGCTACTATTTTATAGATAATATTTGACACATAAATAAAATCGAAAAATTACAGTTAATAATTAATAACACAAAAAAACAGTTTACTGATAAAACAAATTACGATTAAAATTGACATATGACAGTTAATATTTGATGGATAATAATAATTCATAAATGACAGTTGGCACATTACAATCGACAAATGACTATAATAAATTGACAGTTTACAGTTAAAACAAATAACGGTTAAAACTTGTCATAATTCACATATGACAGTTGACACTTACAATTGAATATTATCAAATGACAGTTGACGGATAAAGCAAATTAGGGTGAAAATTTTATCCATAATAATTAATATTAAAATTTTATATAATTACTTCTACTGTGTCAAATCATTTGTTTTTTCGTGAAGTTGTAAGTAAGCAGATTTTATTTAATCAAATAATAACATAACGTCAATTCCATATTCAACCACAGATTTTGACATTTCTCGCCTAATGTCACTTGACGGATTCTTGACAATTGACAAATGGCAGTAGAAAAATTAATTAAAAATAAACATTTAAGAGGTTACATTCTATGGATAATAATTCACATATGAGAGTTTAAATCCAACAATAGACACATGCCAGTCATCAATTGGCAATTGACAAGTGACACTTGACACATAATTAAAAAAAACAAATTACGGTTAAAAATTGACACATGATAGTTAATATTTGACAGATAATAATTGACACATGATAATCGACAAATGTCAGTTAATATTTGACAAGTCACAAATGACAATTGACACATAAAGAAACTGCGGTTATAAATTGACAAATGACAGTTAACAATTGACAATTTTCAAATTGACAGTTTAAGGATAAAAAAAATGACACATGATAGATAATATTTGTTAGACAATAATTTACATACATAGTTGACACGTTACAATCAATAAATAGCAGTTATCCATTGACAATTGACAAATGACAATTGACGTATAAAACAAATTACGGTTAAAAATTGGCACATGATAGTAAATAATTGATAAATAATATTTATCATGACAGTTGACGATAGTTGTCAATTAACAAATACGAGTTGACAGATAAAACAAATTACAGTTTATATTTAACATATGGTACTTAATAATTAACCTACCACAGCTGAGACTTTATAAACAACAAATGACATTCAACTATTCTAAATCACAAATGACATCTAACATATAAATTAAATTCATGGCAAAAAGTGACATTGGTAGATGATAATTGACATATGATAGTTAATATTTGATGGTTAATAATTATTATGATATTTGATAGTTTAGAATCAATAAATGGCAGTTGTCAATTGACATATATCAGTTGGCACATAGAAAAAAATACAGTTAAAATTTGTCATATTGTACTTAACAGTTTGCATATGACAGTTGAGATGGTTCAATCGACAAATGGTAGTAAATATTTCCAATTGACAAATGACAGTTGACAGAATAAACAAATTATAGTTAAAATTGACATATGTCAGACAATATTTTATAGATAATATGTTACATATGACAGTTGATACTTTACAAATCAATCAAAGGACAGTGATTAATTGACAAATGACAGTTGACGCATAAAAAAATTACGGTTACAAATTGACACACAATAAATGACAAAACAAATTACGAAGAAAATTTTACATATAACAAATAATATTTGAAAAGTAATCATTCATATATGACAGTTGACACTTTACAATTGACAATTAACAGGTGATAGATAAAGTAAGTTACTGTTAGAAATAGACGTTTGGCAGATAAAACAAATTACTAGTAAAAAATAAAAAAATTAAAAGACAGTTGATACTTTACAATCAATAAATGACAGTGATCAATTGTCAAGTAACAAATGACAGTTAACAGATAAAACAAACTAATTGACAATTGACAATTGACAATTGACAAATAACAATTGACAATAACAATTGACAAATGATGTTTGACAAATTAAACAAATTACAGTTACCAATTAACAAATGAAACTAATTGACACATGACAATCGACAAATGACAATAAATAGTTGATAACTGACAAATTATAGTTTGCAAGTAAAACAATTTATAATTAAAAATTTACATATTTTAGCAAATATTTAAAAGATAATAATTGATACATGACAATCAACAAATGACAGTTAACTATTGATAATTGACAAACGGCAGTTGATAAATAACACAAGTTATGATTACAAATTGACATATAATAACGAATATTTGACAGATAATAATTGACACATGACAATAGAACAATGACAGTTAATATTAGGAAATGACAGAAATGACTTTATAATTGACAAATGGAAGTCAACACTTTCAATTAACAAATGACAAAAGTGATATGACAGGTAATATTTGATAGATAGTAATCGCATATGACAGTTGACATTTTACAATCAATAAGTGATAGTGATCTATTGACAAATGACAATTAACACATAAAACAAAATTCGGCTACAAATTGGCATATGATAATTAATATTTGATAGATAATAATCACATATAACAGTTGACATTTAACAGTCAGCAAATGACATTTTACAATTGACAGTTGATAGATAAAGCAAGTTACAGTTAAAAATTGACATATGATAGTCATCATTTCGTAGATAATATTTCAAATATGACAGTTGACACTTTACAATCAACAAATGAAAGTGATCAATTGACAATTGCCAAACGACAGTTGACAGATAAAGCAATTTATGGGAAAATTGATCTATAATAATTGATATTAAAATTAATATGTAAATTATGTAATTATATCTACTGTGTCAATTCATTTGTTTTTCGTTGATCGGTCAGCAGATTTTATTTAATCAAATAATAACTTAACGTCATATTCTATATTGATCACACATTTTGGCAATTCGTGCCTAATGCCACCTGACAAATGACAATAGATGAATTATGTGAAAATAAACATGTAAATAATAAAACAAATATGACAGTTGAAACTTAACAAGTGACAATTGACAGTTATCAATTGGCAATTGACAGGTTGACAGTTGACACATAAAACAATTATCGGTTAAAATTGAGATACGATAGTCGATATTTAATAGATAATAATTCGCATATGATAGGCGACACTTTACAGCCGATAAATGACAGTTAACAATTGATAAATGACATTTGACACGTAAAATAGGTCATAAGATAGTGAATATTTTATAGATAATAATTTACATATGACAGATAACAATGACAAATGTTAAAGTACAGTTAATCCTAATGACAGTTGACATATAAAACAAATTCCAGTTACAAATTAACGTATGATAGTTATTATTTGATAATTGAAACATGACAATAGACAAGTGACAGTTAACAATTAACAACCGACAAATGACTAAAACTGACACATGATTGTAACAATGTACATATGGAAGTTTATAATCGATAAATGACAGTAATTAATTGATAATAGTAAAATAACATTTGACATATGAAACAAATTACGGTTAAAATTTGACACCAGATAGCTAATAGTTTACAATTGACAATTAACAAATGACAGTTGCTACTTGAAATTAATTAACGATTAAATATTGAAATATGATTAATATTAAATTGATAATTCATATATTGCAATTGATAATTCACAATCGACAAATGACAGTTGACAGTATAAAATTGACAAATGATAGTTGGCAGATAAAGTTAATTTTGTTTTAAAATTGACCTATTATAATAGAATTTTGACAAATGACAAATTGATTTTGTACTATTTGTATAATCTTAATGCCAATTGTTTCTTTTTTTAAATTTTATTTTTTTGGTACTTTAAAAGATGCAATAATTGATTGAATTGTTTATTTTTTGAACAATTTTTTTCCTGGAAAGTTCTGAAATTTTACAGCAATATTGAATTTCCTAGAAATTTCCAGCGTTTTTTAAATTACTTATTTTTTTGTTTTTTAAGATTATACAAATTTTTCGTCCAGTTTTTTTTTTAACAATTTTTAGTTGCTTTCAACTGACGTATATCAGATATCAACTGTCAACAATTGCCAATTGTTCATTTATTAATTGTCAACTTTCATCTATAAATTTGACAATTAATAAATGACAGTTGATGTTTCATAGATAACAATTGGTAATTATTATTTAACAGTTGACGTTTGACATACGTCAGTTGAAAATTAGTAAATTAATTATTGACATGTTTCGTGTGTGTGTGTGTATTTTTTTAATTATTAAAGAAATATTTAATCATCATTAACCTTTCGGAATTAAATTCCTACTGCGAAATAACTACACGAGCGTCATTTTTTTTAATTCGAAACATTTAAGGACTAATCGATTCCAATACGTTTTTAATTTCGTCGTCGACCAAAATTGGCTTTTAAATAATGAACGTTTCTAGTTTCTAGTTTCCATTCGGTTACGTGTGTCGCCGCGGCGTTTATAATATTTTAATGAGTTGCGCGTCCGATTTGAATAAGCTAATGGATTATAACAAATGGACCATTAGGCCGGCAATAATGCGGCATTATCGGAACGTTAAACAAACCGAGATAAATGTTATTGCTCTTAATCTGTTTTCAATTCATTTGCGTACGCGTAATTTACATGCGCACCGCATTCCGCAGGTGAAATTCATAAAAGGCACAATGCGGACTTCAGACTGACCACACGACCATTTAACATTCTTCTCTAAACGATCACATTGTGTGCGTGTGTGTGTGTGTATGCGTTGTGAATTGTTTTGGGAGCGTTCACAATGGGGGCATGAATTCAACTTCAGAAGTTGCGCCGATTTCTATGAGGAATAATTACGTGCAAATAAAATAAAATATGAGGTATGTTTATATAATAGGCGAACTGATTTGAATTACGCGGGCTTTTATAGTTCCAAACGTGCCGCCATGTTTGTACATAGCATAAAACTTTTCAATTTTCATCAATATGTTGATAAGACTACTTAGTTTTAGAATTATATCTATTATAAAGTATATCTGTTGGACAATAAAGATTATTATTATTATTAAGACTAGATAAGGCTTAATAATTTTACCAAGAGATAAGTGAGAAAATTATTTAAGGAATATTTAAATGAACAATGAATAAAACACTTACTATGTTTTTAACCACTATAATTTATTATAATATATAGATATATTATAATTTGTACGACTTAAGTTTCGACTTTTGACGGTCATTATCAACATAGTAAGTGTTTTATTCATTGTTCATTATGAATTACCACATAGTAACGGTCGCAACCATCATTATGAATATTTAAATGATCGCTGATAGCACAATGGATAAGTAGAGGGGGCCAACAATTATTATTTTTAAATTAATCAGAAGATAGATCTAAAAATGTTCAAACATATTAGGTTTTTGTCCATTTATCTTAAAATATTATCATCAAATTTAAACATTCGATTCCATCGAGAATGTATCACAACAAGCATTACATATATTACAAACTTTTCTTTCTTTGGCCTTACGTTCCTCACAAAGATTTTGCCTCCAAATCTATCATTTTCCTCCCAAAGAACAAAATTGAGTGAAGATCAAAAATTTGGTTGAAGGCAATATTATCGATCAAGTTTTTTGACCACAGCCAAATTATTTTTTTCATTCGTTTGTAAATTCTAAAAAAATCCAAAACTATCCATTAGGTATAATATATTTTGAGTTAACGTAAATTCTGTGTTAATACTAACATCATCAAAAAAATTGGGCAAGCCTTAAATTTAACATACTCGACCTGTAGAGAAGATAAATCGTCAACGCCAATCGAGTAAATAATGGACGTGACAAATAATTACTCAGCGTACGTCCAATTTGCATAAGTAAACGAATTCTTGGAATATCCACCCATTCTTCACCATGTCTATTCACGCATAGCTTCACACGCGTTTCTTATTGTTGTGACACGGGGCGGGATAATTACGGGATGAATTAAGACCCGGCGAAGAAGTGGTCGGAGAAGAATTAGAAGAAGAAGAAGAGGAAGACGAAGAGGAGGACGGACGTAATCGTGTCGGACCATCTCTCGGAGGTATGCGAGTACGTCAAATAAATCCTCTCTATGATAATGAGGAGCTGGCAATATATAATCAAAATACAACGTTATCTGAATGGGCTTAATCATAAACAAAAGTGCGCGCGGCCGTTTTTCACGACTCTCTCGCCTCTTCGCTTCTTCCTTGCCGCGCCGCTATAACCAATTTCACAAGCAAACCTGTTTCCAGAATGTCTATCTCTATCTCTTAGTTTGTGTGTGTGTGTGTGTGTGTGTGTCAGATAATCCGTGATAAAAATGACCTAGAATTTTACTACAATCCGCTTTCTACGTGTAGTATAGTGAAGTGTTATTACTTGTGAATGGTCGAGGTAAGATGGTGATGCAACGATTCTTCAATCCGTTCGAGCGTAAAATTCCTATACAAAAGGACTACTGATGAAGAATTTCGCACAAAATTGTAAATTGTAAATTGTAAAATTTGCCCTTCAAATTGTAAGAATATTTTATTGGGTTTTAGAGTTTTTAAGATTTTCTCAAAATTTCTAAATTTTCAGTACTTCTCTCGATTTCTTTCTCTTTTTACAAACGTTTTTTTTTTTTCAACAAAAGGTGTCTTCAACGAAACATTTTTTCAGAGCTCTAAATTTAATTCATCGGTTTTAAGTGATTTATTATAGTCAAATTTTTTAACATTTTTTTTTTAACTGTGAGACTTTCCTATAAGATTTCTTTCCAATACTGGAAAGTTTTTAGAAGTCTGGAAGAAAACTATGATATGTTTACTTCTGGACTTCTAAAAACTTCATGTTATTTCTGGTTTCGTCAAAATCCAAAATTCTTCAAATCTGTTAAAAATATTTTATATAGTTTTTTAAATTTTCTAGAATTTTCAGTATTTTCTTACTCAATTTTATTAGAACTTTATTAGAACATTTTTGGGCTTCTTGAAATTTTAGCATTTTTACTCTCTAAAATTTTTTAAGATTGATTTTTATTAAGAAAACATTTATATAAAGGAAACTTTTCAAGACTTAAAATATGAATATACTGGAAATTCTAGAAATCCTCGTAAATATTTTAGAAAGTTGAAAGAACAAATCTAAACGTTTAAAAGTTGTAGACATTATAAGGAAATCCTGAAATATTGTAGAATTCTGGATGGAAATTCTCACAATTTGGCAGAAAAATTCTACTGAAAAATTCCATTATCCGATTAATAATAATAATAATAATAAATCAATAACAAAAACGAGGAATTCAGAAGTTTAGAGAAGAAAATTTTGAAACATCGAAAGAAACTCGTCGTAATATAGAGAGAACATGACTGCATAATTTAAAGAAAAAATAGTTTAAAGTTAGTAGAGAAATCAGTTGCAGTAAAATAGAAAATGAAGAAATAAATACTAATATTAAATGAAAAGAAAACAAAATTTATATTTTTTAACGCCAAAAAGCAATCACCATCAAAGGAACAACTATAAAACAAATAAAGAAAGTCAACTACCTGGGATTAACAATGCAAAATAACCTCAAAAATCAAAAAGTCTTAAGGAAGAAATGGTACTAATTGTCGTCATTTAGAGGAAATTCTGTAAAAATGTAGAACGTTAAAAGAAATATTTCATTATTTAGAAGAGAAAATTTGATGAAAAATTCTATTTTAATAAAATCAGAAATACTGGAAAATGCTAAAAATTTCGGGGAAGAAATGCTGAAAATTCTAGAATTTCTATTACTGCTGAAAGTTCTTGAAACATGAAGGAGCTCCTCGTAATTTGGAAGAAAGATTGATAATGATGAATAAGTTACTAATAGGAAAACTTGTAAAAACGAATATTTCTACAATTTAAACGAAAATAATTCTTAAAAAACTTATTACAATAAATCCAGAAATACTGGATTGAAAACTTTGGAGAAAGAAATACTAAACATTTTAGACATCCGGAAAAGAAAATGTTATAAATTTTAAAGCCATAAAAAAACCTTTCATAAATTTGAAGGAAAATTCTTTGATGATTCTTGAAAAATAGACACAAGTTAGGCTATCAAATAAAATATATAAAAACGCTGAAAAAAGTCTAAAGAATAAGAAGTAGAAATTAGGAGAATATTCTAAAAAATTGTAAACTTGTGAAATTTGAAAGGGAATTTTTTTATTTATTAAAAATAAAAGCAGAAATATTGGAAAATTTTCAGAAACTCGAGAAAGCATACATGCTGTAAAGTTTTTATAAAATTGAGTAAGAAAGTACTAAAAATTGTAGAAAATTTAAAAAACTATTTATATTTTAAAACTGTGGTAAAAATTTTCTCACAATTTTGATTTTGATAAGTTCTTAAAATTGGTTGATAGATAAGGCGTTGAGATGTTGAAAATCCATATTCATTTGTATATTAAACTTTCATTCACCTGAAGAAGCAATAAATTTGCGAAACAATTGTAGTGAAAATAAACACACATTTTGAAAATCTTAGTTATTTACAACTTTAATATACAAAGTTCTCAAAAGTCCGGAAGTAAACATATCATTGTTTTCTTCCAGACTTCTAAAAACACTCTAGTAATTCTAGAAATCTTAGAGGAAATAAATAAAACACTTTTCATATTATTGATTTTTGCGTCTTCTACTTCGTTATACATGTTGAGTATAAATAATAAACACTTTGTAACTTTGTTTGTATAACACAATTTTCATTTATAGGAAAAAAAGATAAAATTGTTAAATAATTTGACTATAATAAAACAATTAAAACAAATTGCTGACGAAATGGGTTCTATTGAAACTAGAAAAACTAAAAAGTTCTCGGAAGAAAATGAAAATTCTAGAAGATTTGAGAAAAACATATTAAATATTTTAATATTTTAAAAGGCTTTATAATTTTGCTTAAATTTCGGCCATAATAATACCTAAAATACTGAAATTGTTTGAGAAGCCTGGAGAAGAAAATTCTACAAATTCTATAATTTAAAGGAAATGTTGAAAAATTCTAGAACCGTGGAAGAATTGAAATGAAAATATCTTAAGATTTTTTATTTCAGTTTAGAATTTTTATAAAAATTTTTAGAGTTGAAACCTTTACAAATTAACATAAATTTCAGAATCATTAGATTGCAATTTGAATAAAGAATTTTGCTAATAATAAAACCAAAAAGTTTGTAACAATCTAAAACGTCTCAATATATTAAAAATTTTAGGAATTTAGAAAACCAAATATAGATATAAATTCTAATAATTGGTAAGGGAAAATTTACTAAAAATTCGGTTAAAATAAAACCTGAAATAGGGAAAAGTTCTAAAAATCTGGAAAAAAAAATTCTAGAAATTGTAGGAAATCGTTAAAAATTTTGGGAATTTCTATAATTTAGAAGAGAATTCTTGCTAAAGAAACGATTTTAAACCAAAAGTGTGAATAGTTTTTAAAAATAATAGAGAACATTTTGAAAAATGTAAGAATTTAGAGAAAGTTCTAAATAAAAATTTGCAGCTCTGATAATAGTTTTCATAATTTGGAAGAGACCTTTTTCTGAAGAAAAAATGTTTATAATAAAACCAAAAATCCGAAAAAATTCTAAGATCTCTGGAGGAGAGAATGTTGCAAATTCTATCAAGTACAGAAAATTGAGGAAATATTAAAATCATAAAAAAATATTCTTACAATTTGAAGGACAAATTTTACAAAAAAAAATGTTACACTCTCGTAATTAGGATAAGAGACTTTAAAGTAAATTTTACTTAAAATAAAATCAGAAAGGCTGAAAATTCTAAGAGATCTAAAGAAGATAATGCAGAAAATAAAATTTTACAATATAAAACAGAAATTCGCTTTAGTATAAAACCTGAAATATTAAAAAGTTCTCAGTAGTTTTTAAAATATATGCTAGACTAGTAAAGATTTAGAAAAAAAGAATTCTAAAATACTTATAAAACATAAAAGAAATATCTCACAATTTGTAATAGTAAAGAAAAATTCCAGAAATGCTGGCAAGTTTTTAAATAAATTCAGATTAAACCCGAATGATGGAAATTCCAAAAATTTAAAGAATACCAAGTAAAAATTTCTAAAACTCTTGAAAGTAAAAATCATAATTTAGAAAAGATAATTTGCTGACAGAGAAAATGCAGAAAATTTTAGATTTTATTACATTTAATTTCTATAAATTTCAGCAAAAATGTGTTTTCATAATTTGGAAGAGACCTTTTGCTGAAAAAAATCGTTTATAATAAAACCAAAAATCCAAAAAAAATTCTAAGAAAGCTTGAGGAGAGAATGCTGAAAATTCTATCAATTCTAAGGAAATACTGAAAATTGTAGAAATTTTGAGGAACTATGAGAAACTCTAAAACCCTAAAAAATATTCCTGAAATTTGAAAAGCAAACTTTACTATAAGTCGTTACAATCAGGAACACTTTGAAATAATTTTCAGAAAGTCTGAAAAATTCTAAGCGATATGAAGAAGAAAATTGGAAACATTCTTACAGTATAGAAGACAAATTTGCTGAAAAAATTCGGTTTAATATAAAACCTGACCAACCTCCCGTAATATTCAAGTTAGCGAGCGAGCATCCCTCCGTACCCTAACAAAACTCCGGCATCCTCTAAATCCTTTACATAATCCTTCCAACCAACTCCTCTATGATACAACCTTAGTTATCCCCATTCAAGAACGCCTTCGATTCCTATCAGAAAAATTCTCCAAAAATCCTTTCAACTTTCATATATTATCCCTGTACTGTCTCCCTAGAAACCCTAACACAATCCCTAAATTTAAAAACCCACATTCTACCATTTTCGATTTCATTTCATCACTTCATGCATCTACTCACTAAAGACTGACGCCATATGACTAGACAAAACAAGGCAGAAAGACCTCTGGTCGATAGCCTTTTGACAGATTAACATAATAACACCTCATTCATCATTTATTTATTATTTAAATAATGTACATATTTGTCAATAAAGATGTATATATATATATATAAAACCTGAAATATTGTAAACTTCTCAGTAGTTTGAAAAATATATGCTAGACCAGTAGAGATTTAGAAACAAATTCTATAAAACCTGTAAAACATAAAACAAAAATCTTTCAATTTGCAGTAGAAAAAAAAATTTCCAGAAATGGTGAAAAGTTTAAAAAAAAATCTAGAAAACCGAATGATAGAAGGTATATAATTTTAAAGAAAACCAAGTAAAAAATTCTAAAACCTTTGAAAAAAAAAGTATAATTTAAAAGAGACAATAAAAATCGATTATAATAAATCCAGAAATACTGGAAATTACCAAAAAAAAATCTGCAGAAGAAAATGCAGAAACTTTTAGATATTATTACAATTAATTTCTATAATTTCCAGCATGTTTTACTCTTTTGCACATTTTTAAAGCGCTTAAAAAATAGTGAAAAAATTACAACAATCTTGAAATTTGTAAAATTTATTAAAAACAAAATATTCTTTAAGGATTTAAACAAATCAGTAAATATTATTCATTTGCTTTTTAAAAATTCAGGTTTAAACGCACATTTGTTTAAATTACAATTTTGCACATTTTTAAGAGAGTTAAAAAATTACCAAAAACTTCAAAATTGTAAGATTTATTTAAAATTAAATCTGCTTTAAGGATTTAAACAAATCAACAAACATCACTCATTTGTTTCTCCATAATACATGTATGAAGGCTTATTTGTTTAAATTCCATTTTTACGCATTTTTAAAAGCGCTTAAAAATAATAAAATAATTACCACAAACTTCACATTTGTAAAATTTATTAAAAACTTAATCTACCTTCGATGTTTAAACAAACCAACAAACATCACTCATTTGATTTTTCAAAATTCATGAATTTGTTAAAATTCCAATTTCGCACATTTTAAAGCGTTTAAAAAAATCGTAAAAAAATTACTACAAACTTCAAATTTGTAAAATCTATTAAAAACTAAATCAACTTAAACGATTTTAACAAATCAACAAACATAAATCACTTGTTTTTCCAAAATTCAAGAATGAACGCACACTTGTTTAAATTCAAATTTTGCGCATTTTTTAAGCGCTTAAAAACAAGTAACCGAAATAACTTCAAATTTGTAAAATTTATTTAAAAAACTAAATATACTCAAAGGATTTAAGCACATCAACGAACATCACTCATTTGTTTTTCCAAAATTCTGGTATTAACACGCACTTGTTTAAATTTTAATTTTAAAGCGCTTAAAAAATAGTAAAAAAATTACTACAAACATCAAATTTGTAAAATTTATTCAAAATTAAATTTACTTTGAGGATTTAAACAAATGAACAATAAGTACCCATTTGTTTTTTTTTTTAATTCACGTTTATAAAGGCTGAAAAATCCTAGATTAAAATAAAATTATGTTATTTTTATTTAAAAAAAACTTTGCTGGGAATCTAGATTTTTTTAAGTAAATAGATAAAATAAATCACACAATTTGAAAGAGAACATTTGCTGGAAAATTAGATTAAAACATAAGCTTAATTACTGAAAAGTTCTAAGAAGTCTAAGAGAAAAATTTTCTTTAAAATTTGAGAATTTTTTTACCTTTTGCAATTTGTATATTAAAAAAATAAAAATAAATCTCGCGAATGTTTCAATAGTTGGAGGGTGTATTTAATGCCACCCACCCACTTTACGTATTTCTGTGTATTCTACTCACTGTCACTGTTTTAATTAATTGAAAATATAACGGTGTTTATGGTGATAATAACAAAGAATTTAAATCAGTGTTGTGGTTTAATTTTTTGTGTATATGTAGGGTGGGTGGGTGGCCACTATCCCACTCTCCAATTATTATGTAATAAACAAGGGTTTCTCGGGAAGAGAGGATCAGTAAGCGTTATTAATTATAAATTACGCACAGAGTTATATTAAGGTTTGAATTTAATGTTTATTTTTTAAATTAAATGTTTCTACAGTCAAACTCATATGTTTTACTGGTTATTATATACTTCGTTCGTTATTCCACAGCTCTAGAATCATTAAAGAAATTTCTCACAATTCTTAATAGTTTTAGAAATTGAGGAGAGAAAATAGCAGAATTAATAAAAGATATTCTCATTGAAAAATTTTAAAAGTTTTATTTTAAAACCTTTAAAATAAATCTTCTCAATTATCAATAGAATTTCGACAAAGAATTTTTCCTTTGAAAGTAAGCAAAATTTTGAAGAAGAGGCGTAATAAGCTGGAAAATAAATTACTGAAAAATTCTGGAATTCTCGAAGAAAAATCTTATGATTCTTGAAATGTTTAAAAATCAGGAAGGGAAATTGTTTTAAATTTCAAAAGTAAAAATTGCATTCTAAAAAGAAAAAATATTGAAAATTCTAAAAATTAAGGAGGAAACTGTTTGTTAATATAATTTTTGTTTAGAATGCAAAAGATATTAAAAACTATAGAAATCTTGAAAAAAAAATTGTTTAAAAGTCACAAAAATCTCTATTTGAAAGAAAAAATTCTTGAAAGTTTTAGTAATTGAAATTGTAAATCCAGTGCTTTCTATAAACAACCCTTAATATTAAAAATGTTTCATCACATGATAAAGGAGAATCAAATTCAACAAAAGTTGAGAGGCAAATAGTGTTGGATCTTTGATCAAGAAGGCTTGAAAATTCTAGATATCTTTGTTAGAATTTAGTGGAAAATTATAAAACCTAAAAGAGCATTGTAATAGTTTGGAAGTCTTCTTTTTAGCTTTAAAAATTAAGAAAGGAAATTGCTTAAAACAGAGCAAAATTTTTTGAAAAAGCAAATGTTGTTGATAAACGCTACAAATCTGATGGATAAGTTATTGGAAAATTCTGGAATCCTTTAAGAAAATGGTTATAATTTAAAAGAAAGAGAAAATACTTGAAATTTTTAGGAGTTCAAACCTCTACCTCTAACTGCTCAAAAATTCTAAAACTTTATAAATTGGAAGGAAATTTTTTGGAACATTTTAGAAAAATTGCAATTAAATTGTTGAAAACCAGCAAAACTAAAATATTCTAGAAACTTTATCTTTATCTTTATCTTTATTTAAGCTTTATTAAAACATGGTTAAAATATAGATATTTAGAAAATTGATGGAAAAAAAGCATACAAATAATTTTAACACCATGCTGACGGGCGGAGTTCACGCTTGTAGGTGTTCTTCCACTCAAACCCAAATCCTCTCTTCCGCTGTTCATACAACACCAGCTTCAGATACAAATATTTAGTATTTACATACTTATTTTCACCTTATTGTGTGATATAATAAAATTTTGTCATTTTGACATTGACAGAAAAAAAAACAATTTAAAGGTAAACTACGGATTTTTTAATTATTAAATTAAGAAGAAGAAAATTAGAAGGAAGATCAATTTCTTTGATATTTACTTGATTATTTACCTCTTGTATATTGACATGTTTTCTTATAATCAGCATGAAAAAAGCCACATAGGCGTAAATCGTAAAAACAACGAAAAACGTTAATTAACACCAAAGATGTGCAATGTATGCAAATGCGATTGCCAAATGACTCGAAGCGATCGTTGAGAGACCAATAAAGCATGGTAATGTTGCAGTTGGGACTTGACGCAGCACTAGAAGACGGGCCCCAGTTCGGATTCCACTCTAACGACCGTTTTTCGCGATGACTTAACGACCGTCGATGATGGTGAGGAGAGAAGAAGGCTAGAAGAGTAACAACAAAAAAATGAAACAACCGAAAGAATTTCCAAACAGAAGAAGAAGTGGAAGGATTCCTTCCACCACACACGTGAGACTCGTTGCGCAAGCAAACATGTTCGGACCGCGGGCGCGTTAATTATCGATTATCCGTGGAGCGGATATATTTTCCTCCAAATGAAATCCAGATAACAGTTTCATTAACATAAATTTTAAGCGGCCGCCGTTGTGATTTATAGCGTTATTTAATTTTTGTTTTTCGAAAAATCGCTTCGTAGAATTTTCTACCACGCGTGACGGTTCGCACGTATCCGACGATTCGCAATTATCTCGGAATTTGCGGGAACGAGTGACTCATGAAATTATAACAATTATACGCCGAGTTAATTAGCGGTGGTGATATGAAAGAGAAGAAAAAAATGTATTGGGTTTTATTACAAATGTATCATCATCATATAAAGAAATTTCCATCCATTCTTATACGAGGGTCGATTTTAAAGAAGGTTTAAACTAAGATATTATAATTTTATTTTTTATTTATTTATTTATTTATTTATTGTTTGCTTTGTTTCTCTTCATAAATTAATCAAAAATATTATAAATAATATTACAAAAATTTTATCTCACTTCTTCAAAATGTTCTTCCACTCTGACCCATTCACCCTATTCTCATGAAGAATCTTCGTTGGGGTTCTTACGGCGGCCATTATTCAGCTTCTAAGCTCATTTCTTCTTTTAATAAATTACTATTTCCGTTAAATTATTTGATATTTCAATATGTAAAAATAATGTATATATTAATACCAATTTAATTACTTTATAAGACATCTAATAACATGCTTGACCTTGATCTAACAATTCCTAACCTTGTAAGGCTTATGATCAACTTATATCTTTAGAAAAAATATCTAGTGGGAACCCACCCACCATAAAAATGTATTACTAAAGGCTGTCTTTTAGTTCAAAAATACTTCGATACTAATTCCGTTATCATATTTAGAAAACTAAAAGTCTAATAGTGATAAAATTTGATATGTATATGACGGATGGGTGGCCTCCAACCCACCCTTCAATTTTTAAAACATATGTAAAAATGTTATTAAATCATATTTGAATTAGCAAGAAAGTTTATCTTTTTCATTCTTTGAATATTCTCTTCCAATCATATTTTTCTGAAAATCACTCGTTTATGTTAAAATAATTGTAGGGTGGGATAGTGGACACCCACCCATCCTACAAAAACATTAAAATTTAAGTTAGATTACATTACGGTTTTCAGTTCACAAAAAATTAACACCAACTCTTTTGCTGTTTTCAGGAAACTAGAAGTCCGAGAGTGATTGAAATAAACATGGATATGTAGGGTGGGTGGGTGACCTTTATCAACTTTCCAATTACTAAAACATACAACAGAGAGATTCAATGTAATCAATTTCTTTTAATAAGAAAACGTTTTATTTTTTTTTAATTCTGTAAATATGCGCTTCTAAATAATTTATGCTGAGAAACACTCGCTTATAATGAAATAATTGGAGAATGGAATAGTGGCCACCCACCCACCTTCCAAATACCTGCTACATTAACTTGAATATTGCTTATAGTTCCCAAAACTTCAACATTCATTCTGTAAATGTTTTCAGGATGCTAAAAGTCTGAGTGTGATTGAAGTAAAACTAAATATGTAGGGTGGGCGGGTGGCCTCTATCCACCCTCCAATCAATAAAATCTAAGCGAAGGTTTTATTGAATTAGTTTCTATCAATAAGAAAACATTTCTCGGTTTAATTACATGGATATACTTTTCCATTCATATTTTCATAAGGAACACTCGATTATATTAAAATAATTAGAAGGTGGGATAGTGGCCACCCACCCACCCTACTAATGTACTGAAATTTAAGCTCAAACATAGCGTTTAGTTCCTAAAAACGCCAACTCCCATTCTGTTATCGTTTGCAGGAAACTAAAAGTCGAATAGTGATTAAAATTAGCTTGTATATGTGGGGTGGGTGGCCTCTAACCCACCCTCTATTCTGTATACATGTGTAATTGTTATTCAATCAATTTAAATTAACAAGATAATTTCCAAAATACTTTAATACTATTTTGATTACTGTTTTGAGAATACTAAAAGGCCGACAGTGATTGTAATAAAGGTGCATATGTAAGGTGGGTGGGTGGCCTCTATCCACCCTCCAATCAGTAAATCATAAGCGAGGGTTTTAATTAGAAGTTGTAAAACGTAATAAACATAACATTATTGCAAATCTTAATAGAATTATTCAAACAAATTTTTCAAATAATTTTTTGATGATGTTTTACTGATTGGAGGGTGGGATAGAGGCCACCCGCTCACCCTACATATACATAATAACTTTAAATAATAATCGTTGATAATTTTGCTGCAAAAATCAATAAAATCCTATATGTAATAAAAAAATAAAGCATAATTCAAATTTAAGTTTACCTATAAATGATCTTCTATAGTTAATCTTATCTAATTTAGATTTTAAACCTACCCACCCATCATGCATAAAAATTTTATTAGTTTACTCACTTAAAATTGTACCTTTTGAATTTCTTTCTTGTTCAAAAAGTTTTGTAATTAATCTCATTCTAAACTACGAGACTATCAGTAATTGAATTTAATATGTATATGTAGGGTGGGTGGGTGGCCTCTTTCCCACCCACCAATCACTAAAACGTCATCAAAAATTATTTAAAAAATTTGTATGAATAAATCTCTAAAAATTGCAATTATTTTGCGTTTATTTATATTTTATAATTTTTAATTAAAACCCTCGCTTATGTTTTACTGATTGAAGAGTGGGATAGTGGCCACCCACCCACCCTACAAATGTATTAAAATATAAGTTCAAACACAGCTTTTAGTTCCAAAAAAACACCAACCCTAATTCTGTTATCGTTTGCAGGAAACTAAAAGTCGAATAGTGATTAAAATTAGCTTGTATATATAGGGTGGGTGGCCTCTAACCCACCCTCCATTCTGTATATATATGTAATTAATTATTATTAAATCAATCTAATTTAGCGAGATGGTTTCCAAAATACTTCAATACTAATTTGATTACTGTTTTGAGAATACTAAAAGACCGACAGTGATTGAAATAAAGGTGCATATGTAGGGTGGGTGGGTGGCCTCTATCCACCCTCCAATCAGTAAAACATAAGCGAGGGTTTTGATTAGAAGTTGTAGAACGTAATAAACATAACATTATTGCAAATCTTAATAGAATTATTCAAACAAATTTTTCAAATAATTTTTGGTGAGGTTTTACTTACTGGAGGGTGGGATAGAGGCCACCCGCCCACCCTACATATACATGATAACTTTAAATAATAATCGTTGATAATTTTGCTGCAAAAATCAATAATCTTGTATGTAATAAAAAATAAAGCATAATCCAAATTTAAATTTATCTATAAATGATCTTCTATAGTTAATCTTATCTAATTTAGATTTAAAACCTACCCACCCATCATGCATAAAAATTGTATTAGTTTACTCATTTAAAATTGTACCTTTTGAATTTCTTTCTAGTTCAAAAAGTTTTGTTATTAATTTCATTCCAAACTACGAGACTGTCAGTAATTGAATTTAATATGTATATGTAGGGTGGGGGGGTGGCCTCTCTCTCACCCTCAAATCACTAAAACGTCATCAAAAATTATTTAAAAAATTTGTATGAATAAATTTCTAGAAATTGCAATTATTTTGCATTTATTTATATTTTACAACTTTTAACTAAAACCCTCGCTTATATTTTACTGATTGGAGGGTGGGATAGTGGCCACCCACCCACCCTACAAATGTATTAAAATGAAAGTTCAAACACAGCTTTTAGTTCCAAAAAAACACCAACCCTAATTCTGTTATCGTTTGCAGGAAACTAAAAGTCGAATAGTGATTAAAATTAGCTTGTATATATAGGGTGGGTGGCCTCTAACCCATCCTCCATTCTGTATATATATGTAATTAATTATTATTAAATCAATCTAATTTAGCGAGATGGTTTCCAAAATACTTCAATACTAATTTGATTACTGTTTTGAGAATACTAAAAGACCGACAGTGATTGAAATAAAGATGCATATGTAGGGTGGGTGGGTGGCCTCTATCTCACCCTCCAGTCAGTAAAACATCATCAAAATTTACTTGAAATATTTGTATGAATAAAAAATATAATTATTTTATGTTTGTTTACATTTTACAACTTTTAAGTAAAACCCTCGCTTATATTTTACTGATTGGAGGGTGGGATAGAGGCCACCCACCCACCCTACATATACATGATAACTTTAATTGTTAATCGTTGTTGATTTTGCTACTCAAAACAATCAAATCCTTTATGTAATAAAAAAATAAAACAAAATTAAAATTTAAGTTTAAATATATATGACATTCTATAACTAATCTTATCTAAGTTAGATTTAAAGTCTGTCCACCCATCATATACCAAATTTGTATCAATTTACTCACTCAAAAATTTTACCGTTTTAATTTCTGGCCCATCACCTATTTCCTCGGGCATTGAGCACTTAAGAAAAATTACCAAATCAGAGCATTATTAGCAAAATACAGAAAACAATTGAAGAGCGATTTTTAGATTTTCATGAATCCTTGGTATAATTGACTGTATCAATTCGTCAGTGCATTTTTCTCCAATTGGAGTATTATTTCAGGAGTTGGCGGCAAAATAATCGAAGTAACAATTTCTGGTTTTAATTATTATTGAATCCATTTGAGTTGTGTAATTAATCGGTGTAAGAATTTTTCAAATCGTAACATTATTACAAGAGTTATTGACAAAAAACGAAAAAGCAGTTGGAGAATGATTTTTGGATTTTTATGAATTTTTGGTACAAAAGAAACAATTCGTTATAGTGAGAATTTTCCAAATCGGGAGTTATCGAAAAAAAAACGAGAAATCAATTGAAGTACTTAGTAATTTATATATCAGCACTTCTTCTTTTAATAAATTTATATTTTATATTTTATATATTACCAAATTATCTTCAATTTTTCTTATTTTAGGATATTTAAAATTTTTACCTACATTTCTAAAATTTTCGGAATGATTTCCTCCAGACTTCTCTATTTTTTTAATATTTCTGGTTTTATTATAACAAACTTCTTTAGTAAAATTTGAATATTTTTTTAAGGTTTTAAAGTTTAGAATAGGACCTTTCAGCATTTATTCTTCAAATTTCTGAGAACTATTAAGAAATATTTATAGTTTTATTGTAATATTTTTTTCAGTAATTTGGTTCATTTTTTTAAATTCTAAGATTGTACAAATTTTAAGGACTTTAATGTCGAGAACTTACAGCATTTTTCCTTAAGACTTTTAGAATTTTCTAACGTTTTATAATATTCTAAAATTTCCAGCATTTTCACATTCGAACTTATGACAATTTTCCATTATATAAATATTTTGTTATAATCAAATTTTTCAAATAAGTATCTCTTTAAAATTGGGAGTCTATCCTTTCATGATTCTAGAATTTATTATTTGAAATTTCTAAAATTTACAGTACTTTCTATCCCAGACTTCTAAACATTAACATTTTGCAATATTTCCGATTTTTTTAAGCGAATTAATAAATTCTCCGTTTCAAGTTGTATTCTCTTTTTTATACGAGTAGTTCTAGATTTTTTTAGAACTTCTTCTAAACATTCAGAATGTGGAAACTGTGGTAAAAAATTCTCAAAATTTTGAAGAATTTTCGATTTTAATAAAATCAGAAATACTGAAAAGTTCTCAGAAGTTTGGAAGAAAACAATGATAAGTTTACTTCCGGACTTGTAAGAACTTTCTGGTTTTATCAAAATCAAAAATTCTTCAAAATTGGTTGAATTTTTTCCACAGTTTTAAAATATTTATATAATTTCTCAATTTTCTTTAGAAATTTTAGTATTTTCTTCCTTAATTTAATAAAACTCGTTTTTGGTTTTCACGAATTTTTTAGCATTTTCTCTAAACCTATGAAAACTTTCCAGTATTTTTAGTTTTGTTATAATAGATTTTTGCAGCAAATTTTCCCTTCCAAATTGCACAAACATTTTTTCAAGAAAAAAAAAATAGTAATAATGAGAATTACTGCACTTGTAAATTAATATTTAATATTTAATTTACAATTTTTCAGGATTTCCTTTTAATTTCTAGACTTCCAATATTTTCTTCTTTAGACTTCTACAATTTTTTTCAACGTTTCTTATTTTATTATTGGGTAAATAGTAACTCTTGTTTTGTTCCATATTGTTTTTATTTTCATTTATCTGACACGTGTTTCGGTCTTCGCAGACCATTATCAAGATCGAAACACGTGTCAGATAAATGAAAATAAAAACAATATGGAACAAAACAAGAGTTACTATTTACCCAATATTAATATATGTTTTCATCAAGAGTGCAGCGCATCAAGTATTAACTTTATTGTTTCTTATTTTATGTTATATTATATGTAATTTGATAGTAACTTGTCTCTAGTTTTCTTCTTCTTCAAAATTATGAAAAGTTTATTTTATGGCTTTAAAATTTCCAGTATTTCTGGATGTATTGTAATATTTTATTTAATTAATTATATATGTAGGGTGGATGGGTATTCACTATCCTACCCTCCAGTTTTAAATTATAAACGACGGTTTTCTTATAAAAAATTATTTAAGAAAAGGAGTTTGAAGAACAAATTTTATATAAAACTGCTTGTAATCTAAAAGGCATTCAATAAAATACTCGTGTATGATTAATAGATTATACGGTGGAATAGAGGCTACCCACCCACCCTACATGTATAATGTGATTTTCACTACCGTAACTGTTTTAATTTCCTTGATCATAAACAAAAATTATGTATTTGTTGTTACTGATTTTACAAGCAGTGTTATAGTTTAAGTTTCATTGTATATGTAGGGTGGGTGGGTGGCCACTATCCCACCCTCCAACTAGTAAAACATACACGTCAATTGTACTAAAAATATTTATAATAAGGAAAAGCTTTATATTGTATAAATTTTAAAATAAACTCTCCTTGTTTTTACGTTTGGTTTTCTTGAAAATAATTGTTGATGATGTTTTGATTGGAGGGTGGAATAATGGCCACATATCCACCCCACATATATTTGAAAACTATAAGCTAAAACACTGTGTTAAATTGTTGAAAAACCATCAACAATAAAGCTACTGTTTTGTTTTAGAAATAAAAACAATGTCAGTGATTACAGTTTAAATAGTATATGTAGGGTGGGTGGGTGGCCACTATCAGACCCTTCAATCAAAACACAATCATCAACTAATTTTCAAAAAAAAATAATATGTACCAATAAAAAGAATTTGTATTAAAATTTATACAATACAAAGCAGTTTCTCATTAATAAAATTTTCAGTAAAACCGACGTTTATGTTTCAATAATTAGAGGGTGGGATAGTGGCCACCCACCCACCCTACATATATTTCAAAACTCTAAGCTAAAACGCTGTGTTGAATTCTTGAAAAACCATCAACAAAAAGACTGTTGGTTTTTGGAAACGTAAACACTGTTAGGGATTAATGTTCAGATGTATATGTAGGGTGGGTGGGTGGCCACTATCCCACCCTCCAATCAAAACACCATCAACAACTATTTTCAAAAAATTAATACGTACAAATAAGGGGAATGAATGTACATTAAAATTTATACAATATAAATCTGCTTCTTATTAATAAAAATTTTAAAAGCGACGTATATGTTTTACTAATTGGAGAGTGAATTTATATGTTCTGTTATTTTTAAACAAATGATTAGTGAATGAAAACGCATATGACTTAAATCCAACGCTCGAAAGAGCAAATGGAAAGGGTGATGATTTATTTCGAAAATTTTAGAATTTTACACAAATTTATTTTCTAGATTTGTACGATTTTTCAACATCTTTTGCTTTTACTTAAAAAATTCTGCTATTTTTCCCATCATTACCTTTCTCAATTTCTAGGATTTTCAAAAAAGAATGATTTCAAATAATGTGGATTTCAGTGCTTTAAAATTTTAGAGCTATTTCTATTCTAGATTTTTAGAAATATCTAGTATCTTCAAATTATTTTCTCTGTTCTAACATTTTTCCTTTTTAAAATTTTCAAGATTATTAAGATTTTTCTTCTGAAGTGTTCAAAATATACAGGAATGTTTCTTTGGGATTTTTACCAGAAATTTTCAAAATTTAAAATGACTTTTTTCCAAATTGTAAGAATTTTCATCAAGAGTTTTAAATATTTTTATTAATCTTTCTACCAGACTTAATTTCCATTCTCAAAGTTAAGGATTATATAAAGGCGATTACTTCAGGAAGTGCTTTATAATATTTGTGGAAACGCTTATAAAATCTTCATTACAAAAAATGGGATATTCGTGATCTACTATTGGTGCTGGGGTCTTAGAGAAGTCTTAATGAAATCTTCAATTTTAATTTGGCACACACAAATCTAGGAAATTTTAACGAATGCCTCGAGTCTAGAATATTTACTTTATAGTACAAGAGGACGAAGTTTTATTCCTATTTATTACTTTCTTTCTTTCTTGATATGAGATGAAGGCAAAATACTGTAACGTTGGTCAATGCCTGGGGAACACAGAAGGACTTTCGAATCATCAGCATGGATTATGGAAGGACTGATTGCTAGTAGATATGAGATAAAAAGAAGGTGCAAGGGAAGATGGTGAAAGGTTGCAGCAAATAAATGGTTAGACGGCAGAAAACAGACGATAGAAAACTGAAGGTGCCAGAGCGGTTGCTCAATTGTTGGCTTTTAAGCCAGCAGTCCTGTTTTTAGAAGGAAATTTTTGTAGTGACTTGAGATGAACAGAGAAAATGTATGGTCTCCAAGAGAAAAAAAGTGCTATAATCACCTGTTATAATCAACTTTAATGCGTTTCACTCTATTGGAACAAAATTATGATTGTGATAGTGAGAAGAAAATGTTAAGTTACATATCTTCTATCAAACAGAATCATGTATTGCCCAGCTGGATTGTCACTGAGGATGATCCACTGATACTACGACTATAACATTTTATATTAAAGCTATTTTACAGCTAATGAATAAAAAAGCTTGTATATTTAGAGAAAACCCATCCTTGAATAATATGATATAAAAATAATTTATGATGGAAATATCTAAACATCTCGTGTTGCGATAAAATCAAATTTGGAAACATATGTGATGAACGCCAGGTCTACCTCTTTCAGTAGCTGATCTGTTTTGCATATTAAACAAAAAAATTAAAATAGGGGTGCATTTTAATATTCGGCCCGGTATGTAAATTGCGGATAAAAGGGTGATTATATATATATACAAGGGGTGGTCCATTTATACCTGAAAGTATGTCCCGTTGTTTGGAGAAAAATGCAGGGTGTAGCGTTTAAATTTGTGTCGGTTTAAATTTTTGATAAATTCCCGAAACACGCACTGTAAACTTTTCCCCTTATCAATATTTCAGCATCAAATCTTTAGTTACTTATTCATTCCACTTTCTGGTAACACGAAATTACCAATAAACACTGAGGATTAATTTATGATGTAAAGAGAGGAGGGAATGAATTTCACCCCCACGTTTTTAAAATTACTTATTAATCGAAAGATGTTTGTTTGTTCCCGGCAATTTAAGAAGGAATTTATTTAATTTCCTAACGTTTGTAGGAAACAAATGTACTTAAGCAGCTGCGGCTCGTGAAAGTGCGTTCTCGGTAAACGAAATAGCGCTTTACTTTCTAAACATAATAAACTTAAGTGAGTTACTTTAATTATATGGCTACCTGCCTACGTGTGTTCTTTCTTGCTTGCGCAATCCACGTAAGACTTATTTTTACGCGTACTCTACGTTCCTGAGAGTTTCTCAAATATTGATTGATTTATGCCACACACGAAATATTTCTATTATATACAGAGGAGAAGAAGGCAAAAAAAATGGAACGGTTTAACATTACCTATAATTAACGTGCCAGGACTGGTTATTACGGCTTTAGAAATAAATGTGGATCTGATGAATGCGCGATTGTTTCTCAATCAGCAGGATATAAGAGAGCCGAACGCCCACTGTACACTAATTATTTAATTAAGATTATACTGGATTCATTAATTAATGCCTTCCTCCGCGCACCTGCTTCACCTCATTAAAGCGGAATCATTGCGTAATCATCGCACTGACGAAAGATGTCCGATGATGTTCTTTCAATTGTTTCAAATCAATTCTTTAAATAAAATAAATAAATAAAGTTAATAAAAATGGATACAACACAGTTTATTCCTAAAACTTAAACCTATACTACAAAACATTTAATTTTAAATAACGGTTTTATATTGTATAAATTATATTGTAAATTCCCCTTATTTGTACGTATTAATTTTCCGAAAATAGTTGTTGATGGTGTTTTGATTGGAGGGTGGGATAGTGGCCACCCACCCACCCTACATATATTTTAAAACTATAAGCTAAAACACTGAAAACATCAATAATAAATCTGATGTTTTTTTTTGGAAACGAAAACAGTGTAAACATTAATCACTGACAGTGGTTTCGTTTCCAAAAAAAACAACCTTATTATTGATTTTTTCAGGAATTTAACACAGTGTTTTAGCTTATAGTTTTAAAATATTTGTGGGGTGGGTGTGTGGCCAATATCTCACCCTCCAATCAAAACATCATCAACAAATATTTTCAAGAAAACCAAACGTAAAAACACAACGAATTTATGTTAAAATTTATACAATATAAAACTGTTCCTTATTAATAACATTATTAGTACTATCGGCGTGTATGTTTGACTAGTTGGAGGGTGGGATAGTGGCCACCCACCCACCCTACATATACAATGAAACGTAAACTACAACACTGATTATAAAATCAGTAACAACAACTACATAATTTTTGTTTATGTTCAAGGAAATTAAAACAGTTACAGTAATGAAAATCACACTATATATGTAGGGTGTGTGGGTGGCCTCTATCCCACCCTCCAATCTGTTAATCACACACGAGCGTTTTATTTAATTCCTTTTAGATTACAAACAGTTTTATATAAGATTTATTGTTTAAACTCCTCTTCACAAATAATTTTTGATAAGTAAACCGTCGTTTATAATTTAATAATTTAAAACTGGAGGGTATGATAGTGGCCACCCATTCACTTTAGATATACAATGAAACTTAAATATTACAATACATTCAGAAATACTGGAAATTTTAAAACCATCATTTTGAAGGAAAATTTTTGATAATAATTCTTGAAAATTAAACACAAGTTGCTATCAAATCAGATATAATGTAAAATAAAATAAAAAACGATGAAAAAAAATTGTAAAGTCTAAAGAAGAAAATATTGGAAATTCTAGAAATTAAGAGGAAATCCTGAAAAATTTGGAAGGGAAAATTTGCTAAAAAAATCTATTATAATAAAACCAGAAATACTGGAAATATTTTATAAGTTTAGAAAAGAAAATGCTAAAAATTCGGGAAAACCAAAAACGCTGGAAAGTTTTATATAATTAAGAAAGAAAATACTAGAAATTCTAAAAAAAATGAGAAATTACAATAATATTTTAAAACTGTAGAAAACACAATTTTGAAGAATTTTTGATTTTGATAAAACCAAAAGTACCGAAAAGTTCTTAGAAGTCCGGAAGTTAACATATCATTGTTTTCTTCCGAACTTCTAAGAACTTTCCAGTATTTCTGATTTTATTAAAATCGAAAAATCTTGAAAATTTTGAGAATTTTTTACCACAGTTTCCACATTCTGGATGTTTAAAATAAATTCTAAAAGAATCTAGAACTATGAAAAAAAAATTACAACTTGAAAATTTGCTAATTCAATTATAAAAATGGTGATGTGTCCATCATAGTACTTTCCCTATATTTTTCTCGAAAACTATGAGGTTGAATTTGATGGATAATTATGATAATCTTAAAAACCTAGGGAAGACCTTACTGAAAAATTCTACTAAAGCATTGTAAAAATTTCTCGAAAATTATGCTAATCTTGAAAAACTGCTGATAAATTGTAAAAATATGGAAGAAAAAAACTCTAAAAATTCTAGAAAAAAAATGGTGATGAAAAATTGTAAAAATTAAAAAATCTTTAAAAAACTTTTAAAATTCGAATGAAGAAAGAAACAACTGCTGGAAAATTGTGGAATTTTCGATTATTGAACTTGGAAAAAAAATGAAAATGCTGAAAAAATTACTTGATAATTCTATACAAAAAATTCTACTGAAAATTGAAAAATTTTGGTGACAAATTCTCACTATTTCCAAAAAAAAATATAAAATTTAAAAAGCTCACAAAATTCATAATAGAATTCTAAAACCTTTAAAAAATATTCTCGTAATTTAGTAGAGGAATTAATGGAAAATTCTGGCAATCTGAAGGAAAACAGTTCGATAAATCATGGAAAAGAAAAAGACGATGCAGACAAATTGTAAAAATCTTGAGGGAAATTCTTGCCATTTTGGATTTTAGAAAATTTGAAAACTCCCAAGAAAATTCTAAAAATGCAAGTTATTATTAAATTTGAAAACCCTCACAATTTGGAAAAGAATTCTTGAAACCTGAAAAATAAATTATAGGAAAATGTATAACTGTATATGTAGGATGGGTGGGCGTCTTCTCTATCCCAACCTCCAACTAATAACATATTCTACTATTTACAATTAAAAAAATTCTAAACTATAAATAAAACCTCAAGAAAAATTTTCGGCATTTAGTGAAGAAAATTATACATTTGTCAACTTGAAAACCTCAAGAAAATTTTTAAAATTTTAAAGAAAAATTGCGGGAAGATTATAAAATCTCTAAAGATATTTCACAGAGTTAAGAAGAGAAATAATGGAAAATTCTAGAAATCTAATTCTAGTTAGAAATTGGAAATTGTAGGAATATGGAAGAAAATTCTCTAATTTAGAAGAGATGTTGTAAATTTCTAGAAATCTGAAGAAGGAAGTATAGAGAAATTAAAATTCTTCTGAAAAATTGTAAATAGCTTTAGGAAAATATTTGGCATTTGGAAAAGAAAATGTTGAAAAAATAGAGAAAACTAAAAGAAATGTTTTAGGAAATTTAGAAACCTAAATTCGTAAAATCTGAAATAAAAAATGCTGGCAGTAATTAGTGTTTCTAAAAAAAATGTTTTTTTGTTTTTTTTTTAAATTGTGTAAATTTTTAGGATAATTCTCGTCATTTGTAGAATACAAATTTTGAAGATAATTCTCGTCATTTGTAGAAGAATATACTTGAAAATTCTAAAATCAAATAAAATGTTAGATTTGGGAAGCTTCAATTTTTTTTTAATATTTTCTCAATTTCGAAGAGGAATTAATGGAAAATTCTAATCATCTAGAAGATAAATGCTAGAGGATTGTAGAATTAAGGAGAAACATTTTAGAAATTTATGTGATTCTACAAAAATTCTGCTGAAAATTATAAGAAAAAATTCGAGATCAATTCTCGTCATTTAGAGTAAAATATGTAAAAATTAAAAAGAGAAAAAAATATTAAATTTGGTGACCTCAAAAGTCTAAAATCCTTGAAGAAAATTCTCGTAAGGTTTCCCCAAAATTTAGAATTGTGAGTGCAAAAAAAATATTTTCTAAAATTTTAAAAAATTCTTTACACCTAAGCTATAGAAAATCAATTAAAAATTGTTAAAAATTTTCTTCAAATCTGAATTAAATATATCACAAAATATTTATATAATGGAAAATTGTCACAATTGTAAATGCAAAAATGCTGGAAATTTTAGAATATTATAGAACGTTAGAAAATTCTAAAAGTCTTAAGGAAAAATGCTGGAAGTTCTTGACATTAAAATCCTTAAAAATTGTTTAAAATAAAAACAAATTACTGAAAAAAAATTACAATAAAACTAGAAATATTTTCTTACAGTTCTCAGAAGTTTGAAGAATAAATGCTGAAAATTCTAATTCTAAACTTCAAAACCTTAAAAAAAATATTCAAATTTTACTAAAGAAGTTTGTTATAATAAAACCAGAAAGATTAAAAAATTATAGAAGTCTGGAGGAAATAATTCCGAAAATCTAGAAATGTAGATGAAAATTTAAAATATCCTAAATTAAGAAAAATCGAAGATAATTTAATAAAACAAGAAGTGCTGATAAATTTATGGTGCGTAGAATATAAATTACTAAGTTGTTCAATTAGTTTTTCGATTTTTCCCAATAACTCCTGAAATAATACTCCGATTTGAAAAAAAAATTTCACTATAACGAATTGCTACAATCATTTGTATTAATATTCATAAAAATCCAAAAATTGTTTATTCGAATAATTTTTGTAATAATGTTCATATTTAGAAAATTCTTACAAATTAACATCTCAAATAGAAGTTTGATTTTTGTGAGTTACGTGAAGGTAAACTTGATTAATTAAAAAGCACTAAAAACCTTTTTTCACAATTTTATTTAAATTCACAGATATATATATTTCGGACACAAAGTGCTTTTTAATTAATCTCAAATAGATTTGATATTTATTAAAATATGAAAATAACACTTCATTTTTTCACGATTTTTGTCGAAAACTCTTGAAATAATACTCCGAATTGAAAAATGTTCACACTGATGAATTACTATCATCAAATATATCAAGGAATAGCCCACCCATCATGTATCAAATTTTTACTAATTCAGTCACTCAAATATTTACCTAAGGAATTTCTTTTTTATTCAAAAAGTTCTGTAATTAATTTTATTGCATACCACGAGAGTATCAGTAATTGGAATTTATGTATATGTAGGGTGGGTGGGTGGCCTCTATCCCACCCTCCAATCAGTAAAACATCATCAAAAATTATTTGACAAATTTATATGAAAAATCTTTAAAAATTGCAATTATTTTGTGTTTATTTATATTTTACAAATTTTAACTAAAACCTTAGCTTATGTTTTACTGATTGGAGGGTGGGATAGAGGCCAACCACCCACCCTACATATTTATGATAACTATAATTACTAATCGTTGATGATTTTGCTGCTAAAACCAATCAAAAACTATGTAATAAAAAATAAAACAAAATCAAAATTTAAGTTTAAATATAAATGACTTTCCATAGCAAATCTTATCTTATTTATATTTAAAGTCAGCCCACCCATCATGCATGAAATTTTTACTAATTTACCCACTCAAAAATTTTACCGTTTTAATTTCTTTTTTATTCAAAAAGTTTTGTTATTAATTTTACTGGAAACCACAAAACTATAAGGAATTATAATTTCTATGTATATGTAGGGTGGGTGGGTGGCCTCTATCCCACCCTCCAATCAGTAAAACATCATCAGAAATTATTTGAAAAATTTGTATGAATAAATCGCTAAAAATTGCAATTATTTTGTGTTTGTTTATATTTTACAAATTTTAATTAAAACCCTCGCTTATGTTTTACTGATTGGAGGGTGGGATAGAGGCCACCCACTCACCCCACATATACATGACTACTATAATTGCTAAGTGTTGATGATTTTGCTGGTAAAAACAATGAAACTCTTTATGTAATAAAAAATAAAACAAAATCAAAATTTAAGTTTAAATATAAATGACTTTCTATAGCAAATCTTATCTTATTTATATTTAAAGTCAGCCCACCCATCATGCATGAAATTTTTACTAATTTACCCACTCAAAAATTTTACCGTTTTAATTTCTTTTTTATTCAAAAAGTTTTGTTATTAATTTTACTGGAAACCACAAAACTATAAGGAATTATAATTTCTATGTATTTGTAGGGTGGGTGGGTGGCCTCTATCCCACCCTCAAATCAGTAAAACATCATCAAAAATTATTTGAAAAAATTGTATGAAAAAATGCAATTTCTTTGTGTTTGTTTACATTTTACAATTTTTAACTGAAACCCTCGCTTATGTTTTAGTGATTGGAGGGTGGGATAGAGGCCACCCACCCACCCTACATATACATGACAACTATAATTGTTAATCGTTGATGATTTTGCTGCTAAAAATACTGGAACTCTATGTATAAAAGGAAATAAAACAAAATCAAAATTAAGTGTAAATATAAATGACTTTCAATAGCAACTCTTATCTAAAAAATCTAAAAATCGTTCTTCAATTGTTTTTTTCGTTTTTTTTTGTCAATAACTTCTGGTATAATGTTCCAATTTTGTAAATTCTTGCACTGATTAATTACACAACTCAAATAGATTTTATATTAATTAAAACTTGAAATTCTCACTTTGATTGTTTTTTCCATAACTCCTGAATTAATACTCCAATTTGAAAGAAAAGAAAAAATACACTGACGAATTGCTACAGTTAATTATACTAAGGATTCATGAAAATCTAAAAATCGTTCTTCAATTATTCTTTGTATTTTGCCAATAGCTTCTTGTATTTGGAAATTTTAACTACTTAATGTAGGAGGAAATAGGTGATGATAACCTAAAGAGAATAACCATTTTGGTGGATTAGTGCATTCTAAAAGGGATAGTGCTGTCTACACCATAATTCGAGGGTAGTTTTATTTTTACAAGACTTTAAAGTCAGAAATATCAACCACTTTTCTCTATAGATGGCGTTAGGAGATCGTACTAGGAACGCCATTGAGGAGGACATGTCTTCGAAAAATTAATTTAAATCGGGTATAGGGAGTGGTTTTCAGTTAGAGACATTCTCAGGTTAGAAGGCATTATTTCTATTTCTTGCAGTGAAAGAAGGTCAACAAACAAACAAAATCATTCCTTTGATTATTAAAAATTTGACCGTTTTATTGTATTACAAATAAATATTTTAAAGACGTATATTAACAACAGCAGGATGTTTTATTGCAAATAATATTCTGATATTAAACATAAAAACCCATCATCAAAATATTTAACACACACATATCTTGATTTCCAAGTACTCCACGTGACATCCGCAGTTGCCCAAATTGGTACCACACGACAGCCACCATTAGTACCCTGTTATTTTAATAATTACGCGAGACTGACTGGTGCCGTTATGTTGCAAACAAACACAACCGCGAATTAGCGTACAATCTTTACTTTTTTTTCTTCCTGCTTGTTTTTCTTTTTTAAATAAAACGATTGCGCATACAATAGCTACGAACGCACCTGTTTATTAATTGATGATGATGATGATGATGGGTGAAATGGAATAGTGGAATTACACGGATTGCGAAACGCGTGTGTGGGTTTTAATAAAGAGAAAATTTCGCGGACGACAAACCTAATCATTGTGATTAATGACGCGAGATGGACGCAATTTTGCGGTCACGTGATCGCAACGGTTCTTAACTGACTGGCTCCTTTTTTTATTATTAAAATTACCACTTTATACACATACATAAGTATACATCTAGTAATCCATCATAATTATATGGGAATTTATTTTATTTATTTTTTAATATTCCTGTTTATTTCTGTTTCCGATAATTCGAATCACCTGGTTGATTGCAAGTTGTACTTTTTAGTATGCTGAGATTGTACCAATTAATTTAATTATGATATTCAACTCCTATCAGTGTCGGTAATGAGATATTATACAGGTATGGATAACGAGGATTAATTAAGGTCAAATGATTACTTATCGAAATGTTATGAAATGTTAATAATTGATGTTATAACTGTTATGTGAAAATTTTAAAACAAAATGAACATACATTATTTAATATATTGTTTATTAATCTTTAGCTTCCTTTCCAAAAAAAGTAATACATATGAATATACACAAATATATAATAAAACGTACAAAAATTTTGGATGAATGAAGCTGAGCGGAGTTCGTGCAGTTGCGATGTTCTTCAACTCTTGTTTTTGTCCATGGTTCTGAAGGTGCAAATATCCTCTTAGACATCTGTATTCTTCTTTATATATCATTATTGAAGATAGTAATTACAGTACATATTAATAACAACAATTATTGTGATTCTTCATCTTCTTCTTCACGGTTATTGACTGTAGCTTTCAAATTTAAATCAATTAAGCGTTTCAGTCTCATATTTAATATTATTCATTATAGAAATTCGTTTTTGAGTTACGTAAATTTTTAATTAAACACGTTTATTTTTCTTTAATTAATTACTCTATTAAATATGATACATTATATATCAGCCCTTAAAGGAATTTTTTGCTGGCACGCGCGGAATTTCGCCGGTAAAGTTAATTATCGTTGCCTCTCATTAAACACCTGAAGAATTTCGGAGTTTCAACCGCGAATTCGTTTTTGATTGACGTCTTCCTTTATCGGAGATAATTTAATCACGAAAGGCATGTCGAGTCAAGGAACGTTTAATATCTTATGCAAATTTATACAAAATTATTCACTCTCCTTCATAATTCACGTATTTTCTGTATTCATTTCAGATACGTTATCTACACGGGTTTGGGAGCGAGCGCGTGTAAACAGGATTATTCGATTAAAAAATTATTTGTGTAAGAGCACGCGCTCTTACTATACATACAAATTATTAATAACTACTCGTATTTCTATTAGATATAGTTTATTTTTTATTTCAAAGCTGAAATTACTATATAAGAAAATGATTATATTGATAAACTAAATATCTGGCAAAAATAGTGAAACATAACCAAGTGCTTAATAATTTTTATTAACATAAAAATATTTCACCACTGGTTAAGTGGGAAATTAATTAATCGTAAATTTCTAGCTTTATTTTTAACTTATTTATTGTTGTTATATTTTATTTAGGAAGGATTATCTAAGCATTTTGGATAAATAAATAATATTTATTTTAATACAAGAATAATATTTATATATAAAGGATTTAAAATATTCAGTTAATTAAAATAATAATTTTCAACTCCGTTGATTGTAATTAAAAACAAAATACGCACGTATATAAATTTAGGAAGTAATTTGTAAAAGAATGCGCGTGCATATTAATATAGGGTTGTAATGAATCAATTGGTAGTGAATTAACATTTTAATGTGCAGTGACCTATTGAAAAGGTGCGCCAGCTCGCTCTCCTTATCTAGCGTTTGATCGGTTCGGCCCGATTATCTCTGCGATAGTTATGAATATGAAATTTCGTTGTTTATATCACTTCTTCTAATTTCTATGCTAATCAGAATGGTAAACGTGTAAGCGAGCCCGCCGCTGCAACGCATAATTCATCCATTCGACTAATTAAAAACAACACACTAAATTATTTCACGTTGTAGTTGTTATAGTGAACGATCGTTTACAATGATTTTAGGTGTAGTAGCTGACTGGTCTAAATTGTGGCCGTAATTTAATTTAAATGAACACAGGTAATTAAATAAAGTAATGGGAAAATTAAAGGATGGTAATTTAATCGTGGGGATAGTTGCCACCATCTATACCATAGTTTCTCGCTGTCCACTTTAAAATAACAAACATACCCTTTAAAAATATATTTAAGGATTTTCAAAATGATTCCAACTTGAATTATAATTTTTAGAATTTTCCAAACGTCGACATAAAATTTTCAATAATTGCTACTTTAAATTCAAATCGATGCCATTTTGTTTCTGGACACAGGACAGTAAGTTGTTTGTGGTGTTACTAAGACACACTCTTTCCAAATTATATATGAGGATTTTCAAAGTAATTCCACCTTGAAATATATTTTTTATAATTTTTCAAACGTCGAAATGAAATTTTCAATAATTGCAACTTTGATTTTAAAACGATGCCATTTTGTTTTTGGACAAAGTACAAGGAATATTTTATGGTATTACTAAAACACACCCTTTCTAAATATATCAACGGATTTTCAAAGTAATTCCATCTTGAATTATATTTTTTAGAACTTTCCAAACGTCGAAATGAAATTTTCAATAATTACAAATTTAAATTCAAATCGATGCCATTTTATTTCTGGATAAAGTATAGCCAAAGTTTTGTAGTATTACTAAAATACACCCTTTGAAAATATATTTGAGGATTTTCAAATTAATTCCACCTTGGATTATTTTTTGAAAATTTTTTAAACGTCGAAATGAAATTTTCATTAATTACAACTTTGAATTCAAATCAATGCCATTTTGTTTCTAGGTAAAGTATAGCATTTCTTTTGTGGTATTACTGAAACACACCCTTTCTAAATATATTTGAGGATCTTCAAAGTAATTCCACCTTGGATTATATTTTTTAGAATTTTTCATACGTCGAAATGAAATTTTCACTAATTGCAACTTTCAATTCAAATCGATGCTATTTTGTTTCTGGGTAAAATACATCGATTGTTTTGTGGTATTACTTAAACACATCTTTTCTAAATCTATCGAAGGATATTCAAAGTAATTCCACTTTGGATTATATTTTTTAGAATTTTTCAAACGTCGAAATGAAATTTTCACTAATTGCAACTTTAAATTCAAATCAATGCCATTTTGTTTCTAGATAAAGTATAGCATTTCTTTTGTGGTATTACTGAAACACACCTTTTCCAAATATTCCTGAGGATTTTCAAAGTAATTTCATTGTAGATTATATTTATTAGAATTTTCCAAACGTCGAAATGAAAGTTTCACTAATTGCAGCTATAAATTCAAATCGCTGCCATTTTGTTTCTGGATTAAGTAACTCAATTGTTTTATAGTATTACTAAAACACACCCTTTCTGAATATATTTAAGAGTTTTTAAAGTAATACCACCTCAGATTACATTTTTTAGAATTATCCAAACATCGAAATTAAATTTTCCATAATTGCAACTTTAAATTCAAATCGATGCCATTTTGTTTCTGGACAAAGCACAATGATTGTTTTATAATATTACTAAAGCATATCCTTTCTGAATATACTTGAGGATTTTCAAAGCGATTTCACCTTGGATTATATTTTTTTAGAATTTTCCAAACGTCGAAATGAAATTTTCACTAATTGCAACTTTAAATTCAAATTGATGCCATTTTATTTCTGGATAAACAACAGCAACTGTTTTGTGGTTTTAATAAAACACATATTTTCTAAATATATGCAAGAATGTTGAAAGTAATTCCACATTGGATTATAAATTTTAGAATGTTCCAAACGTCGAAATGAAATTTTCATAAATTCCCAGTTTTAATTTAAATCGATGCCATTTTGTTTCTGGGTAAAATACAGCGATTGTTTTGCAGTATTACTTAAACACATCTTTTCTAAATATATCTAAGGATGTTCAAAGTAATTCCACCTTAGATTATACTTTTTAGAATTTTTCAAACGTCGAAATGAAATTTTCCCCAATTGCAACTTTAAATTCAAATCGATGCTATTTTGTTTGTAAGTAAAATAGAGCGATTGTTTTGAAGTATTACTAAAACACATTTCTTCTAAATATATCTTATAATGTTCAAAGTAATTCCACATTGGATTATAAATTTTAGAATGTTCCAAACGTCGAAATGAAATTTTCATAAATTCCCAGTTTTAATTTAAATCGATGCAATTTTGTTTCTGGATAAAATACAGCAATTGTTTTGTGATATTACTATAATACACTTTTTTTAAATATACCTACGGATTTTTAAAGTTAGTCCATCTTGGTTTATATTTTTTAGAATTTTTCAAACGTCGAAATGAAATTTTCACTAATTGCAACTTTAAATTCAAATTGATGACATTTTGTTTGTAGACAAAGTACTGCGATTGTTTCGTAGTATTACTAAAACACATCCTTGCATATGTAGGGTGGGTGGATGGCCACTATCCTACCCTCCAGCTTTAAATTATAAGCGACGGTTTCCTTAATAAAAATAAAATATAAAAAAGTATTTACCCAGTATAAAACTGTTTGTAATCAAATTACTATCCATAAAATCACTTGTGTATGATGTTGAGATTCGAAGGTGGGATAGAGGCCACCCACCCACCCTACATATGCAATGGAACTTAAATTACAATACTGCTTACAAAATTATTAACTAATTTTACAAAATCTCTGTTTAAGTTTTAGAAAACTACAACTCTTACAATGATAGATGTTTGAAAAAACTTAAACCAAATGTTAATTAAATACTTATTTAACAAAATCCCGACATAAGTTTAAATTATTGGAGAAGCCACCCACCTATCTTACATATATATTGTTACTTACATCATAATAAGACTTTTAGTCCTCTAAAACTTAAACAGATATTTTGTAGAATTACTTAAGAATTTCATAAGCACTATTGTAGCTTAAGTTTCTTTGCATATGTAGGGTGGGTGGGTGGCCACTATCCTACCCTCCAGCTTTACATTATAAGCGACGGTTTTTATATTAAAAGTAAAATATAAAAATTAGGTATTTACATATTAAACCCATTAGAAAACTGTTTGTAATAAAACATTTTATCCATAAAAATACTCGTGTATGATATACAGATTAGAGGGTGGGATAGAGGCCACCCACCCACCCTACATATGCAGTTGAACTTAAACTACAATAGTGGTTATAAAATTATTAACATCTTCTACAAAATTACTGTTTAATTTATTGAGGACTAAAACTCTTACAATTATGGCGGTTTCAATATTCAATATTCTATGTTATTTTGTTTCTGGACAAAATATAGCGATTGTTTTATGGTGTTACAAAAACACACCCTTTTTAAATATATCTGAGGATTTTCAAATGAATTCTACCTTGGATTATGTGTTCTATAATTTTTCAAACGTCGATATACAATTTTTCGTAATTGCAACTTTAAATTCAAATCGATGCGATTTTGTTTCTGAACGAAGTACAGCCAATGTTTTGTAGTGTAACTAAAACACAATCTTTTCAAATATATCTGAGGATTTTTAAAACAATTTCACAATGGATTATATTTTTTAGAATTTTCCAAATGTCGAAAAGAAATTATCACTAATTGTAACTTTAAATTAAAATCGATGCCATTTTGTTTCTGGACAATGCACAGCAATTATTTTTCAGTATTACTAAAACATACTCTTTCTAAATAAATCTGAGAAATTTCAAAGTAATTCATTGGATTATATTTTTTATAATTTTCCAAACGTCAAAGTGAAATTTTCACTAATTGTAACTTTAAATTCAAATCGACGCCATTTTGTTTCTGGACAAAATATGGCGATTGTTTTATGGTGTTGCAAAAACACACCTTTTTTAAATATATCTGAGGATTTTCAAATTAATTCCACCTTGAATTATGTGTTTAATAATTTTTCAAACGTCGATATACAATTTTTCCTAATTGCAACTTTAAATTAAAATCGATGCGATTTTGTTTCTGGACGAAGTACCGCCAATGTTTTGTAGTGTAATTAAAACACAACCTTTCCAAATATATCTGAGGATTTTTAAAGCAATTTCAGAATGGATTATATTTTTTAGAATTTTCCAAACGTCGAAATGAAATTATCACTAATTGTAACTTTAAATTCAAATCAATGCCATTTTGTTTCTGGACATTGCACAGCGATTGTTTTTCAGTATTACTAAATAATACTCTTTCTTAATAAATCTGAGAAATTTCTATGTTGGATTATATTTTTTAGAATTTCCGAAACGCCGAAATGAAATTTTCATTAATTGCAACTTAAAATTCAAATCGATGCCATTTTGTTTCTGGACACAGTACAGCGTTTCTTTTGTGGTGTTACTAAAACACACTCTTTCTGAATATATCTGAGGATTTTCGAAGTAATTCCTTTATGAATTGTATTTTTTTGAATTTTCCAAACGTCGAAATAAAATTATCACTAATTGCAACTTTAAATTCAAATCGATGCAATTTTGTTTGTGAGTAAATTACAGCAGTTGTTTTGTGGAAATACCAAAACACACCCTTTCTGAAGGTTTTAGAAGATTTTCAAAGTAATTCCATAGTGGATTATATTTTTTAGAATTTTTCAAACGTCGAAATAAAATTTTCCAAAATTGCAACTTTAAATTTAAATCCCTTTTGTTTCTGGGTAAAATACAACATTTAGTTTATAAAACGTATCCTTTCTAAATTATATATCAGGACTTCTAAAGTAATTTTACTCTGAATTATAATTTTTTAGAATTTTTAAAACCTAAAAATGAATTTTCACTAATAGCAACTTAAAATTTAAATCGATGCAATTGTGTTTCTAGATAAAGTGCAGCAATTGTTTTATGGTATTTTTAAAATCCGGCCTCTCTTAATGTATCCAAGGATTTTAAAAGAAATTTCACCTTGAAATATAATTTTTATAATTTTCTAAACGCCGAAATTAAATTTTCACTAATTACAACTTTAAATTCAAACTGATGCGATTTTCTTTCTAAGCAAAAGTACAGCGATTGTTTTTCTGGTGTTGATAAAAAACACACTTTCTAAATATACCTGAGGATTTTCAAATTAATTCAATCTTGGATTATATTTTTTAGAGCATTCCAAACGTCAAAATCTAATTTTCAATAATTACAACTATAAATTCAAATCGATACAATTTTGTTTCTTGTTAAATTATAGCAATTGTTTTGTAGTATTACTAAAACACACTTTTTCTTAATATACCTGAGTATTTGCAAAATAATTCCATCTTCGATTATATTTTTTAGTATTTTCCAAACATCAAAATGAAATTTTCATTAATTGCAACTTAAAATTCAAATCGATGCCATTTTGTTTCTGTGTAAACCACAGCGTTTGTTTTGTGATATTACTATAACACACTCTTTCTAAATATATCTGAGTAATATCAAAGTAATTCCACCCTGGATTGTATTTTTAGAATTTTTCAAACGTCGAAATGAAATTTTCACCAATTGCAACTTTAAAATCAAATCGATGCCATTTTGTTTGTGAGTAAATTACAGCAGCTGTTTTGTGGTAATACCAAAACACACCCTTTCTGAAGGTTTTAGAAGATTTTCAAAGTAATTCCATAGTGGATTATATTTTTTAGAATTTTTCAAACGTCGAAATAAAATTTTTCAAAATTGCAACTTTAAATTTAAATCGATGCCATTTTGTTTCTGGGTAAAGTACAGCATTTATTTTATAGTATTACTAAAACACATTCTTTCTAAATTATATTTGAGGAATTTCAAAGTAATTTTACATTGGATTATAATTTTTTAGAATTTTTCAAACGTGAAAATGAAATTTTCACTAATAACTTAAAATTTAAATCGATGCAATTTTGTTTCTAGACAAAATGCAACTATTGTTTTGTGGTATTAATAAAACACACTGGTTTTAAATATATCTGAGGAGTTTCAAAATAATTCCACCTTGGATTATATTTTATAGAACTTTCCAAGCGTCAAAATGAAATTTTCAATAATTGCATCTTTAAATTCAAATCGATGCCATTTTGTTTGTGAGTAAATTACAGCAGTTGTTTTGTGGTAATACCAAAACACACCCTTTCTGAAAGTTTTAGAGGATTTTCATAGTAATTCCATGGTAGATTATATTTTTAGAATATTTCAAACGTCGAAATAAAATTTTCCGAAAGTGCAACTTTAAATTAAAATAAATGCCATTTCGTTTCTGGGTAAAGTACACCATTTATTTTATGGTTTTACTAGAATACATTTTTTCTAAATTATATCTGAGGATTTTGAAAGTAATTTTACCTTGGATTATAATTTTTCAAAAAATTAAATTTTCACTAATAGCAACTTAAAATTTAAATCAATGCAATTTTGTTTCTAGATAAAATAATAATAATAATAATAATAATAATTCTTTATTGGTGTTATAACAAAGTTTACACAGGTCACAGGTAGATTAGCGTAGATAAGTACAAAAATAATATACAAATAAACACAAGATAAATATATAAATATAAAGTATGTCTATAAAATATATTTAATTATAAAATTTTTAGAATTAGTCTGAGAATAAGATATCAAAAATGTCTTGATCCTATGACTTACACAGATAAATATAAAATCTCAGAAATAAGCGTAAAATTTTAATAACAAAAATCTGAAATATAAGAAGAATAAAGAATAGAAAATTAAAATTAAGGATAAAATCGGTGTAAATACAAATCATTTAAAATCAGTGTAAATATATAACTTAAATACTAGTGCAAACATTAAAAAAAAATTAAAATCAGTTAAAATATAAAACTAGCGTAGCTATTAAAAAGCTAAAATGAGAATATATATAAAACTTAAAGACTAGTGCTGATTTTAAAAAGCAGTGTAAATATAAAACAAAAAACTTAAAGACTAAAATTAGTGTATTCATAAAACTTAAAGACTAGTGTGGATATTAAAAAGGGTAAAAACAGTGTAAATATAAAACTTAAAACTAAAGGGCTAAAATTAGTGTATATATAAAACTTAAAGACTAGTGCTGATAAATAAAAAGAACTAAAAGCAGTGTATATATAAAAATGATAAAACTAGTGTTAAATTGTCAAATCAAGAAAGTTATTGGATAGGCACTCATGAATATCGTAAAACGCCTTATTCTGTAGATACTCTTTTAGTGTATTTTTTAATTGGTGTTCACCAAGCGATTTGATAGCATCAGGTAGCGCATTATATAGTTTCGGTCCATAATAATTTATACCGTTTCTACTTTTCGACAACCGCAATGATTTAAGGCAGATATTGGATTTATGTCGAGTGTAATGATAGTGAAATTGAGAGTTTGTATTGTATGAAGAAATATTCTTTTTGACGTACATTACACATTCAAGTATATATATACATGGTAGGGTGAGTATTTTGAGGTTTATGAAACGTTGCCTGCAATCAACTCTGAAACCAAGAGATAAGATTGTCCTAATCGCACGTCTTAGAAGACCAAACAACCTGCTGCTAATTGTTGAGTGGCCCCAAGTTAGTATTCCATATGAAATGTGCGTATGAAATAGTGCAAAATATGCAGCCCTTGTAGCCGTTTGCGGAAGATAGAGTTGCAATTGTCGGATTAAATAGATGATCTTGCATAGCTTATCTGCAGTAACTTTACCATGTTCATGCCAGTTTAGTTTACTGTCTAATGTTATTCCCAGGAATCTTGAAGATGATAAATCACTATTTGGTTTGAGAGTAAAAATAACATTAACTGTTTTCTCACAATTTAATGATAATTTGTTAGCAATGAACCACTGCAGGATATTTTTATTTGATGATTTATTACTAGCTAATGCAGATTGTAGGTCTTTTGATTTACTTAAGCAGGTTGTGTCATCTGCATACAATATAATAGAAGAATCAACACTTTTTGGTAAATCATTGACGTATATTAGAAACAATAATGGTCCTAGAATAGATCCCTGAGGCACCCCATGTGAAATTGTGGCGTCTGACGACAATTGATTGTTTGTTAATACTCGTTGTGTTCTGTTTCTTAGATAACAGTTTAACAATCGACAGCTTTGCGGGCTAAAATTATAAAAATAAAGTTTCCGCAGAAGAATGTCGTGAGAGACGCAGTCGAACGCCTTGCTAAGGTCGAGGAAGGATGCAACTGTGTACAGGTTAGACTCGAATCCCTCTAAGACCTCATCCACAAAAGCATTGACCGCATCACTCGTAGACCTACCTTTCCGAAAACCGTATTGTTCATTCGATAATATATTGTACTTTTCCAAATATTCTACCATTTGTTTGAGTAGGATTTTTTCGACTACTTTAGAGATGATGGGAAGTAGTGCAATTGGGCGGTAATTATTTTTATCGGATTTGCAGCCTTTTTTATGAACAGGAATAATACATCCTATCTTTAATGCACTCCCCCGTGTATGCTCACCTTGACGTGGTGGGGGAGCTTGCGTATCCAGATGATCCTAAGTGCTACACCAGCGGGAGCGTCAGCTCCCGATAGGGGTACCCATGCTGGAAAGGACTTAGATGATGGATCTGACTAAGCAGCATGCACACCCTGCTCAGCTGTCGTGTCGTGGCTTAGAGCTTGCACTAAAGGGTACGATGCCCTGCTCTGACTGGCTGTAAAGCCACCAGGCAGGTTATATCTGTAACTCACCGCTGTACGTGGTCAAGTCTCGCTGGCAGTGAGCGAAAGAGGGTCTGGGCTTAACTGCATGGACCAAGTGAAAGGAGAGCCACAATAAAAAACTCCTCAAGCCAAGGTGGAACAGCATATGCCTAAGGCTGCATGGCTAAGGGGAAGCTTAGTCTTAGTATGCGAACTCCGGATACCAGGCGACCTCCGGTTTCAAATAGCCTTCCTGTGGCATGCGGGGCTCTGCTGCAGGTGACCGTTTATTTCCCTAGCTTCTCGTGGGATCAATAATGAACCAAGAATCAACAAATAAGGGCTCGTCCCCCTCAAAGGACGAATCTACGGCGATGGAGTGTGAAATCCTTGCCACGGGAGAGGACTTAGCGCCTGAGACCGACAGGGAGGAACTACTCCTAGCCAGCAGTGGAGAAGAGGCTGGGCAAAAGCCCAAGGACCTCCAGCCACGCAAGCCGCGCCTAAGCGGTGCTGGGAAGAAGAGGTTTAAATACCTCATCAGCAAGGGCATGTCGCGGGAAGAGGCAGCACAAAAGGCCTTACAGCCCTTCGGTCCAGCGCGTAAGCAAAAGACCGAAAAACGTACCCGTTCGGACGGCAGTACGCCGAAGGGTACGCCAGCCAAACGTGCGAAAGGGACTGCACAGCCCTCCACGAGCGGCATATCACCACTCAAGCGGGTGCAGGGGCAAACCAAGGCCCTCACAAGCACAAGCACGAGTGGCGATACAGAGGGGAAGCAAAATCCCCAAAAAATGGCATCATACAGTCAGGCCGTAAAAGGACTGAAGGTTGGTGTTATCGCAAAGGACTACCCTGCTACTCTCCTGTCAGTGGAACAAATAGAGTCCACACTGGAGTTTATCATGGATATAGTCCTAAAAAAGGGGAATGAGGAAGACTCTAGATTCCTTGGGATTCACAAGCGACCTGGGTGGATCGGGATCACCTGCCGCAACGAAGCTACGGTAACGTGGCTGAAGTCGCATCAGGATGAGATCGTCCCCTGGGAAGGTGCAGCCCTAAAAGTCGTTGGAGCGGAGGAAATGCCGCACAACGATATCCTAGTGGGATATTTTCCGGGCAGTCAGGAGTACAGGGACGAACGTATCCTGCAACTGATTGCAGTCCAGAATGGATGCGATGCCTCTAACTGGAGGGTCTTAAGAAGGGTGACCGCTGGACCCACTCAAGAGGTTACCTTCTCCGTGGATGCTCTGTCCATGGAGAAGTTAAAAAAACGCAACTACCTCGTTGGGTATCGCTACGGCGAAGTACAGCTTCGCACCAAGGCGAAGCAGGACAAGCCTGATGAAGGGGCAGGAGCCTCAAGCTCCAAAGAGCCCCTGGATCAGGGTAAAAATCCGCCGTTGCAATCCGCAACTGGTTCCGGAGAGGCCAACAAGCCTCCAGGGATCAGAAAGGCTCCAAGCCTGACCAAGAGCCCACCCAAGAAGCAGGCTGATGTGCGTCCAAAGGGCAGGATTATGCCCCAGGACAAACTGAAGGATGCCAGAGGTGGGGGTCATTCCAAGGCCCAAAAATGAAGGGTAAGTGGCAGTGCCTCCAAATCAACCTGCAGCACTCTAAGGCAGCATCAAGTGCCTTAAGCAGCAGGCTGGCTAGGGGGGACGTCCAAATAGGGCTAATTCAAGAGCCCTGGGTTCACGGAGGGGCGATTAAAGGACTTCAGAACCCATCGTACTATCTGGTATGTAATACTACGTGCGGCAGGCCACGGGCCGCCCTGATTTTCAGGAAAGATACTAATTATGCTCCCATTCCACAGTTCGTCACCCAGGACCTAGTGGCAGCGGTCGTGGACGTACCAACAGGAGATGGCAAGAGGCAAATTGTATTTGCCTCAGCCTACTTTCCAGGGGACGAAGACAACCCACCACCAGAGGCAGTAAAGAACCTCACGGACTGGTGCCGCAGGAATGGGAAACATCTTATCATGGGCTGCGACGCTAATGCGCACCACACAGTATGGGGCAGCTCAGATACCAACAACAGGGGTAAGTACCTTCTTGATTATGTATGCGCTAGCAATCTAGACATCTTAAACAGGGGGAATAAACCCACGTTTATAAACGCAATAAGGCAAGAGGTACTTGACTTGACCTTAGCCACAGCGTACGGCGCGCAATTGATAAAAAATTGGCGTGTACTCTCTGAACCCTCCATGTCGGACCATCAAACGATCGCGTTCGATATGGAAGCTGGGAGTACGGAAATAGCAGAGTGCAGAGTGCCACGAAAAACGGACTGGACATTATATAACGAATGTCTATTGTCCGAACTTCAAGGCCTCCAATACAACATCGCTACCATAGAGGAATTAGAACAAGCCTCACTACACCTAAGCAATACCATTGTAGCAGCCTATGAGAAAAGCTGCCCGGTAAAGAAGGTAAACTTCTCGAGAAACGTCCCTTGGTGGAACAAGGAATTGGATCGACTCAGGACTTCCGCCCGGAAATCCTTCAACAGAGCCAAGAAAACAGGCAACTGGTCAGCCTATAGACAGGCTCTGACTGAATTCAATAAGCAACTGAGGGAGTCTAAACGAAAGGCCTGGAAGGCCTACTGCGAGGGGATCGACAATCTGACCCCAGCAAATAGACTCCGGAAGGTCCTATCAAAGGACCATACCAATGCGGTCGGCATCTTAAAACGAACTGACGGCAGTCACACCAAAGATCAACAGGAAAGTTTAGAGCTACTCCTAGGTACTCACTTTCCGGGATCAAAAGTAGTGACTAAAAACACAATTGCGGCTAATATCGGCTCAGTGGCTCACTGTTCCAACCGCGACAGCCGCTGCTTAGCGGGGAAAATATTCACGCTCAGCAAAATGACTTGGGCCATAAACAGCTTCAAGCCATATAAATCCCCAGGAATGGACGGTATCTTCCCTGCGCTACTACAACGCGGCTTGGATACAATTGCTCCAGGACTCAGGGAGATATATAAAGCAAGTTATGCACTAGGGTATATACCCCGGTTGTGGAGGGAGGCAAAAGTGGTATTCATACCTAAAGTGGGCAATAGGCCTCTAGATGAACCTAAATCATATCGACCCATCAGCCTAACCTCTTTTCTCCTAAAGGCTATGGAGAAAATAATCGACGAGCATATAAAGGGTGACTCACTTATAAGAAAACCCTTAAATGCCAAGCAATTCGCATTTCAAGCTGGCAAATCCACCGTCGATGCTCTACATCACCTCGTCAAAGAGGCAGAACGAGCAATCCTATACAAGGAAATAGCAATCGGAATATTTGTAGACATAGAGGGGGCCTTTGACAACACCTCATTTTCTGCAATAAAACGAGCGGCTATAAATAAAGGACTATATCCTTCCACGATAAGATGGGTGGAGGCAATGCTTCAAAGCCGATCAGTAACGGCTTCTCTAGCAGGATCCACAGTATCTATGACTGTAACAAAGGGGTGTCCTCAGGGGGGAGTTTTGTCCCCCACACTATGGTCAATAGTGGTGGATGGACTCCTGGATGAACTGCATGGAAAGGGCTTTATAACCCAAGGCTATGCAGATGACATCGCCGTAATAATCAGGGGCAAGCATGAAGGCACTCTTACAATCCTAATGCAAAAAGCACTGAATAGCATCAATAACTGGTGTGTTCGGGAAGGACTAAGTATCAACCCGAATAAAACGATCATAGTTCCATTCACGCGTAGAAGGAAGCTGCACATAAAGGCTCCCTCGCTGAATGGAATAGAGATAAATCTCTCCAACGAAGTAAAGTACCTGGGTATAATTCTGGATACCAAACTGACTTGGAATCAGCATGTCGACAAAATCATGGCAAAGGCAACGATGTCGCTTTGGGCCTGTCGGCGGCTTATGGGAAAAACCTGGGGATTAAAGCCCAAAATCACGTATTGGCTTTATAGAACGGCAGTGATACCCATTGTCACCTATGCTGCCCTCGTGTGGTGGCCGAAGACCCAAAAACTAGACACGCAAAAGAAGCTGAGTCGGCTTCAACGTTTAGCATGTCTAAGCATCACAGGGGCCATGCAAACGACCCCAACCGCGGGAATGGAGGCAATCATTGGTCTCACACCGCTCCATCTAGTGGTACAAAAAGAGGGACTTGTGGCAGCCCTCCGACTACACCAGAGGAAGAAAACACTGCCGGGGGACTGGACAGGACACTTAGAAATACTGCAGCAAATCGACCCGGCCCTTCTGTCCAAACCGACGGACATTATGTCCAGGAAGCTCGAATTCGAATTACCGTTTAAGGTGTCGATCGAAGACCCCAAAACGGCTTTGATGAGAGTCAAGGAGTTTGGACGAGGGATATCAGCCTGGTACACGGATGGTGCCAAGAATACGAGAGGTACTGGAATAGGCATTTATGGGCCTAACCAAAACCACAGGAGCTTCATGGCTCTGGGCACGACGCCCACGATTTTGCAAGCAGAAACGATTGCAATTGATATGTGCGCCAGAGAATGCTTGGATAGGCACCTAAATGGCGCGCATATATACATCTGCTCAGACAGCCAAGCCGCATTAAAGGCCGTTCGAGCCTATAGTCACGGCTCACGGACTGTCTGGGAATGTCGAAGATCCCTCTCGCAACTGGCGAAGAACAACTTGTTGACCCTCATGTGGGTCCCAGGGCACGGGGATATTAAAGGCAACGAAGTGGCCGATGAACTCGCAAAAAGAGGTGCAAATGCCACTCCTATAGGACCAGAGCCGTTTTGCGGACTCCCCATGGCGCATAGAAGAGAGGTGGTGCAAAAATGGGAAGAGGACAGAAGACGTAAGTATTGGAACAACGTACCAGGTCTACGTCAATCAAAACGACTCCTGAAACTCGATCACAGCCACAAGGTGCTTGAACTCACAAGGAACGAGCTAAGAACTTTCACCGGACTCATGACAGGGCATTGTGCCCTCCGATACCATTTGCGGAAAATGGGAAAAGAGGAAAGTGGAAACTGCAGATTGTGTGATTCGGCAGATGAAACTACCGAGCACATACTATGCACTTGTGTCGCGATTGCTCACAAGCGTCTTTCACACTTCGGCAGGGACCGATTATCCCCCGAAGAAGTGAGCATTATCACCCCCAAGATAGTTACCAGGTTCATGGTGGACGTGGGACTGCTTGGGAAGTGATTGGTTAAGGGTAGAACAATAGATCTGTTAGGTCGCAGTTCACGAGAGGCTAACACACCTCACTAAGACCCTACTTAACCTATAACCTATAACCTATAACCTATCTTTAATGCACCGGGAAAATTATGTGTTTTGATGCTATAATTAATTAATTTGGTTAAAGGCTTAATAATAACACTTATTATGGATTTTACAATTCCAGTTGTCATGCCATAAATATCACGAGATTGGGATTTTTTTAGGCTAAGAATTACGTCCCTTACTTCAATCGTACTAACCTCATGGAAGTTAAAATAAACATTTTGTGCGCAGTTTGCATTAAAGCACATTATTTGTAGAGGGTCAATGTCAGAAGGAGGTAAGTGGTTCACTAATGTGTCTGCTACAGTGTTAAAAAATGTATTGAATTCTTCAGCTTCAATATCACAGGCGTTATCACATGCAGGTGGCTTATTATTTATTAATGACCACATTGCTTTAGACACATTTTTGTTATTTTTAATAAAATTATTTCCAGCAGACTGTCTACATTCTTTAAGAGCTACCTTATAAGCTAATTTGTAGTTAACAAAGTTTATTTTGAGTTCTGGTATACGTTCGCTAGCTGCTTTTAGTAAACAAAGAGTTTCGCGCATTTGTCTTAAATTATTATTATACCAGTGGTATTTCTGTTTATTATTAGTACGGATGATTTTTTGTGGAAAGCATTCGACAATGTACCTTTCTATTGTGAGAATAAATGTAGAAAACCTGTCGTCTACACTTATTTCAGGATTATCGATATAACTGAAATTTGTACATTCAAGAAGATTAAAAAGGCTAAATTTGCCATGCTCGGTTATAGGTCTTATAACTTGATTTTTAATATTTGAGTTTAGTGTTAGTTCAAGCTGAACGTGAATGCCAATATGATCGGATAATCCTGTGTCCATTGAACAAACTTTAATAGAACCGTCTTTAATGTTAGAGAAAACGTTATCTAAACAATTAGCTTTCCTCGTTGGGAAGTTTACTAAGGAGTACATACCATAAGATGTTAGTATATCACAGATATAGGACGCTTGCTGATTATTACTATTAAATTTGACATTGAAATCACCACATAAAACAATATTTTTACGAATGCTGAGGCCATCCAATAATTTTCCTAAAATATAAATAAAATTATTATTATCCTGCGGGAGAACGATACACAACAATAACAATTAGATCTAATGACGGGATGAGTGAAGCAGCTATTTCGCAGCATTTCTCTTGGGATAGATTATTAAGAGATGTAAGATTTTTAAAACTGATATTTTTGTTTATTAGTTGCATCACTCCCCCGTGTAGATATACCTTACGTGCAAAAAATGGACCTAAGCATAAAGTGTCAAAGCGCAATTGACTACATTCTGTATCATTGAGCCAGTGCTCACAAAAGCAAATCATATCGAATATATTGTTGTGTTCGGCTAGAAATGCTTCGAATTCATTGATTTTATTTCGTATGCTTTGTATATTTGTGAAATATATATTTATTTTGTTTTCGAGTTTTTTATACGCGCTACGGTTCATTTGCGCGTCGCCGGGCCCGCATAAAAATATACCTGCTTATCAACGCGCCGTCAGGCCAATTTTGTGGATTCATTAATTTATCATGTTCTCGAAAATCGGCGCTGATTTTGAAACCTGAATTTGAGGGAGTTAACTGAACCTTTTCACACGTTATGTTCTTATGTCCTAGGATAGTGTGCACGTGATCTCTGACATCATTTTCTGTGTAGGTATTTTGGATCCGCTTGACGAGTAACCAAGTTTTCTTCGGTTCTGCCCGAATTTTCAAACTTCCGCTGCTACCCGTTCCGACGACAGCTTTGTTATGTTGCTTGCGCCGCTTTTTATATACCACTTCAGTGAATACATCATCTTCACCTGGATTATGAGTTTGCTGGACTTTTGAAGAACGCAGAACTCTTCGATTGTTTGTGTTATTTTCGCGCTGGGAACTCTCAGATGTACGTGTGCGCACAGCGTTGGCATCTTCCGAGCATACAGATATGGCTGCTGTGTTGCCTTTCGGAGCACTAGAGCCAACTTCAGGTTTATTATTATTGCTTGTTATTTTATTCAATTTGACTTCTCCCGGTTTGTTATTATCTAATAATGAGGACTTATTCGCAATATTTACCTTGATAGCATTTATTTCACTCCAAAGTTTTGAGATTTCGCAACTAATGCTGGGCACGCATAATTGTTGACTATCGGCTATCGTGTGGGTTATGTCCAGCTGTTTTTCGTCGCAACAGACGATATTTGAATTTCCATCGACATAGAGACCCACTATTTTGAGGGCACACCCGTTATGATAAACTTTATCACACTTCTTGCACTTTGCATATCTCTTAACTGCCGCTAAGCACAAATTACATTCCAAGTCTTCGGACACACTTTTAAGCGGTGCGGCCATCTTGGTAAAAATGCAACTATTGTTTTGTGGTATTAATAAAACACACTCGCTTTAAATATATCTGAGGAGTTTCAAAATAATTCCACGTTGGATTATATTTTTTAGAACTTTCCAAACGTCGAAATCAAATTTTCAATAATTACAACTTTAAATTCAAATCGATGCTATTTTATTTCTGGGCACATTGCGGGGCTTGTTTTGTGGTATTACTAAAACACACTCTTTCTTAATATATCTGAGCATTTTTAAATTAATTCAACCTTGGATTTTATTTTTTAGAATTTTCCAAACGTCTAAATGAAATTTTTACTAAATGCAACTTTACATTCAAATTGATGCCATTTTGTTTCTAGATAACGTACAGCAATTGTTGCGTAGTATTACTAAAACAGACTCGTTCTAAATATATCTGAGGATTTTTACAGTAATTCTACGTTGAATTATATTTTCTAGTAAAATTTTCACTAATTGCAATTTAAAATTCAAATCGTTGCAATTTTGTTTCTAGATAAAGTATAGCTAATGTTTTGTGTTATTACTAAAACACACCTTTTCTAAATATATCTGAGTTTTTTCAAGGTAATTCCAACTTGGATAAAATTTTTAAGAATTTCCCAAACGTTGAAACAAAATTTTTACTAATTACAACATTAAATTCAAATCGATGCCATTTTGTTTCTCGACAAAGTACAGCGTTTTTTTCGTGGTATTCCTAAAACACATTCATTCTAAATATGTCTGAGGGTTTTTGAATTGATTTCATCTTGGATTATAATTTTTAGAGTTTTCCAAACTTTGAAATATAATTTTTACTAATTGCAACGTTAAATTCAAATCCATGTCATTTTGTTTCTAAACATAGCACATCTATTGTTTTATGGTATTACTAAAATAAACCCTTTTTGAATATATCTACGGATTTTCAAAGTAATTTCACCTTGGATTATACTTTTTAGAACTTTCCAAACGTCTAAATCAAATTTTCAATAATTACAACTTTAAATTCAAATCGATGCCATTTTGTTTCTGGATAAAGTACAGCGTTTCTTTTATAGTATTACTAAAACACACTCTTTTTGAATATATTTGAGAATTTTCATAGTAATTCCTCCATGGATTATATTTTTTAGAATTTTCCAAACGTTGAAATGAAATTTTCAATAACTGCAACTTTTAATTTAAATCGATGCCATTTTGTTTCTAGACATTACAGAGCGATTATTTTTCAGTATAACTAAAAACTACTCATTCTAAATAAATCTAAAGATTTTCAAAGTAATTCTACCTTGGATTATATTTTTTATAATTTTTCAAATGTCGCAATTAAATTTTCACTAATTGCAACTTTAAATTCAAATCGATGCCCATTTTGCTTCTGTGTAAAGTACAGCGTTTGTTTTGTGGTATTACTAGAATACACTATTTCTGAATATATCTAAGGATTTTCAGAGTAATTCCACTTTAATTTGTATTTTTTTGAATTTTCCAAACGTCGAAATGAAATTTTCACTAAATGCAACTTTACATTCAAATCGATGCTATTTTGTTTCTAGGCAAATTACAGCAATTGTTTTGTAGTATTATTAAAACACATTATTTATTAATATATGTAAGGATTTTCAAAGTAATTCCATCTTGGATTATATTTTTTAGAATTTTCCAAACATCGAAATGAAATTTTCACTAATAGCAGCTTAAAATTCAAATCGATGCCATTTTGTTTCTAGACAAAATACAACTATTATTTTGTGGTATTAATAAAATACACTCTTTCTAAATATATTTGAGGAGTTTCAAAATAATTCCACGTTTGATTATATTTTTTAACACTTTCCAAACGTCGATATCAAATTTTCAATAATTACAATTTTAAATTCAAATCGATGCCATTTTGTTTTTGAATAAAGTACAGCGATTGTTTTATGGTATTACTAAAATACATCCTTTCTAAATATATTTGAGGATTTTCAAAGTGTTTTCACAGTGGATTATATTTTTTAGGATTTTTTAAACGTCGAAATGAAATTTTCGCTAATTGCAACTTTTAATTAAAATCGATCCCATTTTGTTTCTAGCCAAAGTACAGCGATTATTTTGTGGTATTACTAAAATAAACTCTTTCTAAACATATCTGAAGATTTTCAGAGTGATTTTACACGACACGATCGTTGAAATTGCATGAAAATGTTGGTCGGTGTTAATCTTTTGAAGTACTACAAAGATGTTAATATTGAATTCACATTCAATCGTGAATATTTAACTGGTAACGGTTTCCTTCGCCGTTATGTGTGTATGTGTGTGTGTGTGTGTGTGTGTATAGAAGTAGAAATTACCATGAAGTGTAATGTGATGTGCAGAAGTTTCCAATTTGCATACGTGCATACGCATTATTACCATGAGAAAACGCAGTCGTGATTGATTTATACTCGCATGCGTTTTTGTGCGTCTTTAAGGATATGGTAAATGGGCGAGGAGCGCTCTCTAAGGGTGTCCCCCTAAACCCTAAACGGCGCGGTATGCAAAACACCTTCATTCAAGTGTAATGCCCCGATCGTGGTAACCCTTTTTCTTTGATTTCCGTGGGAAGGCAAACACGCATTCGGCATAATTGGTCAGGTGTGTAAACAAACAGCGATCCTTGAGGGAATACCGTTGGCGATTTTCGCGCGAGCGATGGGTCTCCATTAGTGGCGGCGCCCGTAATCTATCAATATCTTATCGCTAATTGAATCTCATTGCGAGAATTACGACCGCGGACAAAACGCATCTCGGTTCTTTCGCGATGCCGAGATACAATTGCGTAAAGTTCTAATCTAATCTCTCCGGGTCGAAATTTACTTACCTCCATTACGGCGCAATCGGCGCAATCGTATATAAAATGTGCTCTTGCCACCGCAATTAGACGCAATTTACAACCGCGGATTAGTATTATACTGTGGCCGGGGCAAACAAGTTCTTCCGCAATTGCGTCCGCGAGTTACGATGCACTACTGCTTGCTTTAATATCCATCCACTATGGGAAATTTATTGCTGAACATTTCGAAATGCACTGCGCCCATAATATCCACAACTTAAACTGATATATTCATGTAATTAATAGCAGCTAAAGGAATTACCATTTATATAAATCAATAAAAAATATCTTCTTTCACTTTTAGATAAAATACCGATTAGTAAGCTTGATTTGAGCACCTAGACAAAAAGATTTTGTAAAACCTTATTTAGTTCCTGATGTGAATAACAACATAGGTTTTACTTTAGTTTTTAAGATCATTCTTTGATGGTTAATGGTATACATACCATTTAGCCATCAAATGGCTATAGTACATAGTTTATTTTTATTAGCGGTGTCAACTACTAAGGTCATTAGCCGCAGCAAGTAGTTTAAACATTCTACACCTGTTCTACCTACCTGATGATGCCAAACAATTGTAGAACAATAGAGAATTTTCAAAACCATCCATTATATCAATATCTCATCAAATCTTGAGTTTCAGACGAGATAAGACATATTGCTCCTGAACTAGTTAGAACAGTAATCATGGAAGAGTGGTTTTATATAGCTGGAGTCCAACACTAACCAATTACAAAGGTGTCTAGGATGAATTTCCTCTCCTCATTAAAAAAAATAGTTTTTATTGTAAGTAAGCTATTATAGCAATTCAGTCATAACCAGTATTAAAAAAAAGTGTATAAAATAGAGTTTCAAGAAGTATCATCTTCATCAACAATGCAATACTGTTTTTAATGAATAATTAAACATTATTGAAAGGCTTTAAAAAAAATAATCTGCAAAAAATGTTTGTAGGTCTAATTTTTTTTTATTTTCATGATGTCGAAAAAAAAAAGTCAGTTAAATGTAACGTGAAACACGAGACGCCTTTTTAAAAGCGTTTGATTTAATTAAACCCGTTGAGAGTCAGGGGACGAAAAGCCGTAAGAAAAAAAAAGACCCGTGGGATGACCGTTTTGTGCGTGTGTAGTGACGAGGACAAAAAAAACAGAGTAGAGAGTAGGAAGTGCCAGCTGTACTCTCATAGAATTCTATTAGTTATGCATTAAAATTGATGAATGCGATAGAAAGCGCGCGCCGCAAGAATCCCTGCACACAAAGGGCAGCGTAAAACAAAAGAGTGCGACGGCTGCCTGCCGCGCCCAACGACCCTTTACCGTTTTGTTTTTTATCAAGGTTTTTTTTTCGGCTCGGAAAAAAAATATGTATATAACAATCGGAATAATTTCTGATATTAAATTATAGCGAGAGGGTTTTTTTGCGACGCTTTTTTTTTTCGCGCTCAGTTTTAATCTGATAAAGGTCACACGCATACGTTAGATGCACAGCTGTCGGCTGGTGTTCCACGAGGATTGGTACTGTTGAAAAAAATTCATTTCATTTGTGCGTTATCATTTGTACGCGTAGGGTCGGATTAAATATCATTAAAAAAATTATTCATTAATTTCAAACCAGCGATACAACTCTTTCTACTATTGTTAGTATTACTTTATACAAATTTTCTTAAATACTTTTTCAAGATTTCTATAAGTATGGATTACAGATTATGATTAATATCATAACATCAAAATGAGTTTTGTAGTTAATCATTGAAAGAATTTTCCAAATCGAAACATTATTACAAGATTTATTGACAAAAAACAAAAAAACAATTGAAGTACAATTTTTAGTTTTTTATAATTCTTTGATATATTTAATTATAGCAATGCGGCAGTATCAGAATTTTCAAAATCCGATTATTATTTCAAGAGTTAGCAGCAAAAATTGGAAAAACAATTGAATTGTGATTTTCAGATTGATGAATATCAAATCTATTTAAGTTTCGTACTTAACCTGTCCAAAAATTTTCCAAATCAGAACATTATTACAAGAGTTATTGGCAAAATACAAAAAAAAAACAATTAAGAAACGATTTTTAGATTTTTGCAATTTCTTGATACATTTTATCGTAGCAAAATTCATCTCTTTGCGAAATTTCTAAATTGTAAGTAAGTAAGTACGAATTTCGAATTATAATCAGTATCAGATCTATTTGAGTATTGTAGTTAATCAATGCAAGAAATTTCCAAATCGGAACAATATTACAGGAGTTATTGGCAAAAAACAAAACAAAAACAATTGAAGAACGATTTTTGGATTTTTATGAATCCTTGTTATAGTTGACTGTAGCAATTGGTCAATGCGAGAATAATTCAAATCGGATTATTATTTCAAGAGTTATCGGCAAAAACAAAACAAAAACAATTGAAGTACGAAATTAAGATTTTAATTATTATTAGATCTATTTGTGTTGTGTAATTAATCAATGCAAGAATTTTTAAATCAGAATATTATTACAGTAGTTATTGGCCAAAAATAAAAAATAAACAATTGATGTACAATTTTTAGATTTTCATAAATCTTGGGTACAATTGATTATAATAATTCGTGACTGTGAGAATTATTCAAACCAGAGTATTTTTACAAGAGTTATCGGCAAAAATCGGAAAATTTTCAAAATTCTAAATGTTCAAAACTTTTAAGTTTTCTAAAATTCAAAAATTTATAATTTTAAGAATTCAAAAGTTTAAAAAATTCAAAAACTATGAGTTTTCTAAATTTTAAAAATTATGTTTTGAAAATTCAAATATCCAAATGATCTAATATTTAAATATTAAATTTTTATTATATTAAACATTCAAAATTTTAGGAATAATTTTTTTAAGATTTTTAGAAATTTTAGATATTTTCAAGATTATTAAGAATGTCAGTAGTGTCTAAATTGTTAGGATTATCAAGATTCTCAAAATTGTCAGTATTGTCAAGATCGTTAAGATTGTCAAAAATCTTAAGATAGTCAAGATTGTCATGATTGTTAGGATTGTTAGGATTTTCAAAATCGTCAGTGCTGTCAAGATTAAGATTATCAAGATTGTCACGATTTTCAATATTGTCAAGATTTTCAACATTGTCTAAATTGTCAAGTGAAGATTGTCAATATTGTAAAGTTAAGTAAGATTATTAAGATTGCTAAGATTGTCGAGATTGTAAGAATTTTCAAGATTCAATTTTGTCATGTTTGGCAATATCGTCAAGATTTTCAAAATTGTTAGGATTGTCAGTACTGTCAAGAATGTTAAAATTGTCTGGATTGTTAAGATTGTTGAGTCTGTCAGTTCTGTCAAGATTGATATGATTGTCATTATTTTAAGATTTTTAATATTGTCAAAAATATCAATATTGTCAAGATAGTCAAGATTGACAATATCGTAAGGATTGTCAGCATTGTCATGATTGTTAAGACTGTTAAATTGTTCAGTACTGTCAATCTTGTCAAGATTGTCACTATTGTCAATATTGACAATATTGTCAAGATTTTCCAAGATTGTAAAGTTAAGATTGTCAATATTGTCAAATCTGTTAAATTTGTTTAGGTTATTAAAATTGGTAAAATTGTCAAAATTTTCAAGATATTCAGATTCTTAAAATGGTCAGGATTGTCAAGATAGTTTGTACTGTCAAGATTATTAAGATTGTCAAGATTTTGAAAATTGTCAGGATTGTCAAGATCGTCATTACTGTCAAAATTGTCAATACTATTAAAATTGTCAAAATTATCAGTATGATCAAGATTTTCAAGGATGTCCGGATTGTCAAGATTGTTAAGATTGTTGAGATGGTTAGTTCTGTCAAGATTGTTTTGATTGTCAATTTTTTCAAGATTGTTAAGATTGTCAATAATAGTTTTCAAACATTTATAATTTTAAAAATTCTAAACATCTAAAGTTTGAAAGTTTGAAACATTCAAAAATTATGAGTTTTCTAAAATTTGAAAATTTAAATTTTGAAAATTCAAATATTCAAATGACTCAATATTTAAAAATTAAATTTTTTTAAACAATCTAAATTTAAGGATTCATTTTTTTTTAGATTTTTAGAAATTGTAGATATTTTCAAAATTATCAAGAATGTCATTAGTGTCTAAATTCTTAGGATTGTCAAGATTGTCACTACTGTCAAGAATATTAAAATTGTCAAGATTGTTAAGATTGTTGTTGAGACTGTTAGTTCTGTCAAGATTGATATGATTGTCATTATTTTAAAATTTTTAATATTGTCAAGATAATCAAGATTGTCAATATCGTAAGGATTTTCAGCATTGTCATGATTGATTAAGATTGTCAATATTATCAAATCTGTTAAGTTTTTTCAAGATATAAGCTTGTTAAGATTGTCAAGATTTACAAATTGGCCAGGATTATCAAGATTGTCAGTACTGTCAAGATTATTAATTGTCAAGATTTTTATAATTTTCAGGATTGTCAAGATGGTTAGTACTGACAAAATTGTTAAGATTGTCAAGATTGTCAGTACTGTTAAGATTGTTAAGATTATCAGTATGGTCAGATTGTTAAGATTGTTGAGATTGTCTGTTCTGTCGAGATTGTTTTAATTGTCATTTTTTTCAAGATTGTTAAGATTGTCAATAATATGAAGATTGTCAAGAATGTCGGGATTGTTAAGATTATCAAGAATAGGATTTTTAAGATTGTCAATATTGTTAAGTTTTTTAAGTTTGTTAAGATTATTGAGATTGGTAAGATTGTCTGGATTGTCAAGATTGTCAGTACTGTCAAAATTGTTAAGATTGTGATGAGTGTCAAGTTTGTCATTATGATCAAGATTTTAAAGATTGTCAGCATTGTTAAGATTGTTGAGATTGTTAGTTCTGTCAAGATTGATGATTGTCATTATTATAAGATTTTTAATATTGTCAAGAATATCAATATTGTCAATATCGTAAGGATTGTCAGCATTGTCATGATTGTTAAGACTGTTAAATTGTTCGGTAATGTCAAGCTTGTCAAGACTGTCACGATTGTCAACATTGACAATATTGTCAAGATTTGCCAAGATTGTCAGGATTGTCAAGATTGTCAGTACTGTGAAAATTGTCAAGATTGTCAGTACTGTTAAAATTGTCAAGATTATCAGTATGGTCAAGAATTTCAGGATTGTCAGGATTGTTAGGATTGTTAAGATTGTCAGTTCTGTCAAGATTGATTGTAATTTTTTCAAGATTGTTAATTTTGTCAATAATATCAAGCTTGTCAAGAATGACAAGATTGTCGGGATTGTTAAGATTGTCAAGATTAAGATTGTCAGTACTCTCGAAATTGTTAGGATTGTCAAGATTCTTAAAATTGTCAGTACTGTCAAAATTGTTAAGATTGTGAAGTGTCAAGGTTGTCAGTATGATCAAGATTTTAAAGATTGTTGAGATTGTCAGTTCTGTCAAGAGTATTTTGATTGTCATTTTTTCAAGATTGCCAAGATTGTCGGGATTGTTAATACTGTCAAGATTAAGATTTTTAAGATTGTCAATATTTTTAAGTTTGATTGATTGTTGAAGCCATGACTTTGTGATACATCTTGATTACGAAATAGGTTTAAGAAATAATAACACTTTGCTAGTATCACGAATTTTTACACTTTTTATTGTGACTAGTTTCGTCCTATTCGGACATTATCAAACGAATACAATCCGAATAGGACGAAACTAGTCACAATAAAAAGTGTAAAAATTTGTAATACTAGCAAAGTGTTATTATTTCTTAAACCTATTTCGTATTTTTAAGTTTGTTAAGATTATTAAGATTAGTGAGATTGTCGAGATTGTCAGGATTGTCAAGATTGTCAGTACTGTCAAAATTGTTAAGATTGCGAAGAGTGTCAAGATTGTTAGTATGATCAAGATTTTAAAGATTGTTAAGATTGTCAGTTCTGTCGAGATTGTTTTGATTGTCATTTTTTCACAATTGAGGTACGATTTTTAGTTTTTTTTTATAATTTCTCGATATATTTTATTGAAGCAATACGTCAGTATGAGAATTTTTCAAATTGGAGTTTTATTTTAGGAATTATCGGCAAAAATTGAAAAAAACAGTTGAAGTGTTACTTTCAGATTTTAAATATTATCAAATCTATTTGAGTTGTGTTATTAATCAGTTCAAGAATTTTCCAAATTTGAACATAATTACAAGTGTTATTGACAAAAAAACGAACAAAAAACTATTAAAATATGTTTTTTGTTGTAAATTTTCATTAATAAATAAATTATAAAGTAAATACCACTGGCGCAGAAAAATATGCAAATTTATTATAGAATATGAAGGGAAGACAACATGATGTTAAAATGAGTAGTACCTAAAGTCTTTATAAAATGAACAGTATAAGGCCTTAGAAGACAGATGTTATTCTAAACTGCCTAAAAATCTTGTTACTCATGATGTGCGAATCCTCAGGAGAACTAGTATTATTACAACACTTTCTGATAATTTATAATTAGTTTTACATATATATTTTTTTTAAATACAGTATACTTTATCAAATAATTTGCTTATAACAAAAATTATACAGTATTGTATTCATTTTTTTTAAATAAAATTGCATTGTACTCTACACACGTGTGTACACGTTTGTGGTCTCGGATAATTAAATTAGAAATTAGAATGGAATAGGTGTTATCTTCCCGTTGATGATTTAAATTTTGATTGCATCATTGTGATGGTGACTTCCTGGTTATATAAATGTAAATCATGTAAAATGGTAAATAAATATGCGACCTAGCGACAATAACTAATTAGCACGGAGCACACGCTGTACCCATAAAGGATTTCAATGGGTATTTGAATTAGTAATTAGATGTTATGAATAAACAATTGCGCCCACGTATCAACCTGAATTCCTCGCCCCTTTACAGAAGTATTTGAAAAAGGAAAAACATTGGTAATCTAATGTTTTCATTCCATCTATAAATATGTGTGTGTGTGGAGATCCCAAGGATTTCACGTAATTTCTTGAGCGTCGCCGTCGTCGTCGTCGTCGTCTTGGTCGTCGGTTGTGCAAACTTAAAAACTCTGAGCAAACTCTCCTCCTTTATTTGCTGTGTGTTTCGCGGTGTGTGCGAGCGAGCCGAGCGAATGTATTTCTTATGTCATGATGGCCTGGGCTTCAGTCAAGTGGCTATTTAGAGGCAAGGACAGACCGCACCTTTATCCACCGAACGGAGCCCGTTATTCCTTTTACATTTCGCATTTCGCCAACAGTATACCGGAGGAACGAATGTCAAATGCGACACACGAAATCCGATACGGCCGCTCTTAATAACTTTATGCGCTTACAGTAATTGCTACCAGAATACACATACACACAGAGAGACATATAAATTCACATGTAATCATTTAACTATTAAATTTATTAATAAAAAATTACATCAAAAATTTAATAGTTTTTTGTTCATTTTTTGCCAATAACTACTGTAATTATGTTCAGATTTGAAAAATTCTTGGAATGATTTTTTACACAACTCATATAGATCTGATATTCATTAAAATCTGAAATTCGTACTTCAATTGTTTTTTCGATTATGGCCCATAACTCCTGAAATAATAATCCAATTTGAAAAATTCTTGCACTCACAAATTCCTACAATCAGATATATCAAGGATTCGTGAAAATCTAAAAATCGTACCTCAATTGTTTTTTTTGTTTCTTTGCTAATAACTCCTGCAATTATGTTCCGATTTGCAAAATTCTTGCACTGATTAATTACAAAACACATATCGATCTGATATTCAATAAAATCTAAAATTCGTATTTCGATAATTTTTCCTATTTTTCAATCCTGAATCCTCCTGAAACAATACTCCGATTTGAAAATTCATTTGAGGATTAATGAAAATCTAAAAAATCGTTCTTCAATTGCTTTTTGTATTTTGCCATTAACTCTTGTCATAATATTCCGATGTGGAAAATTCTTGCACTGGTTAAGTACAATTCAAAGTATTCATCAAAGTCTGAAAATCGTACGTCAATGGTTTTTCCGATTTTTGCAGATAATCCTTGAAATAATAGTCCGTTTTGAAAAATTCTAACGACAAATTTCATGATTCATGAAAATCTAAAAATTGTTTTTCAATTGTTTTTCTGTTTTTAAAAATTCTCAGTGTCGAATTACTACAATCAAATATATCAAGGAATTATAAAAATTAAAAATTAGTACTTCAAATGTTTTTCTAATTTTTACCGATAACTCCTGAAATAATACTCCGATTTGAAAAATTCTCACAAAAATTATATTTTTTCATATAGTTGATACTTGTTGAGCTACCCTCTTGATGTAACCAGACATGTAATTTTGTTGAAGAAAAACACTTGTTATGTTCCATATTGTTACTTTTATTTTCAGTTTCCTGAAACTCTTCACCAAAATTCGCCAATAAATCTTACAATAATGTTCTAATTTGGAAAATTCTCGCACTGTTTTATTACACAACTCAAATAGATTTAATAATAATTAAAATTACAACTCGTACTTCAATTGTTTTTTAGATTTTTACCGATAACTCCTAAAATAAAACGATCAAATAAATGAAGAAATTATAAAAATCGTTCTTCAATTGTTTTTTCTATTTTTTGCTAATAATTCCTGAAATAATACTTCGATTTTGAAAATTCTTACAGTGACGAATTCCCACAAGCAAGTACATCAAGGAATTATAAAATTTAAAAATTAGTACTTCAATTGTTTTTCTAACTAAACTAACCAACCAACTTTATTTACAGAAAAAAAAGGAAATAAATTTACATGTACATGATTAACAATATGACAATGATACAATAATTTTTTTTTCCTGTCAAACGGTTATCGACCCGCGGTCTTTCAGCCTGGAGTTATCTGTCTTACAAACGTCATGATTGCTAATGTCTAACAGAATTAACTGTCGGTTGTTCTTTAAACGTCATGATCACTAATGTCGTTATGAAATGCAGAGATGAACTGATGAATTTTTGCCGATAACTTCTGAAGTTTTGAAAACTTCTCGCACACAAGAATTGTTACAATCATATATATCAAGAAATTATAACATCTAAAAATCGTTTTTCAATTATTTTTTGTATTTTGCCAATAAGTCTTATAAAATTTTCCGATTTGGAAAATTCTTGCGCTGATTAATTACACAACTCATATAAATCTGAATATTATTAAAATTTGAAAATCATACTTCAATTTTAAGAATTTATTTTTATTCTTGACAATCTTAACAAACTTGAAAAATATGACAATCAAAACAATCTTGACCGAACCAATCTTGATAATCCTGACACTCTTGAAAATCTTAACAGTATTGACAATCTTGACTATTTTGACAGTACTCACAATCTTGACAATCCTGACAATTTTGAAAATCTTGACAATCTTAATAATCTTGACAGTACTGACAATCTTGACAATCCCGACAATTTTGAAAATCTTGACAATCTTAACAATCTAAATATCTTGAAAATTTTGACAATCTCGACAATCTTACCAATCATCTAAACAAACTTAACAGATTTGACAATATTGAAAATTACAACTTTACAATTTTAACAATATTGTCAACATTAACAATCGTGACAATCTTGACAAGCTTGACAGTACCGAACAATTTAACAGTTTTAACAATCATGACAATGATTACAATCCTTACGATATTGACAATCTTGATATTCTTGACAATATTAAAAATCTTAAAATAATGACAAACGTATCAATCTTGACAGAACTGACAGCTCAACAATCTTAACAATCCAGACAATCTTGAAAATCTTAAGCATTGTTTACAATCTTCACAATCTTGACAATCTTAACATTCTTGACAGTACTGAGAATCCTGACAATTTTGAAAATCTTGACGACATTGTCAAACTTGACAATATTGTATACCACGAAAATCTTGACTATTACTACAATCTCGACAATCTCACCATCTTAACACACTTTACAATATTGACAATCTTAACTTGACATATTAGACAATGTTGAAAATCTTGACAATATTGAAAATAGTGCAAATCTTGACAATCTTAATCTTGACAGCACTGACAATTTTGATCGTAACAATCATGATAATCTTGACGATATTGACAATATTGGCTATCTTGACAATCTTGATATTCTTGACAATCTTAACGATCTTAACAATACTGACAATCTTGAGAATCTTGACAATCCTAATAATTTAGACAGTGCTGACATTCTTGAAAATATCAAAAATTTCTAAAAATCTTTAAAAAAATTATTATTTCAATATTTGAATTTTGAAAATTAAAATTTTCAAATTTTGTTTTGTTTCAACTTTCAAACTTTAGATGTTTGGAATTTTTGAATTTTTAAAATCATAAATTTTTGAATTTTTAAACATTCCAGCTTCTGAATTTTGAATATTTAAATATTGGAAATTTTTTTTAGTTGTCCGATTTTTGTAAATAACTTTTCAAATAATACTTCGATTTGAAAAATGCTCACAGTGATGAATTCCTACAATTAAACATATCAAGAATTCATGAACATCCAAAATTCGTCTTTCAATTGTTTTTTTATCAATGACTCGTGATATTCATTCAAATCTGAAGTTCGTACGTCAAATGTTTTTCCGATTTGAAAAATTCTCACAGCGACAAATTGCTACAATCAAATATATCAGAGAATTATAAAAATTTAAAATTCGTACTTCAATTGTTTTTCTAATTATTGCCTGTAACCCCTGAAATAATACTCCAATTTGAAAAATTTTGGCACTGATGAATTACTATCATCAAATATATGAAGGAATTGTAAAAATCTAAAAATCGTACTTCAATTATGTTTTTTTTTGTAATAATGTTCAGATTTGGAGACTTCTTGCATTGATTAGTTACACAAATGAAATAGATTTAATAATAATTAATATTTGAAATTCGTTTTGTGGATTTTCGTACTTCAATTGTTTTGTAAATTTTGCAAATAACTCCTTTAATAATGTTTCAATTTAGAAAATTCTCGCACTGATTAATTACAAAAGTCATATAGATTTGATATTCATAAAAATCTGAAATTAACATTTAATTGTTTTTTCGATTTTTGCCGATAACTCCTGAAATAATACTCCGATTTAGAAAATTCTCACACTGACGACTTTTCATTATTAAATATATCAAGGAATTATAAAAATTAAAAAATCGTATGTCAATTGTTTTTTTTGTATTTTACCAATAACTCTTATAATAATAATACGATTTGAAAAATGATCGGACTGATAAATTGCTACAATCAATTCTACCAAGGATTCATGAAAATCTAAAAATCATCCTTCAATTGTTTTTGTGTTTTTTTGCCACAACTCCTGTAATAATGTTCCGATATGAAAAATGTTTTATTGACGAACTGCTACAATCAATTATATCAAGGATTAATAAAAATAGTTCTTAAGTTGTTTTCTTTTTTGGTTTTTTGCCATAACTCCTTTAATAATGTTCCGATTTTGAAAATTCTTGCACTAATTAACTAATAATAATATTTATTAAAATCTGAAATACATAACGAATTTTTTATAATTTTACGGATAAAACTCTACAAAATTACATTCTAGAATTCTTAAAATTTTTAAGAGCGAGTATTTAATACTATGATAAATTAATTTAATTGTTATTTCTTTGTTAAAACGTAATTTAAAAAATTTCTTCCCCTTGGTTTTCACTATTGATGGTTTGAGTGTACGTGAAGTGTTTTGAAAATGAAACTTGTGACGTAAGGAATAAACTGAGTGTTATTTTCGTTTAGATTTTGATTCTTGAAGCTTAAAAAACTCGAAATGAAATGAAAGTACTCTCATAATCTGTTTATAAGTTTCCAGGAAATCAAGTAACTTAATGATGGTGAAAACATTATATTTTTTAGTAAGTGTATTAATTTTAGTGTTTGTATCTTGAGTTACCGCTATCTGTATGATCTAAGCAATGAAATTTAATAATACAGCAGTTTAGCTTATTCAAGTTTTCTTCTTTTTTTTGTTTAATATCACGCATACGCGGAAACAGCCCCATCGGGCTGGTGGAATTAATAAATTCGGCCGTTCAATTTGCAATTTACGTTAAAGGATCGCCCAATAATTACGCGTACCGTTCTTTTTATGGCCAATTTCTGGGGATTGGGTGTCTTAATTCACGTCTTAATGGCCGGAGGGCCGTTTACAAATTATGAGTTATCAACGTGCCATCGGGAGCTTCTCTTCCTCGAAATTGGGAGACTGCGAGGCGTGCACGCATAAAATTACCATTACAATTATCCGAAGGAATTTTATTTGAAAATAAAAATTAACAATTTAACAGGATGGCGCACCTTTGATATCGGTTGAAACGTGAACCGTGCATGAGTGATGCATTGCTTGCGTTAAAATTTCATTTTGCATGAAATGCTGCATTCGCGTGATTTATTCCTGCTATGTTGTACAAATGCACACATACATATATAAACAGGTGAACCAGTTTGGAATTTGCTCGATTGCAACAGAGTACACATTCGGATTAACAATCGCTCGGCCGCATTATTGTTACCCATTTTTTTCCCTCGTATTTTCGAGACTGATACGTTGAGAGTGGCGACCTTGCCAACCATTACAGCATGTATAGAAAGTTCCAATTATTTCCTGATTAATGCGGCACACATTCCTGAATACATTTCATCCAACTGGTTTTTTTTTTTAGGGATCCTCGCGTTCCATTAAGTTGATTGGTGGGGTGCCCTTGGTGCCCTTGCCGCTGCTACTGCTGCCTGTTTTGCATACTCCACCGAATCTCTTCTCACGGGTTTCACCTGGATGGATGTGGATGATGTTTTTTTTCAGTTCACCGGTAGCCCCATTAAATCAGCTCTTTTGCATACACCGTGCTCCCGACAGACAATGGCCTCTGCCCTGTACGCACACCATTATTACGACGACAACTGGGTCGGATGGATGATGATGGGAGGAGGTGGAACCCGGGGCTTTATCGGCCCTGATTAATGGATTATTAAACATTAATTCAAATATTTGCGCCGTTGTCATCTGGTCTTCGCCTGCACTCACTCATCTGAATATCAAAAGCGCATCCCATTGTTAACAGCGGTCGAGGCCGAACAAAACGTGCCTGATGATGCCCAGTATCGATGTCTTGTCGATCAAAACGCGATATCGGGTTACTGTTTGCACAAACTTTGTATTTATTTGTGTGTAAATGAGCTCGTTACTTTATATAATCACCCTAGTCATTTTAAACGTACAGGGCAAACTCAGACCAGAAATTATTAACCTTTCACATGTACGTGAACTTGAGGCTTTCCATGTGAAGTCGAAATTTTTGTATACATGTATTTAACAGTTATATTCACATTGGATAAATAAATAAATATCAAATATCAAAACCGTCGCGTATGATTTTATATAAGAAACGTATTTTGCGTCGAAATTTAATTGTCGTTCGGATGCGTCGGACAGAAAAGAGAGAAACCGTCGGTTTCGCTTTATTTCTGTAGATTACAATTATCTGTTGTCAGCGGTGGCGGAAAGTTGGAGACAGACATGCGGAGGATTTATCTCTCGAGGCCGTTGACATTAATACTACACACCAAAAATGATAGTGCCACTGATAATAACGAATTAAACGAATTAAGTAGAATAATAAATTACACAGTTTTATAAAGCGAGATACATATTTCCAAAAAGTAATTATCATTCCGATTACCGGTTGTATTATATACGAGGGACATTTGTTTGATATATAGGATGATCATAGCAATTCGTCACTGTGAGAATTTTCCAAATCGAAGTATTATTTCAGGAGTTATCGGCAAAAATCGAAAACAATTGAACGAACGAACGAATTTTAGATTTTTATAAATATCAGACTTATATAACATAACATATATATAACATATATATATATATATATGTTATATATAACATAGATAGATTCATATTTCAGTCACTATCAGCCTTATAATGTTCAAAAAGTTGTAGCAGTTGTAGCTGATTTTCTCAATATTTTACAGCATCTCTTTCATTCGATTTACATATTCTCCTAATTTTAAAATCTTGAAAAGAAATTCTACAACTCTAAAACAAAATATAGACAATCTAGAAAAACAAAGTTCTAAATTATTAAGATTTTCTTCTCAATTCTGCATTTTATTTTCTAGACTTTTATAATTTTCAGCATATCTTACCTTCTCTATTTTCAATAATTTCCTTTCTCAATTTCTATAATTTTAAGACTCAATTTCTAAAACCATTTTCTTCCAAAGTTCCTCCTTTAAAGTTTGAAGATTTTTAAAAACATTATCTTCTATATTTTAAATATATTTCAAATCTTAAATTTTACATAATTTCTCTTCTCAACTTCCTACACATTTAAAAACAATTTTCTTCCGAATTTTTAGATATTTTAAGATTTAATTTCTAAAATTATTTCATATTTCTAATTTAAAGTTTTTGAAGCATTATCTCTACGAGATTTTTAGAATTTTCTAGCCAGAACATCTTTTTTTTTTTTAAATTTGCTATCTTTCAACAACTTTCCTTGACAATTAAGAGTTTTTTGTAAATGCTAATGTGTTTTCTAGAGTTTAAGTATTTTTCGGAAATTTCTTTTCTAGATTTTTCGACACTTTCAAGCATCTCTTGCAATTAAGAGCAAGACAATTATTAGAAATTATTGAGATTTTTTTCAAGAGTTGGAGAGTTTTCTTTTCAAGATTTTTAGACTGTTTTAGCATTTCTTAGCCTCTCTTAAATTTTAAATAATTTACCTTCTCAATTTTCACAAATATGTTCTTTCAAAAATTCTCTTTGGGAGTTTTCAAGCACTTTCTCTGACAGATTTTTAGAATTTTCTAACTAGAACATCTTTTTTTAAATTAATTAATTTCTTTAATAGTAAGATTGTTTCTAGATTTGAAGAATTTTTTTTTAGAAATTTCTCTTCTAAATTTATCTAAACTTTCAAGCATTTTTTGCTTTTAATTTATTAGAAATTATAGAGATTTTATTCTATTAAAAAAAAAACTTCACCTTCAAAAATATTTTCTTCCAAAGTTTCTTTTAGTGTTTGAAAATTGACAAGCACTTCCTTTGCAAGATTTTTAGAATATTACAGTCAAAATACTTTTTTTGTAAATATCATTGACAATTAAGAGTTTTTTTGTTATTGATAAAGTTAATTCTCGATTTAAAATTTTTTCTGCAATTCGTTTTTGTCAACTTTTAAGCACAACTTTCTTCCTATAAAAAAGTCTGCCCTCCTCAATTTATAAGAATTAAATTTATATTCCAAATTATGAGATTTAAAGATTTCTTATCTCAAATTATAAAATTTGTAAAAAAATGTGTAAATTTTAGTCCAGGGATTTAGAAATTTTTAGCATATTCTCCGACAAATTCTGTTCAATGAACACATTTCGTGAGAGATTTTAATGGCTATTTACATAATACAACCTCTGACAATAAAGTTTGGTGAATAGTGCTGTAACATTAACGTGAAATATTAGTGAAATATGAACGGTTATATTACTTTCCTTCTTAATTCTCCAGACTTATTCCTATTCCAACGATTCAAACTCACTTTGAAAGAAAAGAAATTTGATATTCTTGACATCCAACGAAACGCGACGAGGCCTTCTTGAAATGTTTCCAGTTCCTATTTCGAAAGTACTTTTGTTAATATTTCAACTACGTTAATGTTACTGAACTTTATTGTCAGAGTTTGTATTTACAGGTATAAGAAAGAGAAAATAAATTAGGAGAGGAAAATGGGTAAGTAATAGAGAAAGAAAAGCAAAAAGAGAGTTCTGAAGTGATGCACAAGGATGGAATTCCTAATGAAAAGCGGTATGGTGAGAGACGCTTCGTCTAGGATTCTAAAATCTTCATGGATTTAATTTAATGTTTCTTCTCCATTTGGTTTTGGATGGTTCGCCTTGAATGTAAATTTTTTCCATAATCAGATAATAAGATATTAATCATTAACTTTGTTGATTTATTTATTGTCATTCCCTGGCTTAAATGAATCTTCTTTTGGAATGGTGTGAACATGGTGGAATTTTACGGATGCTGCTCGTAAGCTCGATTTCGTGAAAGAATCTAAATTGGTAATAATTAGTCTGGATCTCATTGCTAATAGTATTACTGCTTAATCAAAGGCTCTAGACATTTGTTTTCTTCATCTCCACTTTTCTTGAATATTTTTTATCATTTATTTTATTAAAATTTTCAAATTGTGATATTTTCAGCATACTTTTTCCAGATGTCTAAATTTTCCAGGCATTTGCATTTTATAGATTTTTTTAAATTTGTTTTGCAAGATTTTTTCAGCAATTTTTATTCCATTTTTGAGGAAGTTTCCGCAATGTATTTATTTTTTAAATCATTTTCTAGTTGTAAGTTTTACTAACAATTTTTTTTTGCAATTTCTCTTACTAATTTCACGAATTAGCAACGAGTCTTCTAAAATTTCTTTATCTAATTGAAATTTTCCAAACCTTTGCAGAAATTTTCTTCTAGTGTTTCAATACTTGCAATCCATCCCTTTTTAGATTTTTTGAACTGAACCAGAAATTAATTTTCCTGTCCATATTTTTCAAAATTGTTTTATTTTATCAAAATACTATTTCTATTCAATTTTTTTTTTCGTGATTTATTACTTTACTTTATCGATGTTTTTATTCATTCTCTAATTGTTATATTTTTTCTACGACTTTCCAGAAATTTCTCTTAAAAATTATACGGATTAACTTGAAGTAATTTCTTATCCAAATTTCCTTCAAGATTTCTAGAATTTTCGAGTAATTTTTCTTCAAATCTGCTAAAATTTTATTTGTGGTTTTCAAATTTTTTATTAGTTTTTCGTTCACATTTCTGGAATTTACAAATATTTTTGATTTCTCCTCCATTAAAAAAAATCATTTTTTCAATCTTTGTCTTATTGGAAGAGAGAGATAAACATCTTTATTGAATGTAGTCTTACAGTAATAAGATATAACAATTTTTATGCTGCTTCTCTTCTTCTCCATTGACCTGCGGTATTTCTGCTCTTTTATTAATAATTTTCAAATTTCGGAATTTTCTTCTCCATAAATCTTTTTTTTAGATTTCTAGGCTTTATCAGCACCATATCTTCAACATTTTCATATGTTTCTATACTTTCTTGTTCTATTTTATCGAAATTTCCTTATTAAAAACATTATAATTGTAAAAATTCTAAAAATTTTCAGCAAGTTTTGTTGTAGATTTTTGGGATTTTCCAGAAGTTTCTCTTTAAGATTTATGCAAATTAACTTGGATTAAATTTTCTTCATTATTTCTATTTTGAGAAGCTTTGATATTTTTGATTTTATTCGAATATTTCGTTTTTAATGTAGAAAATTTTCTTCTAACATTTTCTATTTGTCATATTTTCCAGAAATGTATCTGTCAAATTTTTGAATTTTACTTTTTTTATCAGAATTTTCGAACAGTTACTGTTCATTTTTTTGAAAAGTTTCACCATTTTTTAGAAATATCCTAATTTTCTTCAAGGGTTCTAAAATTTTTAAACAATTTTTATTCTAGATTTCTAGAATTTTTGGCAATTGCTCCTATAAGTTGAATGATTTAACATTAAGGTTTATAAAATGTAAATATTTCTAGAATTTTCTATTCCCTAAAAATGTCTAGTTTTTTTAAATTAATTTCTCCTTTAATTTGCAATAATTTTCTGTTCCGTTAACTTGTCTTCAGGATTTAATAAATTTTCTGATTTCGTTAATACCTGCTCAATCTTAAAAATTCAGAGACACACCCTCCAATAAATAAATTATACGAGAGGAATTTATTGTTTATTTAATTAGTTTTTATTCAAAAAATCAATAGAGAATTTGTCAGATGAATTACTTCATATGTTATTGATTTGTGCGGCTTCTACTTCGTTATACATGTTGAGTATAAATAATAAACACTTTGTAACTTTGTTTGTATAACACAATTTACTTCATATGTAAATTATATAAATAATTTTTTATTTCACTTATTCTCGCGTAAGTTTTGGAATTAGAGGGTGGGATAGTGGCCACCCACCCACCCTACATGTAGAAATTAACCTCATCACTGATCAGCATTTAGTTTCCAGGGAAATAAACAGTAAAATCTTTAATTAACCTAACGAAAATCAACAGCAGATTTGTACTTAAAATAAATATATAGGTAGGGTGGGTAGGTGGCCTCAGACACACCCTACAATCAGTAAAACATATGCGAAGGTTTGGCAGTTTAATTAAGAATAACCTTTTAGTTTTCGAGAAAAATATAAAGAAAGTACTATGATGGCCACATCACCATTTTTAAGTCTATCCAAAGACTATCCAAAAAGTTCCAATTTAGCTAGTTTGCTAGTTTAGCTAAATATTCTCGATTAATATCTTTAGAAGAATCGATTTGGTTATAACATTAAGCCTTACAATCGTGCATCTATTACTTAGAGATTAATAACAAATTCAGTTACAATAGCTAACACAGTCGTAGCTAATGGTAACATTGTTTAATCCCAGAATTAGGTGATTTTGTGGAGGATAATATGCCTCCACCAAATCACCTAATTGTAAACTTAACGATGTGTGTTCTCGATGACTTGCATTTATAAGGACAGAGTCTTCTTGTATATTTATTTGCTTTTTATTTCAATTTTTTTTCTTCTTTTCTAGTTATAGCGTTTTTCAATTTTAAACTTTTTAAAATACCTGGAAGTCTGATGTAGTTTAGAAAAACCCAAGAGATTGCCAATCGTTCATTGGGGAAGTTCGATTGTGCATAACTCAAAATGCAAATCTTAAAATACAATACAAGGTCTATTTTGTAAAGATTTTCTTCCGGAGTTTTCAAATTTTGGCAAATTTTCCAGATTCTTAAGTATTTTTCCTTTCTAAAAATTCTACAATTTATCAGCAATTTCCTTCTTAGATATCTAAAGTTTTCAACAAATATTTATTCCAAATTGCCCAGAACTTTTCGTAGAATTTCACATTAATTTCTAAAACTTTCCAGTATATCTTACATTCTCAATTTTAAGTTTATTTGAGCAGACTTAGTTACATACATAAAAGCCTTCTTGATTTTTTGAAATTGTGTTACGAAAAATCAGCTTCGACAATTAAGGTCATCTTTCGTCTTCTATATTTTGATTGGAATACATTTTCATACTGTGTTCAGGAAGATTTTTGGCACTTTTCTTTTCTACACTGATAACCCCAGCTTTTGATTTCTTGGATTTTCTTGGATTTCTTGATTTTCAGCTTTTCCACTTCGTGTTTCGTGCAGCTCTAATCTGAATAACATGGATAATTCAGATTTTAAAACTGCTTTGATGATTTCCTTAATTGAAGGCCCCTGCATTGAGTTGATAGCGATATCACTGTTTGATACACACAGATATAAATGTTTTAGTCTCACTAAGATAGATTATACACAGCATATCCATGGTTAAATTTGAGAGGCAGCCAGTATGTACTGATTAAAAATTTATTTGTATTTTGAGATTATTTTCTTTTTGGTGTTTCAAAAATACGTTTAGAATAAACTCTTCATAGTGACGATGGACCGAATATTGTACTCAGTCATTTTGTCTTCACACGTTTCCTTTTTTATAAATGCCAAGAGTTTTTCTAGGTTAGCTTATTTGATGATGACCAATAATTAATATTAGCAAGCTAGTCCCCAATAAATTTTCTATAAAGGATATTTCTATTTGAGGCTTAAATTCGATGAGTGCAAAGGTAATATTTTTTTATTGAAAACGTAAATTGATTATTTAAGGCTAGGTAAAACAAAGTTAATCGATATAATTGTTTAAAGTCTAAAGCAAAATGTTTTAAAACTTCAGGCAAATAATTTACTTGGAGCTAAATTCTCGTTTTAAACAGTAAAGAGTGGAAGTTTGAAACTTTGGGAAAAGTCGATTTATGTGCGTTTCCTTTAAAGCAGCGCCCCCGATGAAGAAGTTCACGGCGTCGCAGGTAGGCGGCGTATCAGGACGGCGCCACGTTCAACGAGTTCGCACACGTGCTCGTCGCGACGCATGGCGTCGCCTCAGGGCTGCCATTAGAGTTGCGCGCGTTTTTCACCACGCAACACACACACACACATACGGTCAACACACCCCCTTTTAACGGAAAAAAATGGTCACTTGTTGACGCTCTAAAAAAAAAAAAAATATCTACAAAAATTTTTAAACTCCATTATATATATATATATATATATATATATATATATATATATACATAGTTGCAGAGAGCACTAAATATTCTCCGCATAGTGAAGAGTGGCTGTTACGTGCCCGGTATACAATAGAGTGGTTGAAGTCATGCGTGAACGGTTCTCTGTGTGTGTATGCATATGCAAATTTTGTGATACATACTATACATACAGTATGTATAACGTATGACGGTCACGTGGTCTCCGCTGCGACTTCCGGCCAAGCTAAAATATCGAATGATGACGACGCACTTTCCGTTTTATGAGCTGCCTTTTTTTTTATTATGATTTTTTTTCATTATACCATTCCTACATGCACCGTGAAATGCAGCTGACTTTCACAAAAAAAAAGAAAACAAGAAACAATACAAAAAGTTTAAATGAATATTACGAATAATATTCATTTCTTTCTTTACTATTTTTATACCAACCATAATATAATACATGTAAATATAAGTACGCTAAAAAAAATCAAATTATAGTTTGTAGTTTCTTTTAAAGAAACATATTGCAAAAAATATACCAAAATCAAATGAACACTTTTCTTGTTATGACGAAATGTGTTCCTAAAAATATCATTTATTTCATAATGAATTTATGAGGAGGATGCTTGGTGAAACTTCATAATACATTGAAATCAAACAAGACAGTTGAAAGGGTTTCATTTTATTGGTTATCCCTGCAAAATGAATCAACACACAGTAACTTTATCAAACAGATGAATTTAGTATTGATGAAGCCCCTGCTGCAGTGATCAATAATAAAAGTGAAACCCTTCCAATTATTTTCTTTTATTTCAATTATTTATTTGCATCCAAACTTTTAAATTACATTCGTTTGAGCATAGTCTCAATACTTCTCAAGTTTTTTTTTCTATCTTGAATTTTGGAGACATTCACTTCGTAGTACATTTTTAATGAATAACATAAAAAACGTTTAACTTTTTTATGCTTCTGTTATTCATTAAAAATGTACTACGAAGTGAACGTCTCCAAAATTCAAGATAGAAAAAAAAACTTGAGAAGTATTGAGACTATGCTCAAACCAAAAAAACAGAAACAGAAAAATATTTAACTTTTTTATACTACTTTTTTTATTTATTTTTTTTCTAGTTTTAATACAAACACTTTATGACTCATAGTGACTTTTGCTCCTATTATTTTTTTTTTTATCCATTAGGATGATAAGGGCGGAAGTTGCGGATAATGTTTAATTAGCAAATATTGCACACGATAACTTTTATCTTATCGTCTTTTCCTATCGGACTTCACCGATAATTTCTCTCCTTTTTTTTTCTCTCTATACATATATTCCAGTCAGGAGAGGATTTCGTCGATGAAAATGCACTCGTCGAAACGTCTAAATTTAGCCTTATCTATGCTCTTGTTAACTCTGCGATAACGAGGCGCATGTAATTACTTGCACGGCCTCAACATGTTTATATTTAACGTAGGACATAATTATAGAAAAAAGAAGAATATTGTGTGTGGCCATAATAATATTCCAGTTTATTCTATAAAACTATTTGTTGCAAAAAAAATTCCTACATAGAATATAAAAAAAGGAAAAATTGTATGAATAAATCTCTAAAAATTGCAATTATTTTGTGTTTATTTGTATTTTAAACTTTTAATTAAAACCCTCGCTTATGTTTTACTGATTGGAGTGTGGGATAGAGGCCACCCACCCACCCTACATATGCATGATAACTATAATTACTGATCGTTGATGATTTTCCTGTTAAAACCTATCAAACCCTCTATGTACTTGAAAAATAAAAAACACTACACTTTCTTCACAATTTGATTTTATTTTGCTAGATGTACATTTCGAGTACTATGTACTCATTATCATAAGCTATTGATAATGAGTACATAGTACTCGAAATGTACATCTAGCAAAATAAAATCAAATTGTGAAGAAAGTGTAGTGTTTTTTATTTTTCAAGTGTATTAAATAAATCTTCACGTAACTCAAGAACAAATTTCTAAACCCTCTATGTAATGAAAAATAAAACAAATTCAAAATTAAACTTTAAATATAAATGACTTTCTGTAGCTAGTCTTATCTAATTTAGAATTAAAGTCTGCCCACCCATAATGCTTAAAATTTTATCAATTTAGTCACTCAAAAATTTTACCTTTTGAATTTTTTTTTTATTCAAAAAGTTTTGTAATTAATTTTATTGGAAACTACGAGATGATAAGGAATTAAAGTTCGCATGTATATGTAGGGGGGGTGGGTGGCACCTATTCCACCCTCTAATCAGTAAATCATCATCAAAAATTATTTGAAACATTTGTTTGAATAAATCTATCAAAATTTGCAATAATGTTATGTTTATTTACGTTTTATAACTTTTAATTAAAACCCTCGCTTATGTTTTACTGATTGGAGGGTGGGATAGAGGCCACCCACCCACCCTACATATACATGATAACTTTAATTGCTAATCGTTGATGATTTTACTGCTAAAAACTATCAAACCCTCTATTTAATAAAAAATAAAACAAAATCAAAATTTTAGTTTAAATATAATCGACTTTGTAAAGCTAATCTTATATAATTTAGATTTAAAGTCTGCCCACCCAGCATGCTTAAAATTTTATTAATTTACTCACTCAAAAATTTTACCTTTTGAATTTTTTTTTATTCAAAAAGTTTTGTAACTAATTTTATTGGAAACTTCGAGACGATAAGGAATTAAAGTTCACATATATATGTAGGGCGGGTGGGTGGCCTCTATCCCACCCTCCAATCAGTAAAACATCATCAAAAATTATTTGAAATATTTGTATGAATAAATCTTTAAAAATTGCAATTGTTTTGTGTTTATTTACGTTTTACAATTTTTAATTAAAATGTTTTACTGATTGTAGGGTGGGATAGAGGCCACCCACCCACCCTACATATACGTGATAACTTTAAGTGCTGATCGTTGATGATTTTGCTGTTAAAAATAATCGAACCCTCTATGCAATAAAAAATAAAACAAAATCAAAATATAAGTTTAAATATAAATAACTTTCTATAGCTAATCTTCTCTAATTTAGATTTAAAGTCTACCCACCCATCATGCATCAAATTTTTACTAATTTACTCACTCAAAAATTTTTCCGTTTTTATTTCTTTGTATTCAAAAAGTTTTGTAATTATTTTTATTGGAAATCGCGAGACGATAAGGAATTAAAATTAAGTAAAGAATTATGTAGGGTGGGTGGGTGGCCTCTATCCCACCATACAATCAGTAAAACATTATCAAAAATTAATTGAAAAATTTGTTTGAATAAATCTTTAAAAATTGCAATTATTTTGTGTTTATTTATATTTTAGAACTTTTAATTAAAACCCTCGCTTATGTTTTACTGATTTAAGGGTGGGATAGAGGCCACCCACCCACCCTACATATATATGACAACTTTAATTACTAATCGTTGATGATTTTGCTGCTAAAAAATTAAATCCTTTTGTGATAAAAAAATAAAACAAAATTAAAATTTAAGTATAAATATAAATGACTTTATAAAGCTAATCTTATCTAATTTAGATTTAAAGTCTGCCCACCCATAATGCTTAAAATTTTATCAATTTAGTCACTCAAAAATTTTACCTTTTGAATTTCTTTTTTATTCAAAAAGTTTTGTAATTCATTTTATTGGAAACCGAGAGCCGATAAAGAATTAAAGTTTATATGCATATGTAGGGTGGGTGGGTGGCCTCTATCCCACCCTCTAATCAGTAAATCATCATCAAAAATTATTTGAAACATTTGTTTGAATAAATCTATTAAAATTTGCAATAATGTTATGTTTATTTACATTTTATAACTTTTAATTAAAACCCTCGCTTATGTTTTACGATTGGAGGGTGGGATAGAGACCACCCACCCACCCTACATATACATGATAACATTAATTGCTAATCGTTAATGATTTTACTGCTAAAAATTATCAAACCCTATTTAATAAAAAAATAAAACAAAATCAAAATTTATGTTTAAATATAAATGATTTTCTATAGATAATCTTATCTAATTTAGAATTAAATTCTGCCCACCCGCCATGCTTAAAATAATATCAATTTACTCGCTCAAAAATGTTACCTTTTGAATTTCTCTTTTATTCAAAAATTTGGTAATTAATTTTATTGGAAATTACGAGACGATAAGGAATTAAAGTTCGCATGTATATGTAGGGTGGGTGGGTGGCCTCAATCCTACCCTCCAATCAGTAAAACATCATCAAAAATTATTTGAAAAATTTATACAAATAAATCTTTAAAAATTGCAATTATTTTGTGTTTATTTATATTTTAAAACTTTTAATTAAAACCCTCGCTTATGTTTTACTGATTAGAGGGTGGGATAAAGGCCACCCACCCACCCTACATATACATGCGAACATTAATTGCTTTTCGTTGATGATTTTGCTGCTAAAAATAATCAAACCCTTTATATAATAAAAAAAAACATAATCAAAATTTAAGTTTAAATATAAATGACCTTCTATAGCGAATCTTATCTAACTTAGGTTAAAAGTCTGCCCACCCATTATGCATCAAATTGTTACTAATTTACTCATTCAAAAATTTTACTTTTTTAATTTCTTTTTTATTCAAAAAGTTTTGTAATTAATTTTATTGGAAACTTCGAGACGATAAGGAATAAAAGTTTATATGCATATGTAGGGTGGGTGGGTGGCCTCTATCCCACCCTTCAATCAGTAAAACATCATCAATAATTATTTGAAAAATTTATATGAATACATCAATTAAAAATGCAATTATTTTGTGTTTATTTATATTTTAAACTTTTAATTAAAACCCTCGCTTATGTTTTACTGATTTAAGGGTGGGATAGAGGCCACCCACCCACCCTACATATACATATTAACATTATTTGCTAATAGTTGATGATTTTGCTGCTAAAAACTATTAAACTCTGTTTAATAAAAAATAAAACAAAATCAAAATTTAAGTTTAAATATAAATGACATTCTATAGCTAATCTTATCTAATTTGTATTTAAAGTCTGCCCTCCCATCATGCTTAAAATTTTATTAATTTACTCATTCAAAAATTTTACCTTCTGAATTTATTTTTTATTTAAAAAGTTTCGTAATTAATTTTATTGGAAACCGAGAGATGATAAGGAATTATAGTTTATGTATACATGTAGGGTGTGTGTGTGCTCACTATCCCACCCTCTAATCAGTAAAACATCATCAAACATTATTTGAAATATTTGTATGAATAAATCTTTAAAAATTGCAATTATTTTGGGTTTATTTATATTTTACAACTTTTAATTAAAATCCTCGCTTATGTTTTACTGATTAGAGGGTGGGATAGAGGCCACCCGCCCACCCTACATATACATGATAATTTAATTGCTAATCGTTGATGATTTTGCTGTTAAAAACAATCAAACCCTATATGTAATAAAAAATAAAACAGAATCAAAATTTAAGTTCCAACGTATATGACTTTCTTTAGATAATCTTACCTAATTTAAATTTAAAGTCTGCCCACCCATCATGTATCAAATTTTTACTAATTTACTCACTCAAAAATTTTACCTATTTAATTTCTTTTTTATTCAAAAAGTTTTATAATTAATTTAATTGGAAATCGTAAGACGATAAGGAATTAATGTTTATATGTATATGTAGGGTGGGTAGGTGGCCTCTATCTCACCCTCTAATCAGGACAACATCATCAATAATTATTTGAATTATTTGTATGAATAAATTTCTAAAAATTGTAATTAATTTGTGTTTATTTATATTTTATAACTTTTAATTAAAACCCTCGCTTATGTTTTACTGATTGGAGGGTGGGATAAAGGCCACCCACCCACCCTACATATACATGATAACTTTAATTGCTAATCGTTGATGATTTTGCTCTTAAAAACTATCAAACCCTATTTAATAAAAAATAAAACAAAATCAAAATTTTAGTTTAAATATAAACGACTTTGTAAAGCTAATCTTACATAATTTAGATTTAAAGTCTGCCCACCCATCATGCTTAAAATTTTATTAATTTACTCACTCAAAAATGTTACCTTTTGAATTTCTTTTTTATTCAAAATGTTTTGTAATTAATTTTATTGGTGGCCTCTATCCCACCCTCCAATCAGTAAAACATACACGAGGGTTCTAATATAAAGTAAAATACGTAAATAAGAATATTATCAGGATTATTGAATTATTAAAAGAATCAATAAATTAAAACTCCAAAGAAAACTCATCATCTATTGATTACATTTTATAACATTTATGGTTTATACAAAGGCTATTTATTTAAATAGAAAGAAAGATTTCTATCAAAACCTTGAGGAGTATTTTCTTGAATAATTTTCTCTTTTATTTCTTTGTTGTGGAATTAAGCTAAAGAATTGAATCGTGTTTTAATTGTATTAATTTATTGAATGCATTTAAAGCAATTATTTATATTATGTAAATAATAAATAAGCACAATTAAGAGGATGTAAATTGGTACAGTTATAACGTACTTACGGTACGACGGACTAATTAAACAGTATTTTAATATTAATCGGGACGAGATAAGGAGAGTTTAATGAAGAAATTCAACAATTGCGTTTTCACATGCGATCACGTCGGTCGGTCGTACAGTTTAATTATCGTCGGGTTGGAAAACGTTAGCATGAAGAGAGGTGGGTCTGTGAAAAAACACGAGGTCCGAAACAGTTTTCGTCATTTTTTTCCTCCTTTGTTTCAACTTACTTCTCGTAACCAAGGATAATGCAGCGATAAATGCAAATACGCGCAATAAAATATTTTACTTTCTAGATTTCCCTCTTAGATAGGTGGAGCGAACGTTTTAATTATTTTTCTACGTTTGAATATTTTATTTAGCTCACAGTTCTTGTGCTAATTAAGTTATTTTCTTATAGATAACAGACATTAATTGCTTTTAATAAAGTCATAAATGTTCACAACGGATTTATTAAAAGTAAAAACGTAATTTCAACACGAATTAGTTTTCTGTATCTATTACGGACCGGTTTCGAGTATTTTAACTCATCAGCGTTGATAGCCTCATTCAATGTGTCCAATTGGTGATGGTATACAGCCTTATTTATGTTTTGGTTCTGTGGTAGCAGCACACAATACATAACGCCTTTGTAATCTTATTCAATACAAGAATATTTTAACTTTTGTCTGGTAGCGTAGAGTATTATTTTATTAGTATATGTAAAAGATAACGAAATTAAGTATTATATTGTGTGTCTATATATTTATATTGGACCATTGTACTCTGCTGAAATTCCACTAAATTGAGAGTATAACCTTCTTTTGATGAGTATGTGCTTTCTAAGTGGTTGCAGCTTGATGGTTTTCGCACGATGTTATTGTAAACTATCCATTTCTCATCGCCAGTGAGAAAACTATTAACAAATGGATCATTTTTATTATTTTTGAAGAGCTTGTTGCAGGTGTTTATGCGTTTTGTTTAATGATAGTCTTTGAGTTCATGTGGAACCCAAATATTGAGTTCACAAACATATCCCAGCTTGTGCAAATGTCTTTTTATGGTCGTTTAAGAAATGTTTAATATTTCTACGATATTTCGAGTCATGTGACGGTGGTTTGTTGCAATTAATACCTTTATTTTAACGTCTTCAGCTTCAACTGGTCTTCCTGAATTTGCGTAACTTTGACATGGAAATAACTGAAACGGAATTTGACAAACCAATTCTGATATTTGCGTTCTGTTAAGCAATCCTTAGCGTGCACGGCAAAAAAAGTTTTTATGAGATTTCGTTGCGTTTTTTTCCCATTCTGAAGTAAAACAGTAAAACATAGTGATATTTCTGGCTTTACTTTTCCATTGTTCGACCACTGCTTTATGACGACTAGTGAATCGATTCACTTCCTTGGTATTTAGGTTAAATGATTGTACTAAATTTATAGTTAGATAATTTCTGTGAAATCTTACTAATTAGAGAGTAAATTTGAGGTTACCACCCAACCTATACATATACATATTTACATATTTTGAATGGCTCGAACTGTTTTGATTATTTTTTCTTTACTCGAGAAAAACTGGTGTTGTTTTTAAAGTAATAACGCAGTGTTTTAGTTTAGGTTTCAATATATATGTAGGGTGGGTGGGTGGCCACTATCCCACAATCCAATTTCTATAACATAAACGAGGGTTGAATTAATAAGATTGCACAAATAGAAACTGACTAGTTTTATGTTCTCTTGTGTAATTAAGTACTTTTATTTGATTATTATTTGCAAATTGTTGCCATTAGATAGTTTACTTTGTTTATAAATAAATTTTTATGTTTTATGGTTCTACAACGTAAAGGACTTAAATACATTTTTATTATTAATGGCCAAACTTCGCCTAATGTTTTGAAGCAATGAATAATGCATTTCCTTATAGTTGGATATCTTCTAATATTACTTTTCATAGTATTTTTTACTAATTGAAAGGTGGATTATAGCCTACAATGCAGACTATATAATTATACACACTTCGGTGACTATCTTTTGTTTGTTTTTCTGAAATTTAAAACAGTGTTATTGATAATGTTTCCAAGAAAATAAACGTAAGTTTTAGCTTGAATTTAAATGTATATGTAGGGTGGGTGGGTGGCCACTATCCCACCCTACAATTTCCATCACATAAACAACGGTTGTATCAATAAAACTTTGAATAAATCAATATTTAATTATTAATAAGTCTTGAATTCCGGTTTAAATTAATTTCCTTTATAAATCCGCATGCTTATGTGTTGCTGATTGGAGGGTGGGTTAGAGGACACCCACTCACCCTACATATATATTTCTACTGAAACACTATCCTTTGTATAGTTTTATTTAAACAACTTTAGAATTTTGGGCGATGTTAACAAATAAAAGGAAATCCAATTTTTCATGTTTAATTATTTATTTATTTACGTTTTTAATTCAAAACAGTGGGGTAATATTAAAACTTAAAAGATCACGCTATAATATTTCCATTAATCAGCTGGCTTTTTTCGCTTTTTTTGCCTTGGTCAATGAACCAAAACCAGAACATCCATTAAGGGCAGATGAGTTCTTAAAAGGCCGAAAGAAGTTTTCAAAAAATCAATTCGGAAGAATACAGCATTTCTGTTTTTGAAAACTTCTTTCGGTCTTTTAAGAACTCCTCTGCCCTTAATGAAGGTTCTGGTTCTGTTTCATTAATCAAGGCTACTAAAGCTCGAATTACTTTTGCAATAACAACCGTAAATATTTATGTAGGGTAAGATAAAAGGAAATTATACTAATTGAAATCTCTGCATAAAAAAGTTTACGATTCGTGAATTTTATTATAATTATATATTTTTTTATGAAACTCCACTCTCATTATTAAATAGAGGAAGGGATAGAGACTACCCACCCACATTACATATGTGCAACTACTTAATAAATCTTTCCTGTAGTTTTCTGTAAACATCTCCAGTGTTATTAATTATGTTTCCAGAAAGAAAAACACAATTTCTAGCTTATGTTTAATTTTATATGTAGGGTGGGTGGGTGGCCACTATTTCACCCTTCAATTTCTACACAAACGAGGTTTGTACTAATTAGAAATTGCATATAAAACTTGTTTAGTTGTTGAAGTAAAACACTTAAATTTTCAAAACACTTTATTATTGCTTTTTTTTTGAAAACGCAACAATTGTTTCGCCACACTGTGGCTTATTCAGGCGAAGAAAGCAATAATAAAGTGTTTTGAAAATTTAAGTGTTTTACTTCAACAACTAAACAAGTGAATATGAATTTTCAACATACAACAGCCTCATCAGTTAATATATTGCATATAAAACGTTTACGTATTAATGAATCATCAATGTATTTAGATTTACTTGTTCGACCGACTAGTGATCACCAGACAAAAAATGTCTTGTTAATTGACAGCAAAATACAGCTAAATACCTACCCCTGCCTCTCCACAGGGTTTATTGTGTTTTTTGTTTCGTTCGTTACTGTTTTTCGCGTTAGAAACACTTTGCAAAGAGATTAAATCCCCTAGGCACATTGTTGTTTGTGTGTATGAATTTAAATGTGTGTGTGTATATGATTCGGGTCGAAGAGGAAGTGAGAGGCCTTGATTAAACTAGAGTTCGCTCGTTGGAGGATCACTAACTCCTTCAATCAAAGCGTATTCAATTGATTGATTGAAAATAATGGAATATGTTTAAAAACGTAGAACGTTAAAGTGTTTTCACGAGAAAAACGATTTGAGAACTTGCTACTTTATTTTCATATAAGGATTTGCTTTTTTTAAATTTTGAACAGTTCAAAAAGGTTTGTTTTTTACAGAAAGTCTTTTTAAAAAAGTTTACAGCTTTAGATCTTTTCATTGAAGTTTGTTGATGGAGAAATTATGAGACAAAAAGGGTTTCAATATTTTTTCTAAGAGAATAAAATACTTAAGTAATTATAGAAAAAAAATTAATGAATATTTTTAGATTGTATCTTGAATTTTGGAGGCGTTCACTTCGTAGTACATTTTTAATGAATAACAGAAAAACGTTTAACTTTTTTATACTACTTTTTATTTTTATACAACACTTAGTTTGATAATGATTACTGTGTAATTCGAAACTAGTCACAAAGTGTTGTATAAAAATAAAAAGTAGTATAAAAAAGTTAAACGATTTTCTGTTATTCATTTTTAGATTGATCTTTTTTTTTTTGAATTTTTGTTTCTACTTTCTAGATTTACTAGATTTCATTAGTAAATTTTGACAATTTGCAAAAAAAAAACGTTTTAAGCTAAATTAGATGCAAGTAGAAAAGCTGTTTTGAAATGATTTTTTTTAAAGCGTGGTACTAAAGTTTGGAAGATAATACTATCGAAGCTCTTAAGGGAATTAATTGGAAAAGTCTTAGGTTTTTTAGATCGCAAAGATTTCAGTAGTGAAATTTGGTAAAGAACTAAAAAAGCTCTTTTATGATAAACCAAAAACTCTTTAAAATAAATAAGCCAAAAATTATTTTAAATATTTCTTGTATCTATCTGTCATGCTGACATAAACAGCTCAAATGTTTCCCCTAAAAATGGGATAAAAACAAGTAAAAGCATATATAAAAGAATTCCAGATGATCAACAGAATATTTGCTGCCTCAGCATCATAAAAGAGGAAGGGTTTGAGTGGAAAAACACGATTTACAATTGTGAACTCTGCCCGTGCTGTTTTCGCCCAAAATTTGACATATGTTTTATTTTTTATTTAAAGGATTTGTAATATTTGTAATTTTTAAGAAAGGAGACCAAAGATTAATAAATAAATTTAGATATTTTAAAAAAGGCAAAGGCAAAAGCAAGAGCCTCAGAAATGCCATTAAAAATTCTTACATATTTCTTAGTTGATCATTTAACAAAAAAAAATATGAAATAAATAAGATATAGATATCTGGGCGTTCAGGAAAAAAATAAGTGTTAGAAATTCGATCAAGCAAGATGGCCATTTTTTTATTTGTCGAGAATTCAGAAAACCAAAGTTTGGAAAAGGGTTAGGTATTTTGGGTGGTAGAAAAGCTTTAATAATAATAATAATTTTTATTCGAAAATAGAGACTACATAATACATTTAAATTAACATAAAATATCTAATCACTAATTCGATACGTCAACTAAAAATGCACAAAAAAATTAATGATAACAGAAAAAAAAATATAATAATAATAATAATAATAGCAATAATGAGAAAAGGAAAAGAGCAAAAAATAATTCATACACAATAGGATAATATATATTTTATCATTCTATTGTTTTAAGTTTTTAAGGAACAATAAGAGAAGGAATGAGAAAATTGGGTTTTGCAGTGGAAGAGAAAATCTTTTGCTTTTAAAGCTAAATGAAGTGAAATATTTTCCATTATTATTTAACAAAATAATTTTACAAATAAAAATAAAAATAAGATGCTATTAAGGTCATATATTTCTTCGTTGGTGCAATAAATAAAATTTAGGTATTTGGAAGATCCTAAAGAATATTAAGTATTTTTGGAAAATTATCGAAGGAAGTGTGACAAGAGAAGAAGGAAGACCAATAGATTATATTTACAATTCTGTCTTGTTTAAAATACAAAAAGATTCAGCTATTTGGAAGTTGGTAAAGAATTTTGGAAGAGCTTTGAAATTACAACAGAAAAGACTTTTTTAAATCTTTCTCAAATGATTATTTAGAAAAAGCATAAGAAAGCTGAAACATTTAGGTATTATGTAAAGTAACTTTTATGAAAGGAAAAAGGAAGATTTAGAAATTATTAAATTTATTTTTATATAAAATAAAATAAGAACGATTTATTATTTGAAAAAAAAAAGTAAAAAGGAACAATCAGGAACGGAAAAGCGGAAGAGTTTTAGAAATTATGATTCTATATATTTAAATTTAAGTCACAAATTACGTTATTTTTAAATTCTCATCAATATTACTGTGGCATTCCTGCTTTTTGTGATTGTATTGCCTTTTGGAGTTCTTCCTTTAGAATTATTGGTTCTTCTAAGGGCCTATGTTTTTCTTCTGAGTTGGGTGACCTATCATATGAGAACAGTTTCTCTACATATTCCTTCATTTGGTTTTTGTGTTCTACCATTAGTTTTTTGTTGGTATTTATTAATTTTCCGTATTGTTTCTTTTTATTCGTGTGTGTCATATTTCTGATTCTATGGCGAAGGTTGAAGGTGTCATAATTTTTTCATTGACTATGGAGGCTTCTACTTCGTTATACATTTTAATCACAAATTGAACACAATAACTACTTTGTTTTGTATAACAGTTATTTATTCACGTATCATTTTTAAACCGAAAGTCATAATTTTTTTATTATTCTGATTTCGTTTCCTTGGATTTTTTCTTTATTGTGACGCACTTTCTTTCTTATTGTACTTTATTGTAATTTAAGAGAGAAATAAAGACTATTATTATTAAAGACTATTCTATTCAGCATTTTGTCTTCTCACGGATGGGACACCAGATAAAGGTTTGTTCTGCATTATCCTTCATTGTATTCCTGAATTGTTGCCATGTGTTCTCTACAGATGTAATTTTGGTTGATATTACATCTTTTATCTTGACGTTTAGATTGTTAGCATATTTTTTTGCAGTAATAAGATCTTGGAGTTTGTCTAGGTGCATCTTTTTCACTGCTTGTTTTATTTACTACTTAGTGGAAGAACAAAAATCTGTTCGAATAAGGCTAGATACAAAAAGAAGCTCGATGTATGGGTGCCACACTACTCAACGCAAAAAAAAACTTCATCTGTGAATCGCTGCTGAATCGCAAAAAGATCGACCCATTTTTGAAACAGTTGGTGACTTGTGATGAAAAGTGGATTACTTATGACAACGTCAAGTGAAAACAATCGTGTTTGAATTGCGGTGAGCCGGCGGAAATAGTGGCCAAGCTAGGATTGATGGTTAGGTAGGTTTTGCTGAGTGTTTGGTGAGATTGGCAGGGAATATCTACTGTGAGCTACTCCCCTATAGCAGCACTCTTAACTCATGAATGCACTGCCAACAATTGAACTGACTGAAGGACGCAATCACCCAAAAGCTGCCATTTTCTCTAATATAGTATCACAGTCAGCTCTCGACGGCTTGACTATTTATATTTATAATGTAAACGCCAAAACTCTTACCATTAACTTCAATCACAGTGTAATTAGTTAGATTTCCAGAAAAGAAAAATCAAATTGTTGTAATCAACATCAGTGGATGAAAGCTTTAAAGTTCTCATAGTTTAGCAAATAAATCCATAACAATCGGCATCATGAATAATTCCATACAAAACACATCTCATTTTGCTGCACCGCCACGATACCAGTAGTCCATTATTGGCGATGATAATTTTGAACAAAGCGCCATTTCACCCGTTCCCGTAATTACAGAGGTGCGTTCCTCTTCTTCTCCGGCGCGCTTACCAATTACGGAAAAGCCGAAGACAAAAAGGGAACGCGCGTTCGGTTCGTTTCCATGTATATATTATGGATTTCCGGTGCCGCGAAATAGAAAAAACGAGCGAGAGAGAGAGAGAAAGAACTTCAATTCGCAACAACAAACCACAACAGCAGGAGCAGCAGCAGCAGCAACAGCAGCATTCCGACCTCGATCCGAGCTTTAATTATTCACTCGTTATCGACCGTTACTTAATAAACATGCGAGTGGAAAAATGATGATCAAAAATTGTTTTAATCATTTTTTTTTCTTCACTATAAATATTGTTGTTCAAGGTTGTGTGCACGGGTGCCAAGTGCAGCTCGTCTTGGAACGGTGCCAGTTTTTCGCAAAATAAATCGAAAACTGCCAGAGACGAGGAACGTGCTATTAATATGATTACAAACAATTACTGAACGTTACATGCGTTAAACAACGTCGAGACTTTGCTAATTACCTTTACAAAATTGACACAAAACTTTTCAAAATGTAAATCTAAATTAATTTGAAATAAAACAACACAATTGGGAGGGTTTCATATTTATTGTTGTGTTGCAGTGTTCAACAATAAATGTGAAACCCTCCCAACTGTGTTGTTTTAATTCAATGTGCTATGGAGTTTCATCATGTCGAAATATCGAAATTAATTTGTTGAAAACTTTTGCATACACTGGAAAATTAAATCACTAAAAATGTTTACAGTGGAGGCTTCTACTTCATTATAGTATTATTCACAAATGAAATACAATTTTTACATTTTTAAATAAAGTAAAAACCTCACAGTGTGATATCACTATTGATTTAAAATACAGTTGATCATTTTCAAACTTAAAGTGAAGTGAACCCCTCAACCATTAAACAATTTTGATAAGTGATAAATGAGAAACAAATTCAAACAAATTTTACTTTGTTTGTATAACTGTTACACAAACAAATTAAAAATTGTCTTTAATGTATCACTAAATATGTTCTTTGAGTTATTCTTTTAAATACCAATTGAATACAATGATAATTATTAAAAGCAAAACTATTCATCATAAACGGCAATCAATCCGAGGTCTTTCGGCCTACGTCTTCTAACCTACCGGTAAAAGTCACTATGCAACGGCAGCATTCCTGAAATTTCGACCTCTACGATCCAAACTTGTTCCGAATGAGTAACAATAATTGCACCGATGTTAATAGCTGTAATCATTTTCCTTCTCTCTCTCTCTATCTATCTTTTTCTCTCTTTACTTCTTCGAGCATATCTTCTACAACACTCCTATATCCCAATTCCACATCCAAGGCTGAGCGTTTAATTAATACACGAAGAAACATGACGTGAAATGCAAACGATCAATCAATAATGATGCAAATGATCAATTAACTGAAAAACCGGGTTGCGTTCGTTACTCTCGCATGCACTTAAAAAAAAACTCCGAGGAGGTGTCTCTTTAATCCGTTATCAATCCGATAGACGAATTTATTAGGGGACCGATTCCTTTCCCACGAAATTAAAGAAGTAGAAAGAGAGGAGGAAACGTCGATGGGTTTTTTTTTATATATACATACACACTCACATCGATTCGGTGGAAAGGTTAAAACGCTTAAATAATTAATAAACGATTTGATCCCGAGCTGGGAAAATGTAAAACCTGAATGAGCATTGCAGGTCGGTTAATTAAAAGAGATGGAATTTACTGCCGGCAAAAACGTGTTCGGTTAATTGGTTCATTGTGGGGCCAAATAAATTTCGCGTTCGCAGATTGAAAAAGGAACCAGTTTTTTTTCTTAATTTTATTATTTTTCAGTTATAAATGAAATCTGTTCGTTAATAATAATTAAAACATTTCTAGAGATACTAGAATTTATTTTTTTTTTGTAAAACTACGAAAATAAAAACATCTTGAATATACTCGAGAAAGAAAACAGGATCATAAAAGTGGTAAAACAAAGTGATCCTATTTTCTATCTCCAAAATAAAAATAAATCCGAAAAAATAATTTGATGAAATATTGATAAATACTCGAAGAAAAAGTACAGAAATACTTATGAACAATTATTAGAAGAAATCTGGAAAAAAGGGCTACAATATTCTAAACGATTGAAGAAAAACATTACAACTGAGAAAATACATTACAAAAAAATCTGATAATACAAAGCTACAATTTCTCAAAAAATTCTAGAAATTACAAACCAGAAAGAGAAACTCTAGAAAACTGTGAAGCTTCAAAATTAAAAATTCATTTAGAATTCAATAGAAATGTTAGAATTATATTGAAGAAAAATATTAAAAAGTTTTCATAACAAAAATTCAAGAATCCTTAAAAATGAAATTCCCAAAAAAATATTGATAAGATAATTCGGAAATGGTAATAATTTCTCGCAAAATAGAAAAATAGTTTTCGAAAAATCTTGAAACTATTTTTGGTCATAATTTTACATCTGTCTTTTTTTTAAATATTTAAACAAGTTTGAAGTATATTTTTGATCGAAGTCCAGAAGAAAAAGTTGTTTAGTGAGTATTACTGAAGGAAATATCTTACAATTTAAAAGAAGTCTTTGGGAATATTCATAAAATGAAAATTCAATTTAATTTCTAGAATTAATGTATTCCTAATAAAAATTTGTAAAAATTTATTGTACTTTGGAAATTTTTACAAAATTCCCATAAGTTAATTAAAAAAATGGTGATAAATTATCTAACAAGGAAAGAAAAATTGCTTCGAAATTCTAGAAATGCTTAAAACAATCATTGAAGGTGGTTGAACCTCTAAAAAAATTCAAAATATTTTGGGAATTCAAAAAGAAAATGATTAATCTCTTAAATTTAATTTAGAAGAGATATTCCTTAAAAATTATATAGAATTCAATAGAAAAATTCAGTTTTTTTTTCAAAAATAGCAAAATGTACGAAATCTAGAAATTTGAAAGAAATACTCGTATTCTACAAATAAATACAATCCACTGAAATCAAAACCAACAATATAATTATACACGGAAAATACATGCCATAAGCTTCAGTTATGAGGAGTAAGATGGAAAAATTGCAAATTGGAAGAGAATAAAAGCAACACTGACGAGAATTATGTTTATATTTATGTTTATGTTTAAATTTATTTGTTTTAATTCTGTGCCAACAAAAAACCCTATTTTTTTTGGAATCTTTAGAAAAATGAGAGAGCAGTTCTTACAAAATAATTTTTTTTACAAAATCGGTATTAAAAAAAATACCGAAAAGAAAGAAAATTTTCTTAAAAATTCTATAATAAAGAAAAGTTATTCTAGGAATATTTAGAAACATTCTGGAAAATTTACAAAATTACACAATTGTAAAGCTAAAAAATTATAAAACGGGACGATAAATAAAATTCACTTTGTTGTTATCATACACGGTTTTTATTATTAGTAATAATAAATAAAGACTAATAATAAAAACCGTGTGTGATAACAACAAAGTGAATTTTATTTATCGTTCTAATTTTCAAAATGTATAACAAAGTAATGTCTTCAAGCATCAACTATACTAAATTATAAAACGATTAAGAAATTCTTTATTTCTTATATTAAAAATTAGAACAATTTAACAAAATTATTGCAATTTAAAAGAAAAATTCTTACAAGTTTATAAGAAAATAGTAAAAAATTATTTAAAAAAAAATTATACGAAATTTGCTGAGATGCTCTAGAGATCTAAAATCTTTGGAAAGTCTAACAAAAATTCTAGAAATAAAAGTAAAATTTAGAAAAGAAATATTTAAAAATTTCAAATAACATAAACGCTAAAAATCATTTTTAACAAAAACCCTCGCTTATGTTTTACTGATTGGAGGGTGGATAGAGGCCACCCAACCACCCTACATATACATGATAACTTTAATTACTAATCGTCGATGATTTTGTTGCTAAAAACTATAAAACCCTTTATGTAATAAGAAATAAAACAAAATCAAAATTTAAGTTTTATATATAAAAAACTTTCTGTAGTAATCTTACCAAAGTTAGATTTAAAGTATGTCCACTCATCGTGCATCAAAATTACTCACTCAAAAATGTTAACTTTTTTTCATTTTTTTTATAAAAAAGTTTTGTAATTAATTTTTAATCATCACTATCACTCATTTGTTTTCCTAAAACTACAGTACTAAATACGTTTATTAAGCAAAAAATAAAATCGTAGTTTACTCACGTAATGATTGCTTCTTAAAAGAATAAATACGTACCATTTTATTTTTGATTCCATTGTAGGCTGGGTGGTTGGTCATCATCACACATTAATTTTTTTATGTAAACAAGGATTTCTTACACATATGCAATAGAGAATATTTTTACAATTAATGTGTAGCAAATTCTCTTGTGATTAATTGTTTATTCGAAAAAACTCTGGCGTATGTTTTACTAATTGAAGGGTGGGTTAGAGGCCACCCACCCACCCTACATATATATTTAAATAATCATCACAATCACTGCTTTATTTTCCTAGAAACTACAGCACTCCACACGTGGTTAAAATATATGAATAAAAATACATTATTTTAATTGTAATTTCAATGAATATGTAGGGTGGGTGGGTGGCCAATATTACACAATCCAATCAGTAAAACATAGACGACTGTAATTGTAAAATTGTATTCTGTAGAGAATGTATTTGTGATTAAAGTAGAACAAATCGTCTCATAATTAAATAATCATTAAACTAAACTCTCGCGTATGTTTTACTGATTGGAGGGTGGGTCAGAGGCCACCCATCCACCCTACATATATATTTAAATAATCATCACTATCAGTGCTTATTTTTTTATAAACTACAGCACTCCACACGTGGTTAAAGTACATGAATAAAAATACAGTATTTTGATTGTAATTTCAATGCATATGTAGGGTGGGTGGGTGGCCTCTATCACACAATCCAGTCAGTAAAACATAAGCAATTGTTTTTGTAAAATTGTATTCTGGAGAGTATGTATGTATTTTGTAATTAAGGTAGAACAAATCGTTTCTTAATTATATAATCATTAAACTAAACTCTTGGTATGTTTTACTGATTGGAGGGTAGATTAGAGGCCACCCACCCACCCTACATATATATTTAATAATTTTCACGTTCACTGCTTTTTTTTCTAGATACTACAGCACTCTACACGTGGATGAAGTACATGAATAAAAATACAGAATTTTAATTGTAATTTGAATGTATATGTAGGATGGGTGGGTGTCCTCTATCACACAATCCAATCAGTAAAACATAAGCGACTGTTTTTGTAAAATTGCATTCTGTAGATAATGTGTTTGTAATTAATGTAGAACAAACAGTCTCATAATTAAATAATCGTTAAACTAAACTCTTGGTATGTTTTGCTGATTGGAGGGTAGGTTAGAGGCCACCCACCCACCCTACATATACATTTAAATAATCATCACTATCACTGCTTTATTTTTCTAGAAACTACAGCACTCCACACGTGGTTAAAGTACATGAATAAAAATACAGTATTTTAATTGTAATTTCAATGTATATGTAGGGTGGGTGGGTGGCCACTATCACACAATCTAATTAGTAAAACATAAGCGACGGTTGTTGTTAGAAAACTTGTGTTCTGTAGAGAATGTACTTGTAACTAATGTACAATTTGTCTTATGATTGAATGTAAATTTAATAAAATTCTGGCGAATGTTTTACTGATTGGAGGGTGGATTACAGGCTACCCACTCACCCTACATATATATTTAGATAATCATCACTATTATAGTTTTAAATTTAATTTTATTGGAAACCGTAAGACGTTTAATATTTATATATTTTTTTGTAGGGTGGGTGGGTGGCCTCTATCCCACCCTTCAATCAGTAAAACATCATCAAAAGTTATTTGAATATTTTTGTTAGAATAAATCTATTAAAATTTGCAATCATGTTATGTTTTACAACTGTTAATTAAAACCTTCACTTATGTTTTACTGTTTGGAAGGTGGTAGAGGCCACCCACCCACCCTACATATATGAATTTATTATAAGTATAACTCTGATGATGGTCTTTGTTAAGTTAATTGGTGCTTTTACTATTTGTTTCCTGAAAACTAAACGTTGATCAGTGGATTAGGTTAATTTGTATATGTAGGGTGGGTGGGTGGCCATTATCCCACCCTCTAATTCCAAAGCTTACGCGAGTATAAGTAAAATAAAAAATTAATATCAGTTTGATAATTATTTACAAATGAAGAAATTCATCTAGCAAATTTGTGGTGATTTTTTCAGTAAAAATTAATTAAATAACAATAAAACTCTCTCATTTTTTTATTGATTTGAGGGTGTGTCTGAGGACACCCACCCACCCTACATATATTTATTAATTTTAGGTTAAACACTGATGATGGCTTTTTGCTAATTAAATCAACGCTTTCACTGTTTTGTTTAAGAAACTAAACGCTAATTAGTATATAGGGTTAATATGTATATGGAGGGTGGGTGGGTGCCTAATTTCCCATCATCTAATTCCAAAATGTACGCTAGACCACCTTTTAATTAACATTAAAAATAAAACATTACTAATGAAGTTATGCTGAAAAAATCTATTTTTTTGGTAGTTATTAATAAATTAAACTGCAAAATCGTGCGTAGGTTTTACTGATTGAAGGGTAGGTCCGAGGCCACCCACCCACCCTACATATATCTATTAATTTTAGGTACTACACTGCTGTTGATTTTTGCTAATTTAAATCAACTTTCACAAATTGTTTTTCTGGAAATTAAACGCTGATCAGTGGGTGTGATTAATGTGCATATGTAGGGTGGGTGGGTGGCCACTATCCCACCCCCCAATTCCAAAACTTACGCCAGAAGAAATGAATTAGAAATTGAATTTAATCAGTTTCATAATTTTTTATGTTCTTCATTTATTACATAAATATTATTATTTGATGAAGTGAGTTAAAGTCCACCCACTTACCCTAAATATATTAATTTGTCCTTTAAGCCATCGTTTTTTTTTAATATTACCTAATCACAAACTCTACTTTTGTTTATGCTGTTAAAAAATATAAACACTGTTTTTGTTTGAATAAAATGGGAATGAAATAGTGTATGAAGGATGTGTGGGTAGCTTTTAATTCACCCTCCAATCAATAGATTTTACTCGGCGATTTAAAAAAAATGGTGATGAGGCCATCATAGTACTTTCCCTATATTTTTCTCGAAAACTGTGAGGTTTACGCAAAAAGGCTATTTATTTTTTTTAGATATTTTTTTTAAATTTGACTAAAATATAAAATAATTTCAATTTTAATAATCCTGTAAATATTGTATTTATTTATTTTTAAAAATTGTTATCTATGTTATAAAATTGGAGAGTGGAATAGTGGCCACCCACCCATCCAACATAAACATTTGAACTTTAACTAAAAGCTATGATTTAATTTATTTTCGGGCCACACCAACAGTAATGTAGTTGTAGTTTTCAAGAATTTAAAACAGTGTCAATGGTTGATGTAAAATTATATATGTGGGGTGGGTGGGTGGCCACTATCCCACCCTCCAATCCATGCAACATCATAAAGATTTTATTTGAATTTATCCATACGTTCAAAACTTCGCAGACGTTCAAATTTTCAACATTCAAATTTCAACGATTAATGTTTCTTAATTTCTAATTACGTTAGAGTAATAATTTCAGAAATAACTTAAACAAATTCTCGTTTATGGTGTCGTGATTAGAGGGTGGAACAGTGGCCACCCATCCACCCTACATATATAATGAAATTTTAATCACTGACACTGTTTTTGTTTCCAGCATTACAAGACAAAGTATTGTTGATGATGTTGACAAACTTAAGGAGTATTTAAAATTATTTATAAAGTTATATATAAGGTGGGTGGTGACTATCCCACCCTGCAATTACATTATCTAAATTACTGTTTTAATTTATTAATGACTAAAGAATAAACGGTGAAAATTTGTAGAAATATTAAGAGCTGGAAAATACTTGGAAATCTTTAACAATTTTGAAGAGAAGAGATATCCGAAAATTCACTAGAAATCTAAATGAAAATTTGAAATGAAATTGCTTAAAAAAATCGCAATAAATTAAAGCAGAGTTTTTGGAAAAATCAAGAAATCTCTAGAAAGTTTTTACAATTTGGAAGAGAAGAGAAATTTCTGGAGAACAAAAAATTAAAAATTTCTGTTTGAAGAAACTTCTAGAAAATAGGGATTCAATTTGCGAGAAATATTGAAAAAGAGGTAAATGGCTTTAAAATGCTAAATAAATTCTTAGAGACAGTTTTCGAAATTTAGAAGAGAAATTCTGAAGAAATTCTAAAAATCCAGAATAAACATTGTTAGAAAAAATTGTTCTAAAAAATTCTATGAATCCAGGAATAATTGTTGAATTCTAAAAACCCAGAAAAAAACTTGTAAGAGAATTGGCTAGAAAATTCTTAGCAAAAAGACTATATCTCTAGGAATTTGTAGAAATATTGAAAGTAATTGCTAGAAAATTCTAGATATCTTGGGGAAAATTCTAACAATGTGGAAGAGGACAGAAATGAATTCCAGTTTTTAACTGATTGTTCTCTTTGTGTTTAATATTTAAATCATTTAAATCGAGGATGGAATTGTAGGTTTCGCTATTTTCCCTTTTTGGTTGTAGAACACGTACCGATGAAAGAATTTGCAATTTAATTAAAATCGAAATAATCTACAGATCTCGGTAATTACGCAAATGCCGCAATCTGCTCGCATCTGAAGCAACTAGTATCTTCAACGTTATTATTTGTAGCGCGGAATTAATCATTTTTCCAATTAGTCTGGATAAATAATGAATTAACAATCTGATCTCGATGCATCCTTCTCTGTCTTTATGTGTGTGTGTGTGTGTAATTGGCTCCGCACAGACGTTGGCAATTTCTGATCCAATCCTCGGATAAGAGTGTCTCGCTATTGAAAAATGTCCTCCGAACTAATTGCGACAGGTTAAGCCACTCTGCACCGATGTGCAAAAATAGATCCGAGGCGAAACGTCCTTGTGGTTAATGCAGGTTTACACTTGACGAATACTAAATGCATTTTTTTGCAATAAACACATATTGCATACTGTGATTGCATAAGGTAATCTTTTGTGTAATTGAATACCCAATAAAATGTTTGCTGCCGTTGGTGTTGCGAAGGCGCGTCGACTCTGAAATGCAATAACAGAAAGGCCAATTATTCTATTAATTAAAACAATCAGTGACTATAAATCAAACGCACTCATAATAACTGTAATTAGTTAAACCCACCAGTTGTACGGAGGGAATCGAAGTATCCACGTACGCCGGCCAAATAGCTTTCTTTAACTGGTGACCAGTCTGGAGGACTTTGGCTTTCGAGTGCCCACGTAGAAGACGGCGCCAAACGATTTTCCCATTTCCTGTTCACATTCCATACATTTACTTCATACACTCACATAATCATTATTATTATAAATCAGAATAGTTTTCTACCCATTTTAATATCCACATCACTACAAATAAATATTATGACTGTATTTAATAATTTCCTGTTATAAATAAGTAAATTTCCCAATCACTAATTCATCGATATAAATGCTAAATTACGATTCCGATAATGTGTAAAGATGACGCACCTAATGAAGTCCGTGGGGCATCTCTCTCAAATTTTTTTTGGTGTTGTTTCGTTCCGAAGCTAGTGACTAGAAAATATCCCAATTTACATTTATATTGCCCTCGTGTCGGTATCCCAGTGCCCACGTGTCCCACCTAGATGGTAAATTAATGTCTAATGTGCATAATTTAGAGACGTAGACCGCTTCTTTTCCAAAATTAAAAAAAAAAACTTCTCCCAAAACGTATTAACGTACCGATTAAATTTACATTTTACCAATGATAATAAATTGTCCCGTTGAGTTTGTGGATTATATCGATGGAATTTTTCGCCGTTTTCCCCCATCACCGGCCAACAACTGTGGAAATCCGTGTATTTCATAAATCATGCGACCTTATTAATTTTAATTTATGGCCGAAAAATATTACCGGCCGTTAAATAAAATACAATTGTTGTAAATCAACGATTTTACGCTGTAAATTTTTCTAGTATCATTGCCTAATCATATGCAAATAGCTTCCGATAATTAATATATATTTTTTCAATAGTCATAAATTTTAATTTGACGGAATGTTTGAAATATTGCTTCAAGTCTTGACCATCTGTCCCTAAAAATAGTTTGAATACTTTTGATTATCAATACTTAAAAAGTCAATAATTTATTGTTGAACTACTAAATATAAAAATCAAATTTTAAACTACATTAATCTATATAATAAGGTAGAAATATGTTTAAATTGAAATGAAATGTTAACTTTAAATACTAATCATTGATGATTTTACTGCTTAAAAACAATGAAACCTTGTACGTAATAAAATATAAAGCATAATCCAAATTGAAGTTTAAATATAAATGACCTTCTATAGCTAATCTTATCTAAGCTTGACTTAATTTTCTGTCATTTTTGACTTCTGTGTCTGTTTTTTACATTTTGTTTCTAGATTTCGCTATGCTTTCTTTTCTATATTTGATTTGTTTCTATTTTAGTGTACCTATCAATATATTTTCTTCTGTCTTGGAATTTTCGTTTCTTTCTTTAATACTCTATTTTCATTTGCCTTTTCGATTCCGTATTCATTTTTTTTCATTCTGTATTTTATTTAATATCTGTTTTTTGACTTCTGTGTCTCTTTTCTACCTTCCATCTTCTCTAACCTAATTTTATATTTTGTCTATGTGTGTCTATCTCCTCTACCTTATCTTCTGTTTTCTGTTTTTTGTCTTCCACAAACTGTATTCTATTTGTTTTATTTTTGGGTTTATATTTTATTTATCGGTCTTCTACTAATCTTTCTTTATTATCTATCTTTTGTTTCTTGATTTCTGTACTCCTTTTATTACCATCTCTACTCTGAATTTTATTTTTTTTTTCTGATTCTTATATCTAAAAATAAGGCAGAACATAAAACATTGAAGGTCGCAGTCAATACTCTAATACTTCTACCTTCTTTATCATGGTTCTGTATTTTGTCTTCTATCTTCTGCTTGTTTCATCTAACGTCTTTTATCTTCTATTTCTTTCTATATTTTGTATCCTTTTCTTTTCCTTCTGTTTTCTTTCATTTGTTTATTTTTAACGTATTCTTTCTTTAATCTCCTATATTTTATCTCCGCTACTCAGTCTTCTATTTTGGGTTTCCCTAACCTGTCTTCTAAGTGCTCTATATTGGGAGGGTGGTATAGAGGTCACCCACCCACCCTACATATACATGAACTCTTTAATTGTTAATCGTTGAAGATTTTGCTACTAAAAACCATAGAATGTAATAAAATATAAAACAAAATCAAAATTTAAGTTTAAATTTAAATGACTTTCTATAACTAACCTTATCTAATTTAGATTTAAGTTTGCCTATGTATTATGCATCAAATTTTTACTAATTTACCCACACAAAAATTTTACCTTTTTATTTAAAAAGTTTTGTAATTATTTTTATAAACCACGAGGCGAAAAGGAATTGAAGTTTTTAGTTATATGTAGGGTGGGTGGGTGATCTCTATCCCACCCTCAAATTAGTAAAACATCATCAAAAATTATTTGAAAAATTTATATGAAAAATCTCGAAACGTTGCAATTATTTTGTGTTAATTTATATTTTACAAGTTCTAATTAAAACCCTCGCTTATGTTTTACTGGCTGGAGGGTGGGATACAAGCCACCCACCCACCTTACATAAACATTATAATTTTAAATACTAATTGTTGATGATTTTGCTGTTAAAAACAATCAAACTCTTTATGTAATAAAACAATAAGACAAAATCATAATTTAAATTTAAATATAAATAACTGTCTACAGCTAATCTTATTTAATTTAGATTTAAAGTCTGCCCACCCATCATGCATCAAATTTTTAGTAATTTAAACACTAAAAAATGTAACTTTTAAATTTCCTTTTCTTCAAAAAATTTTGTAGTTAATTTCATTTCAAATCAGTGATGGAGATTTATATGTATATGTAGGGTGGGTGGGTGGCCTCTATCCCACCCCCCCAATTAGCAAAACATCATCAAATATAATTTAGTATTAAGCTGTTTAATTTGAATTTTATTGAAACATACTTTTAAGAAAGTTGTCTATTAAATCTGAGGAGTATGTTTTACTGATTGGAGGGTGGATAGAGGCCACCCACCCACCCTTCATATATATTTTGTTTTGATCACTGATAGGAGTTATGTTTGCAGTAAAATCTAACATCAAACATTGGTGTAAGAAAAAAACATTAACACTAGTTTAATTGTAGTTTTAAATATATATGTAGGGTGGGTGGGTGGCCTCTATCCTACCCTCCAATCAGTAAAACATTCGCGAAGGTTTCGTTAAAAATGTTCAATCACAAAACAAAAACAAAATGATTGATTACCTCTAACTAAAAAATTCCGTCTGTTCTTATGTTAGTTTTAATTTTCATTCTAAATTGGAATAAGAAAACTAAACAAAAAATGACAAAATCATAATAATTTTGATAGCCAATGGAAAAACATGAAGAAAACAAGAAGAGGAGAAGTATTGTAATTGTCGTATTATCAGATGTAACACTATTTTCCAATAAAGATGTTTATTTCTCTCTGTCTCGTAATAATTCAGAGAGTAGTATGTTTTGCATATTTTTTTAAAAGAAAACCGACGCTTATGTTTTACTGATTGGAGGGTAGGATAGAGGCCACCCACCCACCCTACATATACATTTTAATTCCAATCACTGATCGGCGTTTAATGTGCAGAAAAATCTAAAATAAAATGTTAGTGTGAAAGTAAAGTAAAAAAAAATATCTACAGTTTTTTGTCGTAACAATTGAACATGTGTTCAATTGAGGTTTTGACTGTATAGGTTATGTGGGTGGGTGGTTTTTATTCCACCCTACAACCAGTAAAACATAAGCTAATTATTTTTAAAAAAATTATAAGAGCAGTAAGCTTCGATTAATTAACTTCTCACTTAACCCGTGGTGAAATATTTTTTTTCAGTATGCTTCGTATGTTTTTTTTTAAGAAAACAGAGGTGTATGTTTTACTGATTGTAGGGTATAGTGGCCACCCACCCATCCTAAATATATATTTTATTTCAATCACTGATGGGCGTTATGTTTACAGCAAAAACTAACATCAAATATCGGTGTAAAAAAGAACATTAACACTAGTTTAATTGAAGTTTTAAATGTATATGTAGGGTGGGTGGGTGGCCTCTATCCACCCTTCAACCAGTAAAACATACTCCTCAGATTTAATAGATAACTAATTATATACGAGAGACTAAATTTTATAGTGTAGATATTACTGAATAACTATAATACGTTTGAGTGTAGGTTTACATTAATATGCAGTGTGGGTGGGTTCCCCTATCTCACCCTCTTATCATTGAAATATACCTCAAATGTTTCTTAAAAAAATAATTGTAGTAGTAGTAGGGATAGTAGTGTTTGGTCCTTCCGCCGTGTGATTTGAGCCTTTTACTTTAAAGGATCGCCCATTAATTGTATCCCAATGGTGAATGGTAACGGTCACCCATCCAAAGATTTAATTTACAACTCTTTGACAAAGATTTATTATCTTAAACTGATGGGAAAGAAAATAATAAATATCTGTGAGATTACAAAAATAATTCAAAAATGATTCAAAGCTGGTTAATTAATTGATCAAATTTAAATTAGGTTTTGAACAATTAATTGATTAAATAATTGGAAAAATTTTAATGATTTATCAAATTTTTACGAATTATGAGGTCAAAAAATCAAAGTTTCTGATTTTTGTTTGTTTTTTAAGTTGATTTACAGTTTCTGCTTGTAAACCTCATGTTCTCTACACGTGTTAGCTAATGGCCGATAAAAATGGTTTGAAATAATGATTGCACGTGATTTATTTTCGTATAATTACCTACAGGGACTTTGCACCTGTGGCGTTAATTGGATCCAATTCCACCACCACTCCTTAACTCCATCTCTTTCTTCCTCCTCGTTTGTAATTTGAAACTATTTTGTAGTCGCAGCCAATTTTGAACGTGGCTAATTTATTTTTTTTAAATAATTGCGATAATTACAATTGAGAATTATCTACGTTTCGAGCGTTTAAACATATTCAGAATTAACCGTCGTCCGCCCGGCAACGATTGTCATTTGTCCTTGCCGTTCGCCAAGCGAACCAGAATTAAATGCAATTACTCACGTCTCTCCATCATTGCATTACTCATGCACACCGCACGGATTACTCATTTTATGAATAATAATATTTTCGAGTCGACGTGTGCGATTTTTTTTTAAATTATTTGTTGCTATTCTAAACAATCTTATCGCAAACATTTTACAGCCGAAACGACACGGTTTCAACTCCGCGTCCAATTACAATGGCCTATTCAATTTTTTTTTCAATCTTATCATTCGTAAGCAATAAGAAATAACTTTCTTATTGTTTTTGATATCTCTGATAATATTATTCATAATAGATTAATTTAATTTTATAAAATATTAATTAGATGAGTTAAGTGTTTATAAAATCAAGAACTAAAGAACTTTCTTTACACATCAAATATATATTTTGGACACAAAGTGACCATTAACAATGGTTTAATACGGTGTGAAGAAACGTTTTTTATAACTAATAATAAAATTATTAACTATCTACATGATTATACACAGTAAATTCATTAGTATTGAATTTTATACTATTAGGTATACCCCAGGGCTCTTATTTAGGCCCGTTTTTTTTAATTCTGCAAATATGCTTACTTAGACACTTGACGTATTTAGAGAATCAATTTTTATAATAAAAATAATTGCATTCGTGTTATACGTTGTATTTTTGGACGAGAGCACGTTAAACTTCTCCGGTCAGTGATAAATTCCCGTAACAAGGTGTAATTAGGCGTGCGATAATTAAAGCCTCCCACTTTATAAATTCGCTCTAGTTTCGTTGGGATTTAATAAGCCGACGTCAGTCGTAATTTGTCAAAACCGTTTCATGTGCGGCCAGTAAACAGCGATGATGAGATGATGAGGCTGCAATCCTCTGGTGCAGTGTATTTCGGGAAAACTGTGCTCAAAAATTTGCATTAAACATAACTCTACTGAATTTTATTTCAGCTTGATGATTTAATAATATTAGTGTTGTAAATTCCAGTTAGGTTTCCTTTAGAATCCAATCAAAATTATTACACCGCAAAGACGTGAGCGTTTACCATGGAATTAACCAATTTTTTCGTTTCTTTGAAATTATAACTTTAATTGAAACAACAAATTACCCACCATTAGACCGACATAAATCATCATTTACATTTTTAATGCGCGCGCGCGCAGACTTCAACCAACCAACCGAAATGCCGAAAAAAAAATTGGTAGGAGATTTATGCGCTCCCAAAAAAAGCTTAATTAATATATAAATAACCGAGGAATTAATATTTTAATTATTCGGGCCGGGGTCGTTATTATTAACGTAATTAGCGTTCCCCGGAGGAGATTTATACCTTTTTGACAAATTGCCTAATTACAGGAATGTTCGATGTAAGAAAGAAAACTGATGCAATCTCGGCTAATTAGAAAAACACGGTGGAATAACGTACGCTTTATTGTACTTTGTTTTCACTTTGATGTATTTATTGTTATTTATCGCGGCGTTTAATTGCCCTTTTACAGTTATTATTTCTCTTTCGAAACTATAATTGTCGTCAGGTTGTAAACTTTATGGCCGCTTCTATTACATCATCGTAATTAACATACCCTCTTTGCCGGGTTTAACGTCAATTAATGTAATCGTTTAAAAAATACCTAATGGAAACAAATTATTTACTACTTTTTCGTTCTCCTTGTGTAGGTTTTAATGGCCGAATAAAATAATTTAATGTTTCTAAACTTCTGGTTTATTTCCAATTATCACAAAAAAAGACTGATGCGAATTAGTTTTAAGAACTAATTTATAAGTGCAATCTAATTATAATTATTACAACCATAAAAACTAATTTATTAAACTTATATAATCATATAACATCTATAATTGTTTTTTTTATTAAATGACAATGACAGACTAATGTCAATTACTTTGATTAAAACACCTAGAACCTTTCTTCAATATTTTATTTTAATCCAGATGCACATTTCGGACACTAAGTGTCCATTATCAATGGTTTGGTAGTATTGTGTCCGAAATGTGCATCTGAATCACAATAAAATATTAAAGAAAGGTTCTAAATGTTTTAATCAAAGTTATTATTATCTTCAAGTAACTCAATCAACCAAATTAATGTCAATCACATCTCCCAAAAAGGGATAAAAATAGCATATTTGCTTAAATGCTTAAATATATTACCAATGGATAATTCAGAAGCTGTCAGTATTTCTTACTAAAGAGTGAATGGATGTGGGTATGAGTGGAAGAACATTGGAAACCAGGAAATTTCTGTACGTGTTTCATTAATTTATGTATATTTAAAAAAATGTATTATAAGCAAGAAAAACAAAGTTATAAAGAATAAAGAATATATATAATTTTATAAGTTTATGTATTCTTTAATGCTAGTATAAAGTAGTATAATTTCAGATGTACCACAAGGATCGAACTTATCACCACTATTATCCCTATTAATTTCTTAACATTGTATATAATTATACATTAAGATATCACATTTTAAGGTAAAAAAAAAACAGTATTTAATTGCGGACTACTTTCACAAAGTTGCAATAAAAGGTCACAATTTTCCAGCATCTGCACCGTGTGATTTATTACGCGCAATTATCGGCGATAACATTTAAATTTTATGCACCGTAATTACCCCCCCAAAACGGGAACGGGTAAACATCGTCTTTATTGTGTCCGCACTTATTTTTCCACCGGCCACTAATTAACGGATCGTTTTCGTCTGTCACACACACACACACATACAAAGATTTTTTTTTTCTTATTTTCTCGCATCTCCCGACAATTGTTTCGACCTTTCATCCGGTTTCAAGTACGAGGCCGCCACGGATAAACGGTGCAAAGGTTAAACAATTAGTCATGAAATATACCTGTTTCGAGACAAGTGTGTGTGTCTGTATAATAAAAAAGAATTCCATTTCGAGACGTAATGCTGGACAGCGAGTCATTTAAATTAATTTTTCACCTGTCAGCGGTTTGTAGGAAGCCGGGCAAACTAATTTGACATAATTTTACAGTTGTCTGTCAACGTGATTTGAATTAAATTGTTTATAATTAATAATGAAAGTTGACTGACTTAATCTACAAAAATTTGAAATATATGTAGAGATTTTAATCTTCAAAAAATGTATGATCAAGATCATCTTCTTAATAGAATTCTAATTAAACTTGAAGACCTAATCAAATAATTCACCAAACTAACGAAAATATAAATAAAATACGTAAGCATGTTTTAATAACTTGAAGAATTGGTTTGAGTTCAAAATTTGTGATTAGATCACATTAGATTAACTCATTGACGATGGAGGCTTCTACTTCGTTATACACATTTAATCACAAATTAAACACAATTTTCACTTTGCTTTGTATGACAGGTACTTATTTATATAGTGACCAATGGTTTCAGTATCATTTTCAAACCGAAACGTTAAATTAAATGGGGTTATTTTGTTATAAACAGTACTGAGATCTGCACTAAAATTATACTACTAGTATGTTCCCACGAATTCAATTCAATTTCCTTAGTAAGGGCAATTAACTTCCTAAGAGGTCATGCTCTTATCTCTATTTCTTCGGTTAAAGCCAGTCTGCTGGTAGCCAGTGTTACACACACATATGATGTGCTTGACTTTTCCTCTGCCAATCCACATAGTCTATAACTGGTGTTGTCTATTTTACCTTTCTTCTGAAGATGGTATTTTACTGGGCCAAGTCTTGTAAGGAGACTTGCGACCAGTCTTTTCGTGCTTTTAGTGTGACGCAAGAGCTCTTTAGGTCAATTAACATTTTTGATTACCTTTAACTTGGTGTTTTTATCCAATGCCTTGTTTTGCACCTTTTTTTTAACTCTTCTTGTTAAGGTAGTCGCAGCTCTTTCCCTATATATCAAAATCAATATCAAAAAACATGTCTTTTAGTAAAACATCTATACCTGTTGTGAGGCTATGAGGTGTATATTTGCCAGTTGATAAGCGATGTATATGTTTTATTAATTGGAGGGTGGGATAATAAACATTAAAAATTTTAATCACTGACACTTTTTACGTTTCCAAAAAATCATCGGCCTGATGTTTTTCAGGAATTTAACACAGGGTTTTAGCTTATAGTTTTAAAATATATTTGGGGTACGTGGGTAGCCACTATCCCACCCTCCACTAGTCAAATATACACGTCGATTGTAGTAAAAATATTATTAATAAAGAACAGTTTTATATTCTATAAATTTTAATATAAATTCTTCTTGATTTTACGTGCAGTTTTCTTAAAAATAGTTGCTAATGATGTTTTAATTAGAGGGTGGGATAGTGGCCACCCACCCACCCTACATATACATAAAAACTTTAAACTAAAACACTGTGTTATTTTTTTTTTAAATCATCAACAATGAGGCCGTTATTTTCTGGAAACGAAAACACTGCCAGTGATTCAAGTTTAGATGCATATGTAGGGTGGGTGGGTGGCCACTATCCCACTCTTCAATCAAAACATCATCAACAACTATTTAAAAAAAATAATAAGTTCAAATAAGGGGAATTTACATTAAAATTTATACGATATAAAACTGTTTCTTGTTAATAATATTTTTAGTTAAACCGAGGTTTATGTTTTACTGATTGTAGGGTGGGATAGTGGCCTCCAAACCACCCTACATATATATTTAAGACTTAAACTAAAATAGTGTGTTTAATTCCTGAAAAACCATCAATAAACCTACTGTGTTGTTTTGGAAACGAAAACAGTGTCTGTAATTAAAGTTTAAATGAATATGTAGGGTGGGCACTATCCCACCCTCTAACAAAATCACCATAAAAAACTAATTTTCTAAAAATTCATATGTACCAACAAAAAGAATTTGTATTAAAATTTGTACACAAAACATAAAATAATTTCTCTTTGATAATATTTTCAATAAAATCGATAGTTATATTTTACTAATTGGAAGGTGGGATAGTGGCCACCCACCCAACCTACATAAGCATTTAAACTTTAATTACTGACACTGTTTTCGTTTCAAAAAGATAACATCAGCCTTTTTATTTCTGTTTCTCAGGAATTTAACACAGTGTTTTAGCTTATGGTTTTAAAATATATGGAGGGTGGGTGGGTGGCCACTATCTCACCCTCCAACCAATCAAACATACACAACGATTGTTGGAGAAATATTATTAATAAGAAACAGTTTTATATTGTTTTCTTGTTTTTCCGTATAGTTTTCATGAAAATGGTTGTTGATGATGTTTGGATTAGAGGGTGGGATAGTGGCCGCCCACCCACCCTACATATATTTTAAAACTATAAGCCAAAACACTGTGTCAAATTTCTGAAAAACATCAATAATAGATCTGATTTTTTTTTTTAAACGAAAACAATGTAAGTGATTATAGTTTATATGTATATGTAGGGTGGGTGGGAGGCCTCTATCCCACCCTCCAATCAAAACCCCATGAAAAACTAATTTTCTAAAAATTCATATGTACCAACAGAAATAATTTTTATTCAAATTTGTACAATACAAAACAGTTTCTCATAAATAATATTTTCAATGAAGCCGACGTTTATGTTTTACTAATTGGAGGGTGGGATCGTGGCCACCCACCCATCCTACATATACTTTCAAACTTTAATCACTGACACTGTTTTTGTTTCCAAAATAAAAAAAAATTATTAATATTTTTTAGGAATTTAAGAAAGTGTATTAGCTTATCCTTATAAAAATATATGTAAGGTGGGTGGGTGGCCACTATGCTACCCTCCAATCAATCAAATATCTACAACGATTGTAGTAAAAATATTATTAAGGAACAGTTTTATATTGTTTAAATTTAAATATAAATTCTTCTTGTTTTTACGTGTAATTTTCTTGAAAATAGTTGATGATGATGTTTTGATTGGAGGGTGGGATAGTGGCCACCCACCCACCCTACATATATTTTAAAACTTTAAGCTAAAACTCTGGGTAAAAATCTTGAAAAACCATCAACAATTAGACCGTTGCTTTTTGGAAACAAAAACACTATCAGTGATTAAAGTTTAGATGTATATGTAGGGTGGGTGGGTGGCCACTATCCTAACCTCTAATCAAAACATCATCACAACTAATTTTCAAACAAATATATGTACGAATAGAAAGAATTTGTTTTATACAATACAAAACAATTTCTCATTAATAATATTTTTAATAAAACCGATGTTTATGTTTCACTAATTAGAGGGTGTGATAGTGGCCACCCACCCACCCTATATAAACATTGAAAGTTTAATCACAGACATTGTTTTCGTCAAAACACCACCAACAAATAATTTAAAAAAATCATATTCAGAAACAAAATGGCAACTCTTATAACTGTAGAAATTAAAAATTGTAATAAACGTTTTTAAGAACTATAAAAAATAAACAGCAATTGCGATTATCTTTAAATTTTCAAAATTCTGTTTCAATAAAATAAACTTTAAAACTATTAAAAACAACTGACATGTGGCAACTCTTTAAAATGTCTGTTTTAGAAATTGAAAATTGCAATCAACTCTTTGAGGAACTGTGAAAAATAAACCAGAAATGGGATTATCCTTAAATTTTGAAAATTCAATCTGAATAAAGTGTATCTATTTCAAAATAAGCATTTAAAAGCTAATATATGTATCCAAAGCTGATGAACTGTGAATCACCGGAGGAGAGGTTATGGGTTTGAGTTTTGAAGTGTGAACTCCGCCCTTCGGCATGCTGTTAAAATTATATGTATGTTTTTCCTTCAATTTTGTATATTTCAGTTTATTTGTATTTTATATAATCATGACCGATAAAGCTTAAATGAATAAATGAATAAAGATCTGTGTTTTTGACAATTATATATTGGTTTACTTTTTAGAATAATTAATAGAATCTTCAGTATTGTTTGTATTTTCTTTTATCGGAGTTTTCTAGAAAATTCTTCATTTTTCTAGTAATTTTCCTTCGAGATTTTTAGATTCATTTTTCTAGAATTTTATCGATAAATTTTTCTTCGATATTTGTAGAATCTTCTTCGACGTACTCAAATTTTTCAAGTAAATTTCTTCTAGATTTTCAAATCTGTGCCATAGAAAAAAAATTCACGAGTAATCAGAAATGTTCTAAAAAGTCTCTTACAATTTGCGAAAGTGTTTATGAAAAATTCCTCTGTTCTGCAATTGTTTTATTCTCAATTTTCATGTAGAAAAATAATAAATAGATTTTAATAAGTGTCAAAATTATTTTTAAGAAACGTATTTTTTTATTCGAGAATTTAATTTTGACAATTGTAATAAATTAGTTAGTTATTTTTTTAAATAATTATACTTTGAGATTTTTAGAATTTTTTTTTTTAGGTTTTTACTTTCTTTATATAGAATATAAGGAAAGTATTGTTATGTATTTTTTTTTTAATTGTGATAATTTTCTTCTAGGTTTTAAGAATTTTCGCAGCAATTTCTTTTTCCAGCTTTTCAAAAAATTTCCCACGGGATTTAAATGTTTTTAGGAATTTTCTTTTATCATTTCCCTGATTTATTCACCGATCGTACTCTTGACCTACCTCAACGTAATTTTTCTTGCGCCAGCGTACTCTTGACCTATTGAACCAATACATGTGTAGTTGGGGTAGGTCAGGAGTACGCTGGTTCAGGAAAAAAGGAAACTTTAACATTACAGAATGCGCAAAATTAAAATTGCACTTTTTAAAAGATTTCAATTATTTGTTACATTATCTTATTCGATTTTCCAAAAAAGTTTTCTTTTAAATTGCAAAGTTTACTATTTTTTATTTTTGGAAATTTCTCTTCTATTTCTATTATTCTAAAATGTTTCACTAATTAATGCAATTACTTCTGTTACAGATTTTTTTTTCAAATCAATACAATTTTTTTTTAATTTATTTGTTTTGTTTTATCTTTGTCTTTCAAATGGTAAACATTTTCTTCATCAATGTTTATTCCCTTTTTTCTTTTCAATTTTGTTGCCATTTAATAGATTATTTTACTTGTTTTTTTTTTTAAATCATTTCTTACTGTATCTTCTCGGAATTTTTCTTATTTTTTTTATCCATTTCGTGTTAGTCTAAAGTATGTTAGGTATGTTAATTTTTGGTTATTGAATTTCACACCGATTACACGGATAAAAACCCCTCCGTTTAGCTGTAAATTATTAGCAATTAGTGGATAACGTATTTAATTATAGTTACGAAAAGTGTGTCGGGGAGAGAGAGAGAGAAAAAAATATAGAGGTGGATAAATTGGGCAATTTCGAAGCGGAAAATGATGAATTGAATAAGTAAGGGCAATTATCGTGATTAGCATGGGGCGTTTAATTGGGCATATATCGCTTCGGTTATTAGATCTATTAGAGGTTTTCGTGTCGGACGATAAAATTCCTGTTTGTGACAATAATAAAGGGAAATGTTAATGAACTCGGGGGAAAATTGGGATGTAGGAATAAAAAATTATGAAAAAAAGCGGCGGCGGGTAATAAATTAGGTTCTAGCATGTCGGAAAATAACGGGAATATCTATCAAGTGAGTGAAATTCGGTGCTTGATAAACATACAGAGATAGACGTGCGAGAGGTTGGGAAAAAATGTTAATCTGTGGAATATATTAATTTTTTTTTTTTTAAATACATCAATAATAGTATTCATTTATTCATCCATTCAGAATTTGCAAGTATACTTACAAATATATTATAATAAAAGTTTTGAATTGAATTGTGAATTATATTTTTATTATTGCTTAATTAATTTGTAGGTTTTTTTTGTCTTCATCATGCATTTTTTACGCAGTCAAAATCGTCAGGTAATAAAACGTATTTATTGACCTTCGGCTGTGTGCATAATGAAGTGCATTCATAAAATTAAAGGTCGAACGGCTCCTATTGTTTAAAGACAATGAGCAATGCCAGAAACGGAATGGCATTTGATTGAAAGGAAAAAGGCGGGCGGAAAATAAAAAATCGAAGCGAATAAAAAAATTGTAGCGATTTTTGCAGTTTCATCGAGGTCGCGCGCCTTTTTTTTGCAGCCGTCCGTCCAATCGTCCACCGGACTAATAACAGTACCTCACGGAACACCCGGCCGCCCGGCAATAAAGATGTTAATTTCGACTACAATATTGCCTAGCTTAAGCTCCGACTTTATTACACGAACGAATATTTCAACAAAAAAGAAAAACGTAAACGGACGCGCCTTTTAAGTTAAATACTCGTAATTTTGCATTACCCAAAAAAAGGAAATAATGTCCGATTTACATAATCACCAAACGGCATCGGTTCACCATTCACGCGGAAACGTTAATGGTACTATAAATATTGCAGTTTTAAATAACGCACAAATTAAACGTCATGTTTACTGCGTTCGCAATTATCGATACTTGTTGGGGTTTGCAAGGAATAATCCTGTCTGGAACTGGGATTAACAATAATGTTAGCTTTTCATTATATCGCTTACGTTTTAAGTTATCGCTTATCTGAAACATTATAATTAGTAAATAGGGTTTGGTGATGTTAGAAAGGAAGGAAGGTAAAGAATGTCGTTGCTTCAAAACCTTAGGAAGTCGACATCATATGCTGAAAAAGTCGCTAACATTCCCTAGGAAGAAGATGTTCATATCTAGATTTCATCAGAATATTGAAATTAACTGCACTAAGCAAAAAAAATATGAGATTTTGAGTTTATAGCATTTTAAATACTTTAAGTCATTAATAAGAATTATTATAATTATAAATAATCCATATCTTCATTATTGTATTGTGTAATGTTTTGTAAAAAAAAGGTGTTGAAATAAATAAATAAATAAATATTCTCCTATCTTATAACTCTACTTCTTCTTCCCTTTATTATTTATTGAAATCCTAATAATCATTTAGATAATAAACTTGTAATAAAAGACTAACACTTTCTTCACAAATAATTACGCTGTTGTTTGTTTTTAATAAAGGAATTTGTAGACTTGCCGTTCGAAATCTGCATAACAGTTAATTCAGGAGTTATTAAACACCGGCAGTTTTATTAATCTGATTACGGCCTCGATCATTTGCAACCTGTAGGGCGAATCGGTCGTTCAATTAACATATCATTGAGCGATTAAACCGCGACAAATGTTAAGGTACAGGATGGGCGGCTCGGGGCTACCAGAATTATTTCCATATTAATGGATTACCTCACAAGTCGCTTCTGCAGAAAATGACCGTGCAATTTCCAAAACGGTAATTGCCATAAACGCCACGTTTGCTCGTCATCTCACCCTCTCCTATATTTTTTGCCGGGATGTTAGGGGTCAACCCCCATCTAGTCGATTGATCAATATGGCGAATTTTTGAATTAGATTTGATTAACTGGTAATTATTGATAATCCTGATGTAATTGAAAATCTGTGCCAGTATTCATATCACTATAATTATTTTTGGAACAAGGAACTGCTAATAAAAAGTGTATTAATCGAAACAAACCTATTTGCCATTTTTTTCATGTGTATTTTAAGGAATTTCAAACAAAACTAATTTCTACCTTTACATATAAAATATTTGGAAGAATTTCTAAAAACCTCTTCTCACTGTACAATGTTATAATCTTTTCATGCTAAAATTTTTAATTTTACTCAATGAATAGACACCGACCTTGGTCTTCACCATCAGCCAATTCATAAATTACAAAAATTAGTTTAATAACAGAGAAATTATCACAAAATCCATTCCCATTCTGTTACGAGTGTGTAATAACGAAAATTACACATTGTTCCCATGTAACCACCGTTCCGACGAACTGTTATTTAATATGAATACACATCTAAAACAAATAGATACGTCTGCACAGAATGATAGATAATAATATTCATGGAATACGAGTTCGCAAATGATATCACACGGACGCACACGTAGAAAGAGAGAGGGATATGTGCATACGGGGAAAACAACAGGCTTGCGAATACACACACACAAATAACAGTGCACAATGCGTTTTATAGTTACTAAAAAAGGAACAATTTAGAAATAATACATTATTATTATGCGCCGCATCACAGGAGTAGAAAAATTGTAATAACAACGCACACGGTGTATTTGCGGCCGTTCCAAGAACAGGGACACAGCAACGTATCATCTATTTCAATAAATCCACTTTCAAATTTTCATCGAGTTCATCCATTATTCAGGAAATGAGTGATCAATCCTCGCATCTATTATTAACGAACGGAGCACTTGTCCTGTTTAATATTTACTGCGGCTAGTGTTGCCGAGTTCTAAGTGGACAACCTCAGGCTAATTTAATAATAATAATAATAATAAAAATAATAATAAACTGCTTCGTACAACAGGAAACAATATATCAATAATTAAATTTCATGTTAAAAATCATAAAATTTACTCTCTCTTATATAATTAGTTATCTATTAGATCTGAGGAGTATGTTTTACTGGTTGGAGGGTGGAGAGGCCACCCACCCACCCTACATATATATTTAATACTACAATTAAACAAGTGTTAATGTTCTTTTCTTATACAAATAATTAATTTTAGATTTTGTTGTTAAGTAAAATTAAAACATTTTCTAAACAAAAGAGTTTAAATAAACGTGGAACTTGTCACAGGATAATACAAATAATAAGGGAAATTAGAAATACATAAAAAGATGAGATGAGTAGATAAAAAAACGAGAAGATTGAGGTTTTATTTTAATTCTTATAGACTTTCTTTCTTGTTTTTCTATCTATTCTTATATTTTATCATTTTTCTAATAATTTCATTAAAGACAATAATAAAAGACCAAAAATAACGAAGACAAAAGAGTAAAACAAACTGAAGAAACTAAAAATTATAGCAAAAAACAAATATATAAGGCAATAAACAGAAGATAGAAAAGTAGAAGACAGAAAATAAAAAATAATAATGTGGCCATCATGAATTCTATTAATTTTTCTCGAAAACTATAACGTTTACACAAAAACTGATTCCTAAAAATTTGCTCACTTTTTAATTCTTTACAATTATTTGTTATATAAATTTCGTGAAAATTTATTAATAATGGGCTAAAAAAATATCCAAATTTTTAATTTGAATTTTTTTGTGTAATCATTTTCTTATTTGGAAAAAACGTCTGCGATGTATGAATGTTTATTAATAGCTTTACAGTTTCAGTTTTTAAAGATAAAATCTTATGTTCCTCACATAAGGAATGTAAAAACAGAAGATAAAGGGTAAATATTAAAGATGCAAAACTAATTACTAAAGGCTGAAGATAAAAGTCAGAGGGCATAGAAGATAAGGCAAATAATTATGAAAATGATGAATAATAAGAAATGAATGATGAAATCGAAGAGATTATAAACAGTTATTGTAGACCAATAAATTAAGGCTGAAAAAGAAAAAGAAAAGATAAGACAAAAGAATAATGAAGAAGAAAATACATAGAAGGCAAAAATACAGAAATAAATTGACAGAAGACTAATAGGTAGACGACATAAAGTAAAATATACTCTGATGTACGTCTGTGAATCTTGCAATTCGGCTCGCAAAAGCTTCTTTATTTCTTTCGGTTTGTGTGATAGGGTCTGATTCTTCAATTCCACTAATTCGCCATGAAGGTTAATGATGGTTAAAGCCTTTCCATTGATCTGTTGTTTCAATTGTTTAATTCTTTCCTTATGTTCCTTAAGCTCCAAAGCAATGTCCTCCTTTTCGTACTTCTTCATCTGCAGTTCGTGTCTTTCTCCTGCATTCTTTCGCCTTTACTCGTGCGGAAGTCTTCGGAAAGTTTTGCAGGGGGCTTTTAACCGTTTTTTTAACCCAGCCTGCAGACTACCACTAACACATTGATCATGGGGTTCTTTTCTAGATCACCTCGATGTGTATTCAAACTAAAACTCTCTAAGAATAAGCGCATCAATTTCTTGAAGAGTGGCTCAGTAAGGCTCTCTCAACGATCGTAAATACAAGTGTAGTGCATTGAGCATATTTCTATGAGCTCGTCATTTTCTAGGGAAGAGAGTGTTGAAGTTTTGGAAGACACGTCAACATTCGAATAATGATTTCTTGTAAAATCCAATTGTCTTAACGAGGTTTGTTTTGGTAATATCACAGATTCAGTTAATAACTGCAGGAAATTAGTGAGGAAATTATTATTAGTCAGGTCTGAGATGTTTGGAGTGTTAAACAATTGGCCCATTCAATTAGAACAGTTTCTCATTGTTCCAAGTACTTTTTGTATTCTTGGTCGCACATATTTCTAATCAAAAAAGGTAGCTGTAAGGGAACGTAAAAACAGCAAAGATAAAACTAATAAAAAAAAACTAAAATAGAAATTTAGCATACATTAAAGAGACGAATATAAATAAGAAAAATAATAAAGATAAAAAGCAAGAGAACAAATCTAATTAATTTAAATCAAAACATTAAAGACAATTCGTTGTTGAGTTACGTGAAGATTTTATTAATAAATAAGTAATTGTGGAGGTTTTGACTTCGTGATACATTTTGATAACTCAAAATAAATAAAACAATTAACTTTGTTTGTATCACTTTTATTAATTACACTTGTAACTATTGTATATTAGATATTATTGTTTGATAATAGTTTTATTTTGAATTTGATTAATAAATTTAAAATAAAACATTAAATTCAATTAAATAAATAAATAGAAAACAGATGAAGATTTTAAGCTCAATAAACGTTTTACTAAATGTTTGTTTATGATTTTCTCATACAGTATTAAGCTAGACATTTTTAAATTTAAATTATTGATGGTAGTTAAGTTAGCAGCTGACATAAAAAAAAATAATTTTTGAATGATTACTGAAATTTAGAAACTTTTATCAAACTTTATCAAATTTCTTTGATAGTTAATATAAAATTTATAAGAAACAAAAAGTTTAAGTTAAATTATTCATGGTTGTTAAAATTGTAACTAAATTAAAAAGTGACTTTTCTAAGGTTTACGAAATCTATTTAGATTTTTCTATCATGTTGTAGTTATTTAAGGCTGTTCCAGAATTTTAGGTTTCTACAGTTTTTCTGCAATTTGTCTTTTAAGTCAATATTTTTTTTGTAAATTCTAACAGTAGTTCTTTCAATTTTCTAGACTCTTCCAGCAATTTTCATATTGCTTCAAATTAGGGGGAACTAGCCGATTCTAGAACCTCCTCTGACCTTGAGGGTCGTAAGGAAGTTTTAGAATCGACCAGTCCAAAGATTAGAAGATGTGCTTGACCTTGACCTTCAAGTGACCTTGACTCGAATGATCTTGAATTATGTTCAAGAATTCTAAAATTTTCGAGGAGTTTATTCAGTTTTGTAGATTTTTCAAGCTAATTTTCTTTACTAAAGTGAGAGAATCTCCTTCAGAGATTCTTGAAATTTCTAGCAATTTTTCTTCTAAACGTATAGTGATTACCAATAAACTCTTTACCAACTTGTTAAAATTTTAGAGAATTTTTCTTCCAGACTTTCAAATTTTGTTTAAATTTCTCTGCGAAAATTTTCTAACTTCCTGGTCGATAACTACTTCTTATTATAAGTTATGGTAAAAATATAATAGAGAGATGATAAAATTAATGACAAAAACAGTAGAAAAACTAAGAGACTGAAAAAAAAATGATGAATGTAAAAGTCAAAATAATTAAAACTGAAGACAGAAAATATATGGACGTATATTTAATTCATTTAAATAAAAAACTTTCTTTGTTCATATCACATTATATTTTTACAAGTTTCGATTAAAGTTTGAGTCACTTGTAAAAATATAGTGTAATATCAACAAAGTGTTTTTTAATATTCAACCATTAATCAATTATTTTATGTGTTGTATATACTTTCATATTTAATAGTGGGTAGACATATATGTTTAGAGAAATACTTGAAAATAATAATTTTTGGAAATAAATTCCACGAGAATAGACTAAGTTAATAATATATGACATAAGATCATAGACAAGAGACATACATATCAAATATTCTATTTTCTTTTCTTTGCAGTATTCTTCTTTATTTAAAAAAAGTTATAGTGACTAGATTAAAAACGAAAAAACACGTTTAAGGATTTGTTGGATGCTTGAAGCCATAACTCTGTGATATATCTTCAATCGCCATGTGTGATATTAACAAAATATAGTTTATTTATCATCTGATGAACTTCCTGACTCTCTTTAGCTTTAGGATTTTATTATTTAATGTTGCAGGTTTCAACAATAAGTAGTGAAATCCTAAACAGTGTGTTTTTTTCTTCTTTAAATTCAAGTTTCAGCAAGTATCCGCCTCTTCCATTCAATTAAAACCGATTATGTAAGGTATGTATGTATCTCTCTCTGTGTATTTCTCTTGCCCAACTTTTAACAATAAAAGTATACGTATGAATTCTTTTAATCATATAAATATATGTGAGAAAGGTGATAATTTTGAAAATAAAATATGTGTACATCGTGTATAATTAATAATTAAATTTATCAATCTTGTGAGTATTTTTTTTTAGATTGAAGGGTGGGATAGTGGCCACCCGCCCACCCTACATATGTTGATACTTTCAAGTGCATTCTACTATTGGATTCCTTGTCATAATCAACACTGATACTTTTGTAGTTTTCTGGAAAGAAAATCTGTGACAGTGACTGAAATTAAAATGTATATGTAGGGTGGGTGGGTGGCCTCTAACACACCCTCCAATCAATAAAACATACGTCCTTGATTTGCCTAATTCATAATGAATTGTAAAAAAGTGTGTACTCTAATTATTATCAAAATATTCTAATACCAAATAAAATTGATTTAGTAGCTTATGATAGATAAACAAATAGATAAAAAACTATCTAACTAGCTAACGATTCAAGTTATTAATTTGTAGTATTAAATAATATCAATCACAATTTTGTTTCTATATTTTTTCCCAACAAATAAATGCAATTAATAATAAACATATATAAGACCTTTACGTTGTAGAAAATTAACTAATAATAAATAAAAAACACGAAAATATTGTAGATTTTACGAAATATATTCGTGTTTTTTCTGATTAAATTTTACACAAATTTTCCTTCAATTTACGAAGGATATTTTTCAAAATGTAAACTTAAAATATTGCAAACTTTTAGAGTAATAGAATCTAAATATAATTCTAATTAAATTATGGCAGTTATACATCGATAGCTATTGTTTTTACATATTTTCGTAGACAGTGAATAAAATGAGATTTTCCACAAATTGACATTCCATTTTTAGTGGATTTTTTTTCAGATATTTAGAGAATTATAATCTTCTTTCGCCCAAAATTTTATGTATGTTTTTTGTATTTTATTTGTTTTGAAATGTATTTTTTAAGAAAGATGTAATTAATAAACATAAACATAAACATAAATTGATTTCGTATCTATAAATATATTAAAAAACTGTTTATTTTTACAAACGATTCAAATTACCAATTTGTAGTATTAAATAACAAGAATCATAGATAGAGAATTTAGAAAATTAGGTGAAGAAAAACACTTCTTACGTTCCTTGGTTTGAGAGAGGTTTTGAAAGTTTACTTTTATTATTTCCTATAGGATAATAAATTCACTTTTATATATACATTTATATATATCCAATATCAAATCGCATTCTATGGCATTCACATTTATTAAATCGGCAAACTAGCAACAGAAAAAAATCTATATATCCACCGATATATAGATTTCCGATAACATTCACTAATCCCGCAAAGGAAGTGCATAAATAAAATAGTTGATTATTATTATTATGCAAATTTCGACGGTGTTTAACATAACCTTTTGGCTGGAGCAGTGCGCTATTTTTTTTCATCTCTCTCGAGAAATACGAATCGAACGATTCGTTAAAAATTGACAGCTATTATAAACATTATTTACATAATCGGTATCGAAATTGAATGAAAAAATTGTAATCGAAATCCTCCTACACTTTATTAATAGTATTAATTGGTTTTATAATTTTATACGTTGTATTTAGATGAGGAAGTGGGTATAATTCGACATAAATGTTTAAAGAAATAATTAAGAGAAAGATCTTTTAGTAATCAAGTCCACCAGATTACACTTACTTACAAAAACGTTTACTTTATTGATATGATACTTTAACGTGTTTTGAAAGTATCATATCAATAAAGTAAACGTTTTTGTTTAAATTTCCTAGATGTGTCACGAAGTTAATGCTTCAACAATTAATCTAGTCTACTTAAATATATTTGTGCACTTAATTTATGACAAAATTGTTGTTGCAGATTTTATTCGATATTTCTTCTAAACTATTTATATAATTTCTTTGAAACTTCAAGACGTCATTCTATAAACTTATAAATATAGACTTAATCAATAAGTATAATTGTAGTACTAAGAATTTTAGTAAAATTTAGTAAATTTGTAATGAAAAAATTTTTTTTTGCAGTTTCTTCAATATTTTAAAGGTTTTATGGTTGAAAGATAGACCCACAATCTAGAATATTTTTTTAGATTAATATATTCTATATAGAATCTTAAGTAAATTCTGGATATATCCGACAGCTATTGTTTTTACATTATTTTTTCAGTCAGTAAATACAATCAAATTTTACACAAATTCACGTTCAATTCTCAGAGGATTTTTTTAAAATTTGGAACTAAAATATTGCAGATTTTTAGAGTATTATTATCTAAAGCGAATTCTATATAAATTCTGTAAGTTTTTAATCGATAGCAATTGTTTTTATACATTTTCCAAAGCAGTTAATGCAATGAAATTTTACACAAAATCACGTCCCATTCTTAGACGATTTTTTTCAAAACTTGGTCTAGGAACGTTGTAATTTTCTAGAATTTTAAGAATCCAACTCAAATATTTAGTAAATTTTGTAAATTTTATATCGATAGCTTTTGTTTTTATATTTTTTACCCGGAAGTGAATGCAATTGAATTTTATCTGAATTCGTTTTCTATTCTCAAGTGATTTTTTCTTAAAATTAAAATCCAGAATATTGCACACTTTTTGTGTATTACAATCTATATAAAATTTTAAATAAATTATGAAAGTTTTGAGTCGGTAATTATTATTTTTTTAAATAGTTTTTAGTCAATAAATATGATGAAAATTCACATAAAATTTAATTATGTCCTCTATGAACAGGATTCAAATTTCAAAATTTATTCATAGAGATAATATTCAAAATTTAGACCCAAACTGTTTCAGATTTTCAGAACCATATAATCTAAAACGAACGTAATTTAAATCATAGAAGTTTTTCATCGATAGCTATTGTTTTTATATTATCTTCCTAACCAATTAATGCAATGTGGTTTTCTATAAATTCGCATTCGATTCTCAATGATTATTTTAAATTTAAACTTAAATCCCTGCTGATTTTTATAATATTATAATCTTAATTAAATTCTGATTCATTTTTTCGAAATTTTATTCACAGATAGCAACTGTTTTTGTATTTTTTTCTAATCAGTTAATGCAAATAGATTTTCCACAAATTCACATTCTATTTTGAGAGAGTTTTTTTCAAAATTTAGGCTTAGACTATTGTAGATTATTAGAGGATTATAATCTAAGTTAAATTCTAGATAACATCTAAAAGCTTTCGTTTTTATATGTTTTTTTAGCTGATAAATCCACTGAAGTTTTATACGAACTTTTGTTCTATTCGCAAGAAAATTTTGGAAAATTTAGACCTAAAATCTTGTAAATTTTTAGACTAGTAGAATCCAAATCAAATACTAATTAATTCAGAAAGTAATACATCGATAGCCATTGTTTTTATATAATTTTCCTAAGCAGTGAATACAATGAGATTTTCCACCAATACACATTCCATTTTGAATAGACTTATTTCAGAATTTAGACCTAAAATATTACAGTTTTTTTAGAGTATCAGAATCTAAGTTAATAGCTAAAGTTCTATTTTGATAGCTTTTGTTTTTATATATATTTTTTTTTCGAGCAAATAAATACAATAATATTTTACACAAATTTTTCTTCAATTTACAAAGGATTTTTTTAAATTTAGACCTAAAATATTGCAGACTTTTAGAGTGATGGAATCTAAATAGAATTCTAATTAAATTCTGATAATATTACATCGATAGCTATTGTTTTAGATAATTTTTATAGGCAGTAAATACAATGAGATTTTCTATAAATTTACATTCCATTTTGAATGGATTTTTTTCAAAATTTAGAACTAGAATATTGCAGATTTTTAGAGCGTTATAATCCAAATTAAATGCTAAATAAATTCTAAACATTCTATATCGATAGCTTTTGTTTTTATATTTTTTTTCCAGCAAATAAATACAGTGAAATTTTACACACATTTTTCTTCAATGTACGAAGGAAATTTTTCAAAATTTAAACCTAAAATAATGCAGACTTTTAGAATGATAGAATCTAAATAGAATTATAATCAAATTCTGACAGTATTAGATTTATAGCTATTGTTTTTACATAATTTTCATAGGCAGTGAATGCAATTAGATTTTCTAAAAATTTACATTCCATTTTGAGTGGTTTTCTCAAAATTTAGAAAAAAATATTACAATTTTTTTAGAGTATTATAATCTAAGTTAAATGCTAAATAAAATCTAAAAGTTATATATCGATAGCTTTTGTTTTTATATATTTCTTTCTAGCAAATACATGCGGCGAAATTTTACACAAAATTTCGTTGAATTTACGAAGGAAATTTTTCAAAATTTTGACCTAAAATATTGCAGATTTTTATAGTGATAAAATTAAAATCATATTCTAGTTAAATTCTGACAGCTTTACATCGATAGCTATTGTTTTTATATAATTTTCATAGGCAGTGAAATGCAATGAAATTTTGCACAAATTTTCATTCCATTTTGAGTGGATTTTTTTCAGAATTTAGACGTAAAATATTGCAGTTTTTTAGAGTATTCTATTCTAAGTTAAATACTAAATAAATTCTAAAAGTTATATACCGATAGCTTTTGTTTTTATATTTTCCCCTAGTAAATTAAAGCAGAGAATTTTTACAAAAAATTTTCCTTCAATTTATAAAGGAAATTTTTCAAAATTTAGACCTAAAATATTGCAGAATTTTAGAGTGATAATATCTAAATCATATTCTAATTAAATTCTGATACTATTACATTAATAGCTATTGTTTTTAGATTATTTTCATAGGCAGTAAATACAATGAGATTTTCCACAAATTTTCATTCCATTTTGAGTCGATTTTTTTCATAATTTAGACGTAAAATATTGCAGTTTTTTAGAGTATTCTATTCTAAGTTAAATACTAAATAAATTCTAAAAGTTATATACCGATAGCTTTTGTTTTTATATTTTCCCCTATTAAATTAAAGCAGAGAATTTTTACAAAAAATTTTCCTTCAATTTATAAAGGAAATTTTTCAAAATTTAGACCTAAAATATTGCAGAATTTTAGAGTGATAATATCTAAATCATATTCTAATTAAATTCTGATACTATTACATTAATAGCTATTGTTTTTAGATTATTTTCATAGGCAGTAAATACAATGAGATTTTCCACAAATTTTCATTCCATTTTGAGTCGATTTTTTTCATAATTTAGACCTAGAATATTGCAAATTTTTAGAGGATTATAATCTAAGTTAATAGCTAAATAAAATCTAAAAGTTATATATCGATAGCTTTTGTTTTCATATTTTTTTCCAACAAATAAACGCAGCGAAATTCTACAGAAATTTGTCTTCAATTTACAGAGGATTTTTTTCAAAATTTAGACCTAAAGTATTGCAGACTTTTAGAGTGATAGAATCTAAAGAGAATTCTGATTAAATTCTGAAATTATTACATCAATAGCTATTGTTTTTGTATAATTTCCTAAGCAATGAATATAATGAGATTTTCTACAAATTTACAATTTATTTTGATTAGAGTTCTTTCAGAATTTAGACCTAGAATATTGTAGTTTTTTAAAGTATTATAATCTAAATTAAATGCCAAATAAATTCATAAAATTTTATATAGATAGCTTTTGTTTTTACTTTTTTTTGGCAAATAAATGTAGCGAAATTTTACACAAATTTATCTACAATTTACGAAAGAAATTTGTTAAAATTTAGAGCTAAAATATTGCAGATTTTTATAGTGATAAAATTAAAATCATATTCTAGTTAAACTCTGACAGTTTTATCATAAATTTTACACAAATTTTATTTTAATTTACGATAGAAATTTTCCAAAATTGAGACCTAAAATATTGCAGACTTTTAGAGTGATAGAATCTAAATGGAATTCTAATTAATTTTTGACAATATTATATAGATAGCTATTGTTTTTTTGTATATTTTTTAAAGACAGTGAATACAAATTTACTTTACAGTTTGATTAGATTTTTTCAGAATTTAGACCTAGAATATTGCAGTTTTTTTAAGTATTTTAAACTTAACTTAAATACTAAATAATATCTAAAAGTTTTATATCGATAGCTTTTGTTTTTATATATTTTTTCCCAGCAAATAAATGCAGCGAAATTCTACACAAATTTATCTTCAATTTTCGAATGATAATTTTTAAAATTTATACCTAAACTATTGCAGATTTTTATAATGATATAATCTAAATAGAATTCTGATTAAATTCTGAAATTATTACATCGATACCTATTGTTTTATATAATTTCCTAAGCAATTAATATAACAAGTTTTTCCACAAATTCACAATTTATTTTGATTGCGAGTTTTTTCAGATTTTAGAGGTAGAATATTGTAATTTTTTAGAGTATTATAATCTAAGTTAAATGCTAAATAAATTCTAAAAGTTCAATAACGATAGCTTTTGTTTTTATATTTTTTTGGAGCTAATAAATGCAGAGAAATTTTACACAAATTTCCTTAACTTTACGAATGAAATTTTTCAAAATTTACAAATAATATATTGCAGAATTTTAGAGTGATAGAATTTAAATCGAATTCTAATTAAATTCGGACAGTATTACCTCGAGAGCTATTGTTTTTTTAAATAATTTTTATAGGCAGTGAATATAACGAGAATTTTGACAAATTTACGTTCTATTTTAAGTGGATTTTTTCAGAATTTAGACCAAGAATAATAAATTTTTTATCGTATTATAATCTAAGTTAAATAATACATAAAATTTAAAAGTTCTATATTGATAGCTTTTGTTTTTATATTTTTTTTCTGTCAAATAAACGCAATGAAATTTTACACAAAATTACCTTCAATTTACGAAGGAAATTTTTCACAAACTTTAAATCTAAAATATTGCAGATTTTTAGGGTTATACAATCCAAGTCACATTTTAATTTAATTCTAACAGTATTAATCGATAGCTATTGTTTTTATATATTTTCATAGGCTTTGAATAAAATGAGATGTTTTGAGTGGATTTTTTCAGAATTTAGATATAAAATATTGCAGTTTTTAGAGTATTATAATCTAAGTTAAAAGCTAAATAAAATCTAAAATTTATATATCGATAGCTTTTGTTTTTATATTTACTTCCAGAAAATTAATGCAGAGAAATTTTACACAAATTTTCTCGTTCAATTTACGAATGAAATTTTTCAAAATTTAAACCAAAAATATTGCAGATTTTTAGGGTGATACAATCTAAATCACATACTAATTAAATTCTAATAGTATTACATCGACAGCTATTGTTTTTATACAATTTTCAAAGGAAGCGAGTTCAATGAGATTTTGCACAAATTCACATTCCATTTTGAGTAAATATTTCTGAGAATTTAGACCTAAAAAATTGCAGGTTTTTAGATTGTTAGAATCCAAATTTAATACTAAATAAATTCTAAAAATTCTACATCGATAGCTTTTGTTTTTATATTTTGTTTTTTTCAGCAAATAAATGCGATGAATTTTAACACAAATTTTCCTTCAATTTACGAATGAAATTTTTCAAAATTTAAATCAAAAATATTGCAGATTTTTAGGGTGATACAATCTAAATCACATACTAATTAAATTCTAATAGTATTTATTACATCGACAGCTATTGTTTTTATACAATTTTCAAAGGAAACGAATTCAGTGAGATTTAGCACAAATTCACATTCAATTTTGAGTAAATATTTTTGAGAATTTAGACCTAAAATATTGCATGTTTTTAGGGTGTTATAATCCAAATTTAATGCTAAATAAATTCTAAACATTCTATATCGATAGCTTTTGTTTTTAGTTATTTTTTTCAGCAAATTAATGCGATGGATATTAACACAAATTTTCCTTCAATTTACGAAGGAAAATTTTCAAAATTTAGACCTAAAATATTACCGATTTTTAGAGTGATACAATCTAGTCATATTCTAATTAAATTCTAAAATTATTACATCGATAGCTATTGTTTTTATATAATTTTCATAGGCAGTGAATACAATGACATTTCAAACAAATTTACATTCCATTTTGAGTGGTTTTTTTTCCGAATTTAGACCTAAAATATTGCAAATTTTTAGAGTATTATAATCTAAGTTAAATGCTAAATAAATATTAAACGTTCTACATCGATAGCTTTTGTTTTTATTTTTTTCTCCAGCAAATAAATGCAGAGTAATTTTACACAAATTTTTCTTCAATTTACGAAGGAAATTTTACAAAAGGTAGACCTAAAATATTGCAGATTTTTAGAGTGATAGAATCTAAATAGAATTCTAATTACATTCTGACAGTATTACATCGATAACTATTGTTTTTATATAATTTTCCTAAGCTGAGAATACAATGGGATTTTCCACAAATTTACATTTCAATTTGAGAGGATCTTTTTTCAGAATTTAGATCTACAATGTTGCAAATTTTTGGAGTATTATAATCTAAGTTAAAAACTAAATGAAATCTAAAAGTTCCACATTGATAGCTTTTGTTTTTATATTTTGTTCCAGCTAATAAATGCAATGATATTTCACACAAATTTTCCTTCAATTTACAAAGGAAATTTAAATCTAAAATACTGTACATTTTTAAAGTGATAAAATCTAAATAGTATTCTAATTAAATTCTGATAATATTACATCGCTAGCTATTGTTCTTATATTATTTTCATAAACAGTGAATATAATGAGATTTTCCATAAATTTATATTAAAATTTGAGTGAATAAATTCTTATAGTATTACATTAATAGCTTTTGTTTTTATATAATTTTCAGAGGCAGTGAAATATAATGAAATTTTGCACAAATTTTCATTCCATTTTGAGTGGATTTTTTTTCAGAATTTAGACGTAGAATATTGTAGTTTTTTAGAGTATTATAATTTTAATTTTATATTTTTTCCAGCCAGTTGATTTGATGGAATTTTCTACAAATTCGTGTTCTATTCTGAGTGGATTATCTTTAAAATTAAGACCTAAAATGTTGGGAAAAATTGCTAAACTCGGCTGATCAAGAAATTACATGTAGAAATTTGTTTTTGAGTTACTAGAAAATGTATTTATATATTTCATATTTTAAAAAAATCTACAAGTAATCAATAAATTAATGTCAATACATGGTTGCTTTTTCTTTAAGTGATTAAAATAATAAATTTCTATATTTAATTTCTAAAACATTAAATTTTAATTAAAAATTAAGTTTTATAATTAAAAATAATAAACATTTTTATTGATGACAGTATTAAAAAACACAACATAACAATTATAAAGTTTCTTCGTTATTTCATTCTTGGTAAAAATTAAGTTTTATAATTAAAAATAAACATTTTTATTGATATGAAGTAAATTAAATAGAATATTAATTCATCAATGCGGTGGTATTAATAATAAAAGGAATTACTTTTATTTTTATTGATGACACTATTAGAACAACACAATATAACAATTATAAAGCTTCTTCGTCCTTTCCTTCTTGGTAGGTTTTTCGGCCTTTTTAATTATTATTTGTTAGTTAATTAATTGTATACCATATGATACAATTTTTTTCTTCTGCAAATTGATTTCCTGTTTCTTGGTCTTCATCTGCTCCAGCGTCGAGTCGTGTTGATTTTTGGAAGATCCAAGAGCACGGTATGAAGTTCCTACAAGTTAAAAAACGTAGGAACTCTATACCTCGCTAGTGGTCGACCACAGAAATGGTAAAATAACTAGCAGGACCGGTCTTCTCTCTTCAAAAGGTTGACGTAGACTGGAACAACCGCCAGGCAGCCATCGGACGCGAAGAGAGGAAAAAAAAATGGTACGTCAATCTTTCTCTCCTTTTTTTTTTCTCTATCCGTCGCGCACTCGACTCAAATCGAAATAACGCACTTGAAAATACTTATCAGATAATAATACATAACAAAATGTTTAGTCATAATTATTAGGATTTTTTAATACATTAGTTTAATCAAATATATTAAAATAATTAAAAACAGAAGCTTTTAGAAAGAACAAAATCTTTCTCCGTAATTTATAAACTTACACTGCTCTGAAAATAAATTGTCAAATTCAAAACATATGTCAGGATGGAACAATTAGTAAAAATATGAAATGTAATAAGTGTATTAATCTAAATTTATGGTTTTATAAAAAAGTTCAATTGTTTTTAAAATAAGCTCTTGACGATGAATTGGTCAATAGGTTTTTCAAGTTACAGTTATAATTGTTTTTACTTCAATAGTTTAAAAAAGTTAAAATTAATAACTATTGAAGTAAAAACAATTAAAACTGTAACTTGCAAAACCAGTTGACCAATTCATCGTCAAGAGCTTCTTTTTATAAATCATAATTTTTATACGATAATTAAGGTATAAAAAATAATTGTACGTTACGTCCTCTTCTCTCTTCCTTTCTTCTCCTCTCGAATTAAACGATTTTTAGCAAGTCACGGTATCGAATGCACTCCAGAGTGAAAAGTTAAAACCCTCCCCATCTCATCTCATCTCGCGTCATATCTTTTCTCGTGTCATCTGACGTTAGAGGATGCATCCATTTCTTAACGGATTAATTCCACCGATTCATCGGGACTTGCGAGGGTCTTTGCCGCCACCCTCTCCACCATCGGGAAAACTTTAAAGCGCTCTTGTAAAAATTAATAAGGGAAAGCACACTGTGGATCGATATGAGGGGTCGGGAATAATTAAAGCGCTATGTAATTGACACAGTTTTATAAAGTATCGATTTCTCAGTGAAAAGATATGAAAAGAAAATTACAATTCTTGAACTTTTTAATTTTATTTTCTATTAACATCTTTACAAAATAAAGAAATGAAACTACAATACTTTAAAGCTTATCTTGTTAATTTATATAGTTTATACAATATCAGACTAGAATTTTTTTAGTCTTAAAGTGGTAAAACCTCTGTCTTCTTCCTAAGTAATCACATTTAAAACCTAAATTTTTAACTGTTAAATGTAATATTATTTCTCGTATAAATTTTATAGGCACACCAAACATGCAGGCCCATATCTATTGTCCGTCAAGTGGGTGCATAGAGGAACACGGGTGTGTGTGCAGACACAACACACATGTGGTGTGCACGGGGTTTAACCGACTGCGCCAAAACCTCGCCTCGGATTGGTCGGCTTTGATCCGATAGGGGATTTTGATTGCGCCACATTTTCTCTCTTTATTCGCATGATCCCTGTATGTACAAGGGTGGACTGGATGGATGGCCCACTAATTGGCGACATGTCGTCGTTTCTCTCCCCCTAACACCACACACATACACAGAAACATCACGAGTACGTATACAACACGGGCTTAGCGAACGAGGTGACGTCATCCATCCATCATGGCCGATGATGATAATAATACTGATTCACGCTGGTAATCCAATTCCGATCAAAACACTGTGGATCGCGAATTACTGCGACGATTGCGCTCTTATCGAATTAAAATGCACCCCTCCTACTGCATAAATCATAAGCTTAAAAAGCTACAATTATTTTCTAGTTAACCAACGCGACAATTTTATTTCTCTAGAGTTTATACTTGACGTTACTATAGAAAATTATTGTTGAGTTACGTGACGATATGATTAAAAACTTGATTAAAACACTAACACTAAAAAATCAGTAATCTTCAAAATGTTATTTCTACAATAAGTGTGAATTTAATTCATCCTATCGTTAAAACTTATATAAAACTAACAAGAAAGTAATTGTAGCTTTTAAAACACTAACACTTTCTTCACAATTAGGACGATTAATGAAATTAACTTTGTTGTTATCACACACAAAGTTAATTTCATTTATCATCCTAATTTTCAAAATGTATCACAAAGTAATGGCTTCAAGCATCAACTATACTTTCTTCACAATTATTTCATTTAAAATTCCTGATTCAAGATGTATCACAAAGTGATGGCTTCAAGCATTAAACATATCACAATTATTAATTAATTGTGAAGAAAGTGTTAGTGTTGTAATCAAGTTTTTAGCATTACTATTTTAAACTATTTTAAATAACATCGTATATTAAAATCTACTATTACTTTCTTAGTTAGTTTTATATAAATGAATTAAATTCTTACTTATTGTAGATACAAAATTTTGAAGATTACTTCTTTCACTTAAATTCGAAAGCTCTCTCGAAGTGAAGGCCTCGGCGTGTTCCCTTCCCGAAATTAACATATCCTGTTTCTCTCTCGTCGTCTCGCGTTCGCTTCATCTTTATTTTTATCCGAGAGGCACGTTAATTGCCAATGATAACCGATAATTATTACGACGCGAAAAAAAAAAAAATATCGTCGACGTGGAAAACAGGAATGTTATTTTAAGCCGGCCGAAGTAAATACACCACTGTACAAACAAGTTTTCTACAATGTTGTAACGTATGTTTAATAGTTAGAATTAATTATACGATGGCGACCTTCAAATATTAAAAAAAAAGATACAATACATAATTTTCTTAAGGAAAAGAAAAAATCTATTTAAAAATCTGATTTCGCCATTTAAAATCATAATTTTGATTCTCTTCAAATTACTACAAGAATAGTGGTCACCAAATAAAAATTCTTTAAATTAAACTCTGCTACCCGCATATTTAAAAACACATACAAGTTTGTTAAATTAAAATTATAAACTTTAAATCAAAAATTTGAATTTTGTTTCCTAACAACGAGAAGAATTAATTCTGATAATGAAATCATTTAAAAAAGAGAATGTTTAGTTTATGTTTTTATGTATAATAAATTTAAAAGTTTATTTTCCAACACAAACACAAAAATGGTTATGTTTGGTAAAAAAATATGCCCAAAAAACACTGTTCTGGTTTGGATTAAAATACATATGTAGGGTGGGTGGGTGGCCACTATCCCACCCATCGATTGGTTTAACATAAACAAGGGTTTTACTTGAAGTAACTTGAAATAAACGCAAATGTTTATTGATTAAAAATATTGATTATGTTTTGAGTTCATTTTATAAAACCCTTGTTTATGTTAAAAAAAATCGAGGGTGGGATAGTGGCCACCCACCCACCCTACATATACAAAAAAACTTTAAATTCAAACTCTGTCACCCGCATATACTAAAAAACACATGCACTTTTGTTAATTTTCAATTAAAAACTTTAAATCAAAAATTCGGAATTTATTTTCTAACAACAAAAAGAATTAACTGTGATGATGATATCATTTAAAAAAAGAGAGTGTTTAGTTTATGTTTTTATGTATATGTAGGGTGGGTGGGTGGCCACTATCCCACCTATCAATTCGTTTAACATAAACAAGGGTTTTACTTGATATAACTAGAAATTAATGCAAATATTTACTAATTAAAAAATATTGATTTATGTTTTGGGTTCATTTTATAAAACCCTTGTTTATGTTAAACAAATTGGATAATGGGATAGTGGCCACCCACCCACCCTACATATTCAAAAAACTTTAAATTCAAACTCTGTCGCCCGCATATATATATATCAAAATCAATCACAGTTTTCATATTTTATTTTTTTAATAATAATAATATTATTATTTAGGTTTAAAGTTTACATTTAATAATTGATGGGTGGCTGGTTGTTAATACCACATATACTCTTTATATTATAGTTAATTAACTATATATTCACCCTGTTTTTAAAGATTTAATCTAAATCACAAATTCGAAGTTTATTTTCCGACATAAACACAAAAATTGTAAAATCTGGTAAAAAAATATGCCCAGAAACACTGTTCTGGTTCGAATTAAAATACAAATGTAGGGTGGGTGGGTGGCCACTATCCCACCCTCCAATTCTTTTAACACAAACGAGGGTTTTTCACAATAATATTTAATACACGCGCAAAAAAATTTACTAATAAAATATTAACTTATGTTATGGTTTTATTCAATAAGAATTTTGTTGACGTAAAACTGATTGGAGGGTGGGATAGTGGCCACCCACCCACCTTACATATACAAAAAGCTTTAAATTAAACTCTGCTGTCCGCATATATTTAACAACACGTAAACTTTTGTTAATTTTAAATTATAAACTTTAAATCAAAAATAATAAATAACTAATGATGAGATTATTTAAAAAAGACAGTGTTTAGTTTATATTTTTATGTATATGTAGGGTGGGTGGGTGGCCACTATCCCACCCATCAATTTGTTTAACATAAACAAGGGTTTTACTTGAAGTAACTTGAAATAAACGCAAATTTTACTGATTAAAAAATATTGACTTATGTTTTGAGTACATTTTATAAAACCCTCGTTTATGTTAAACAAATTTGAGGGTGGGATAGTGGCCACCCACCCACCCTACATATACAAGAAACTTTAAATCCAAACTTTGCTGCCCGCATATATTTCAAAATCAATCACAGTTTTTATATTTTATTTTTTGATAATAATAATATTTTTTATGTTTAAAATTTACATTTAATAATGGATGGGTGGTTGATTATTAATATCACATAGACTCTTCATATTATAGTTTTTTAGCTATATATTCATCTGATTTTTAAAGTTTTTACGTGAATCACAAATTTGAAGTTTATTTTCCAACATAAACACAAAAATTGTTAAGTCTGGTAAAAAATTATGCTCAGAAACACTGTTCTGGTTTAAATTACAAAATATATGTAGGGTGGGTGGGTGGCCACTATCCCACCCTCCAATTCTTTTAACATAAAAAAGGGTTTTACTTAAAAATATTTAATACACGCGCAAAAATTTACTGATAAAATATTAACTTATGTTATGAGTTTATTCAATAAGAATTTTGTTGATGTAAAACTGATTGGAGGGTGGG